>CM076584.1:1107460021-1108015357 GCA_034641835.2 Pinus albicaulis
TAGGACAAACAGTTCCATGTACACATTGACGCATCTGGAATTGCGCTCGATGTGGTCCTAGCTCAACTGGGGGACACTTCAGTTGATGATCCGGTATATTTTGCCAGTCGCAAGTTGTCAACAGCAAAACGCAACTACACAGCAATAGAGCGGGAGGCACTGGTAATGGTGTACTCTCTCTAGAAATTACGCCACTACCTATTGGGAGGTAAGTTCAAATTTTTCACGGATCATTCTGCATTAAAATACTTAGTAAACAAGCCAGTCTTAGAAGGGATAATATGTCGATGGCTCCTACTTTTCCAGGAGTTCACATTTGAATTAATTGTAAAGCCCGGAAGGCTTAACGTAGGGCCTGATCACTTGTCCTGACTAGAGAATGGAGAAAATGGAGGATCTCTAGATGATCAGTTGCTGAATTCTGATCTTTTCAGAGTAGAAGCCATCCCATATTACCTAAATGAAATGGTGACCTACCTCACCACAGGACAGTGTCTGCAAGAAAATACTACAACATAGAAAAGGCATCTGGTAGTTCGAGCTGCAGAATATCAGCTGATAGCGAGACATCTATACAAGATGGGGCTAGACCACATTCATCGAAGATGTGTCATGGACCATGAAAGGGAAGCTGTACTATGGGAAAGCAGCAGTGGTGTTGTGGGAGGGCAAGTGGGCACTAAACCAGCAACATGAAAATTACTACAAGCAGGCTTATGGTGGCCAACAGTGCACAGGGATAGTAAAGCATATGTTCAGAAATGTGACATATGTCAACGGACAGGATGACCCTCTCATAGGGATGAGCTTCCACTTCATCCCATAAAAGTACTATAGCCATTCGATAAATGGGCAGTTGATTTTGTAGGGTCAATTACGTTGACTGCAAGATATTCAAAGGTAAGGTACATAATAACGGTGACCGACTACTTGACGTGCTGGGCAGAAGCTGCGCTAGTAAGGAACTGCACGGGAGAAACCGCTGCTAGATTCATATTTGAAAATATTATCAGTCGATTTGGGTGTCCGAAAAGCTTGACCAATGACCAAGGTACACATTTCATCAATGACACCATTAAGTCCCTCCTGCAGATATTCATGATACAACATCATAAAAGCATTATGTATCATCCGTACGCAAATGGCATAGTGGAAGCATTTAACAAGATACTGGAAAAGGGCCTAATGAAGATATGCAACATGGAGCATGATTACTGGGACGAATGGATACCAGCAACCCTGTGGGCATATCGCACAATGGTAAAATGACTACACAACCTAATTCCATTCCAACTGGTTTATGGAAAAGAAGCGGTAGTCCCAACGGAATTCATCATTCCAAGCCTTCTAATCACAACAACGCTGCAGCTATCTGAAGAAGAATCCTTAAAAGAGCAATTGCACGAGCTACAAGAACTTGAAGAAGGATGATTCCTTGTCGAGTTTCACCAGACGGTATAAAAGGAGAGGCAGAAAGCTTGGCAC
This sequence comes from Pinus albicaulis, assembly GCA_034641835.2. Lineage (NCBI taxonomy): Eukaryota > Viridiplantae > Streptophyta > Pinopsida > Pinales > Pinaceae > Pinus > Pinus albicaulis. The sequence continues at coordinate 1,107,461,507 of CM076584.1, forward strand.
GACCGACATATCAAACAAAATACTTTTCAAATTGGAGAAAAGGTTCTACTCTATGACAGTAAATTCTAGAATTTCCCAGGAAAATTGCAGATGCATTGGCTGGGACCATTTCACATCATAGAAATCAAACAGTCGGGACCATTTCAATTGGCACAGTTGAACGGCCAAGTTCTACAAGGATGGGTCAATGACGCACGCCTGAAGCCCTACCAAGAGTAAGTTGTTCATTTCAATTTCAATAACTCTTGCAACCGAGAGGAGTCGGTAGGGTAGATTAGATTCAATAACTCTCTCACACCCGAGATGAGCATAGATAGTTTCACCATAATAAAATAAATTTCAGTTGAGTTTCAGAGACTGCAACGAAACCAATAGTGGTCGGGGAGGGGTAATGTCCAGCGTGTCATCCACATCAGAAAGAAATGTGTGTCAAACATCAACCCATCATCATTAAGCATAGTACCAGTGTCAGTCCGTAGGATCACCAAGATTTGGAAATAATTTCCATAATTATCATTATCCATACTGTAATAAATTTTCCATAATTAGACATAACCACTAGCCATCGCATCTACCCAAATCCCAAAACCATAGTCAACAATGTCAGAACCCACCTGAGAATCTAACTGATCACACGATTGTAGCTATGGGAGAAGCCAGGGAAACATTAATTAGTTATTGGGTCTCATCAACCTCATCCATGTCGGTTACTTACATAAACTGCATGTAGAGAAGCGCAAGAATGCCGAAAAAATCCGAGTTAGAGTTAGAAACCTCTAAAATAGGAAAGGAAGTTGGATCAGAACCAGAGCAAAGAAGGCATCTGGAAGAAGAGATTCAAGAGAAAAGACATAGAACTATTCTTCAGGTATACTAGCGGCGAGCTAAGATGACAAGAGTAAGCCCAGCGGTCATGGAACAGAAGCTAGACAACAGAATTCAGAAAATGGACTCCCTCATGGGAAAATATGACAGTGCGACCTTAATCGACATAGACGTCACAAATTCCTTTAAGTTTCCTACAATAAAAAGGTAGTTATACATTGAGAATTATACAACAGAAGAAAGACGGGCAGCAACAAGAGTCATGCCTGAGTTCAAGGGTATCTAGCAGTCCACGATAATTAATTTAAGAAAATTAGTAGTGTTTGGGATTATAGGAGCTGCGATGTAGTGCACCAAATTTCTGTTGAGCAGGATTCAGAATGGCTCTCTGTGGTTGGGAAAGGAAATCATGATTCATGCCGAAGACATTCATAGGTTGACAGGACTGTTGCAGGAAGGAAGGGACGTATCTTCAGCATTCCAAGCTATATCAAAAATGGCGAAGAAGTCAGGAGACACAAACTACTATGCCAAGTATGGCACCCAAAGAGGAGGAAAGGGAGCAAATATTGAGTTAATTAATAGGCCAAAGATCAGATTCGTTGGCTATCTCATTGCCAAAAGACGATGAGGCATTACACCAAAGGGGAGTGCACATTAGACACAATTTTGGTTGCGGAGCACTGTTTCTAGGGGACCAGGCTGAACTGGTGCTCCTTCCTACTAAAGGAACTATTCAAGGCTCGTGAAGGCAACTATAAGAGGGCAATTGGGTTTACCTATGGGTATTTGATAATAGCACTGGCCATGTGGAAATGGACTTTCCCCATCATCAGGATACCAGTGGAGATAGCAGAAGACCAGCCGGTGGCGATGAAGTTTGTACCATGGAAGGTGTCTAGGGACCCTAGCACCAAGGAAGAAAATGCAAAAGCCTTTAGAAGTTGGTACGACCAAATGTTCTACGTTTTAATGAGTCAACAGAGAGTCCCAAGAAACTCACTAGATGGATATAGTAAGCAAGTCTTGTTTGGAGTCACGCACAAGCATACGTTCCGTAGACCCATATGTGTACCAGAAACAATGTTCCAGATGAGGCCTCTGAAAGTCCAAATTGATGAAGTGGCTTTCCACACAGAGGCCTGTTCGTGGCTAAGAGTGGCGATGAAGATCAGGAATGGAGTGTACATGTACATCTTTGACGAAATGCTACCACACCAGTTGCCAGGAGAAATGTTGGAGGAAGCAGCAAATAGGATGTCAAACCTACAGCTCTTCTTGATCATTGAGCAACTCAACACGAAGGTAAGAAGCTTTAATGAAGCAGTTCAGGTACTAGCAAGTAGTGCTACTCCATTCCCAACTTTTTCAGAATTCCAGGTCTCCCAGTCTAACCCATCTCCCAGCACAACCTCCATCTTTGCACCCATCCCTAATGTATTGTTCAATTCACCACCCCCAGCAACCACAACGCTGGTGGGGAAGAGTAATGCTGCTAAGACAGCAGCGGCACCGAAGGCCAAAAGGGCCAAGGTTGCAGAATCAAGTCCGGTGGTCGACCTCACAGGAGAGGATCCACCTCGACAGTTAAGCGTAGGGGTACTGATCCAAGAAGAGCAGATAGTTGAGACAGAAGAAGCAAGCGAGTTGCCACCCCACACCCCCATAAACCCCTTTGATTTTCTGAACATCCGCAGATCGCCACCTCGTCCAGATCAACTACCACCCACCAACTCATCCATCTCCTAAGAACCCCACAGCTTTGCACCATCCACCTCATCTGCTACCGTGTCTAATCTAGTTATCAGAAGAATAATCAATGGGGACCACGAGATAGAGGTTAACTCGGGTACGGAAGTGGTACCCCCAATTAACCCAACTGTGGTCGCACAAAATACTTTTACCAACCTCATCAACCAGTTAGAGTAGACAATTGAAGACACAGTTGGGCCACTCCCCGAGCATATTCTGCTCCAACCACCCAACAGATCAGATCAAGAGGGGCAACTAGATCTAAATATGGAAGACTCTACACCACAACAGACTCCGCCACAGTCACCTCAAGACCAGTGAGCAAGATCGGTTGCCAGCAGACAACCACTCTAGGAGTGAATGCTAGATCAGGGTACCTCTAGTGCTGAAAGCATGGAGACATGGGGGACATCTCAGTTGTACCATTCCATTCAAAGCACAGCAGGCCGAGAAGCTCCACTCGGAACTATAGCAAAATTGAAAACAACAGCAGCAGTAGATAAGCACGCTTACTGAAGAGCGCGAACAACTAACGATGGAAAAAGAGTAGCTACAGGGATAGCTGGAAACAGTGACCAGGGTTTTCAGGGAAGTATGGCCCGCAATAGCGGCCCACAGTAGTCAAATACCAAACGACGTGGAGGAGACGGATGTAGTAGAGTAGGCGATCCACCTCAAGGTGGCATATTAAAACCTTCACCATGAAAATGTGGAACTCAAGGCGGCATTGGTAGCCCGACCCGCATTACCCGACCCAGCAGTTGTGTACTCAGCGCAAATATCAGAGAGACAAGGCCAAGTAATGAAGATACATGAAGTTCTGATTACTACAACCAGAGATGCATACAACCTACTGAAGGGTCTGAAAAAATGCTCAACAGCCCTTACTGTGAAGGCACAACCGATTTCATCCCAACCACAACAGATCTCTAAGGAAATACAGGAAGTGACGGATCCAACTAGACTGGACCAACTCTATGCCCAGGTGGATGTGTTAGAGATCCAAATACAACAAATAGAGGAGACTTTGATGACGGCCAAGAAGGTCATCTGAGAGCTTTGTCAGCCCGTAAAACTCAACACACAAACGATGCAGCAATTGGCCTCTGAGGCCGACACTCAGATCAGCACAGTGTTTAGCTCCTTGCCACCGAATTCCAGGCAGGAAATTGTCACAAAAAACACAGCTGAGACTGACGAGTTAATGCAAGGGTGGCAGCAGGCCATGGCTACCTTCCAAGAGCTCAAAGCTTCAGCTCTAACCAAGGTCCCAGATTTGGGGCCCTTGTTTGGACAACCAGGAGGAGGCGCGCAACCAGAACAGGGCACAAGGTTGAGCAGACCCATGGAAGTGGAGATAGCACACGAAAATTGACTCGGGGGGAGTCAAAAGGATGTGCTCAGGGCTTGTTGGGGCCCTTGTTTTGAAATTCAATAGATTTTGAGTTGTGGAAAGTACGTGGTGGAACGCAACCTTGGTAGGCATAAAGGTGTCAAGGTTGGGTAGGAGCAGAGGATAGGTGTCACGGCTATTGTGGGAGCAAGCATAGATGGTAGAAGAGCACGGAAGAAAACAACCAGTGAACTCCTAATGAACAGAAACAAACGAAAGATAGTCAAGTGAGAAGAAGAGAGGAACTGTCAGTCGCACTGGCAGCAGAACAAATAGGTAGCCAGCCAGTGGATAGGGAGGTTGGCGCAGACGGGAATAGGCAACAGGGAGCCGCAGGAGAGCTCTGTCTGGGTTGCACTATTCTCCACTCCTCTGTGTTACTAGGTTTTCTCTCTGTCCAATAGGACGTATTGTATTCTACTTTGTTTATGCTCATATAGTTAAGCCTTGTAATAGTTCACCATTGACACCTGATGATTAATATATTCAAGAGTGTTGTTCTGAGTACATGTCATGGGTGTGAATGAATGATGCTAGAAGCACCGTTTAAAATTTTAGTTATCGTAAGTCTGACTATTTTCCTGAAAGATATATATTATGGGATGTTGTGTTATGGTTGTCTAAGACTTTGGTTTAGCTTTGATTCAACTGTATGGATGTTGTCGGGATGACACCGATCTACTCCCTATCATAGTAAGGCCGCGACACACCTCGGGTGAGACTCTCTGCCCTTCGAAGCAGAGTGTAAATGGTGGCGTGAAACTAGACTATGGCGAAAAACCTTGTTGGCCCTTAAACCTGAACCCGGGTCTTCTCTACGAGACCTGTTCTCTGGCCAACACCCCTTCTTACCAATTTTCTCAAAATTTCTTCCCAACACTTCCCATACATACAACAAATCATTATGTTCTTACTTCGGAACAAAATATTAATTCGAATGCTTAGGAGGAAAAGTGTCAAAATGTGGAGCGACAACCTTATTTTATAAAAAAAAAAAAAAAAAAAATTGACCCCTTGATTTTCTTTCGATTTGGCTCATTGAATGCAGATATGGCGCTAGATTTGACCAACTTTGCTCAAAAAATGTGCTTCCCTGCTCCTTTTAATGGAAAATTCCCTTTCACATCAACTTTTTCCTTCCAATGGTCATATTTCTAGTGAACTTTGACGAACCTCCCTTGTGTCACACTAATTCCTCCCTCATCATAGTTCCTTTGGACTTTGACATTCTCCTAAACCTCACACATAATCATCATTGAAGTGGCTCTTCTAGAATTCACCATACTCCTATCTATCGCACAACACTCTTCCTTTAGCAAAGCCCTTTTCTGTAGAGTATTTTAAGTACAGTGCCCACTTTTAACTATGGTTGGCACTAACACCTCCCCCTTTTCATTATTCAATGTGAGGTTCCAAGGATAGATTCATCCCTGTATATCTTCAATCTACTACCATTCACTCGTGCTGGAATCAACTGACCATCCAACTTCTCGAGTTGAATTCTGCCTCCCTCTGAGACATACTTGATGATATATGGTCCTAACCAATGGTTTAAAACTTTCATGGGAACTTTGAGAACATGTTATCATAAAATAGTACAAGGTATCATTTTTTGAATGTCTTCTTCTTGATGTGTCTATCATTCCAAGATTTCTCCCTTTCTCTTTTCACTTGCTGATGATAACCTACAATAAACCTGTCTTCTTCAAGAGAAATAAATTGCTCCATCCTTTCCTCCATTTATTTCAGTCTGCCATGTCTTTGAATGCTGCAATTCTCAAACTTCACACAATGTACTACATAGGAATGACTTCTTCTTTTCAATAGACCAACCTAAAAGGTGTTTTCCCTATTAGCTTCTTGAATTTTGTCCTATATTCCCATAACACCGCTGGAATTATTAGATCCCAGTCATTTATGTTCACATTGCATACTTTCATGAGTGCATTCTCTAGAATCTTATTGAAATATTTGATTGTCCCATTCGCCTAAGGATGATATGGTGTAATTTTTTTATGTTACCCTTGAAATTCTTCAATCAACACCTCAATTGTCGTATGTAAGAAATGAAAACTGATGTTACTCATCAAGATCTATGGACACCCAAATCTGGAAAAAATATACTAAAATATGAACTTCACGGTAGTATCTGTGCTGCAATCCTTTACTAGCTTTTCCTCCACCCACCTCATCAAATAATTTGCTACAATGATGATATACCTTTCACGAGTCTTCTTTCCTAGTGGATTGATATGTTCAAAAAATTCAATAGTCTACTTATCAAATGCTTGCAACGTCACCTATGGATTTAAAGGTATTTCATCTCTCTGAGAGGGTCTTCTTGCTCTTTGACATGTATCACAAGCTCGAAAAAAACTCCTTTACATCCTTATGCAATGTGGGCCACCATAACCCAACTCTCAAAATCTTATGTGTAGTGGCCTTTCCTGTGTAATGTCCTTGTGCAACTCCCCCATGAGCTTCTGCCAAAATATTTCTTCATTCATACTCAAAGACATATTTTCGTAGTATTTCATCAAGTCCCATATTATAAAAATGTCTTTCAATCAATGAAAAATCGGTTGCCTTGAGTACCAACTCCTTCTTTTTCTTTCTAGTGTACTCCGTAGGTGCAATATTGGTGGTCAAAAAACTAAATAATATCTGTCAAGTGATCATTTGCAACCATTATTGTGAATAACTGCACATCTAGCAGGTTCTCCTCAATTCTCATGGGTTCTTCGCCTATCACTATCCTTGACAGATGATCAAGTCCAGCGTTCAATCTTCTTGGCTTGAATATAACTTCAAAATCATACTCTTGAAACAATAACAACCATCGATATATCTTTCCCCATAAAATAGGCCTATTCACCGAATACTTTAGCACAAAGTCATCAATGAACATCTTGAAGTTCACTCCCAAAAAATCATGTTTGAAATTCTATAATGCAATAACCATAGTCAACCCCTCTCTTTCTATCGTAGAATAGTTATTTTCTTCCTTGGATAGTTTTCTTCTAGAAAATTCTATGGAGTGATCAATATTTCCTTCTCATGATTGTGCCAATACTGTACCCAGAGCTATGCAAGTGGCATCAGCATGTACATTAAATTCCTTATTCTAGTGTGAGAAAACTAGAATAGGTGCAGCTAACATATTTTCCTTCAATATGTTGAGGCTATGTTAGCATTCTTCATCCCAGAAAAAATTAACATTTTTCTTCAGTATCTTCTCCATCAGCGCAGTTATCTACACATGGGCCTTTTATAAAATTTCTGTGGTACCTAGTGTGTCCAAGTGTAGTGCGCAGTTGCTTCACTATTTTAGGTGGGGCTCCATGTTCAAAATAACAACAATATTCATAGGATTTATCATCAATCCATGCTTACAAACAACATGCCCCAATAGAATACCAAAAGGTACACAAAATATTCACTTCTTCAAATTCAATTATATTTGATACTGTCTACAGGTATCCAACATCAATATCAAGCTTGAAACATGATTCTTCAGCAACCCAAAAAATTTCCAATCATCAAAGTAAACCTCAAAAAAAAAATTTATATACTCCTTGAAATTTTTGACTACAACTCTATAAAATATGGCAAGAGAATTCTTCAAACCAAAAGGCTTCACGGTGTATTGGTACCAATCCCATTCTGTGGAAAAAATTTTCTTCTGTCTCTATTTTGGTGCAATTCTGATAGATGGTAACCTAAAAAGCATCTATGAAATAATAAGCCTATTGTCCCCCTACTTTTTCCAATACCTCATCCATGAATGGTATGGGAAAGGGTTCATGTGCACATGCATCATTCAATTTCCTAAAGTCCACACATATTTTGATCTCTCCTTTTGTGTTATTTTTCTGAACTACCATAGGACTTACCCATTGAGATTCTTCAGCGAGTTCAAGGATCCATGCTTTAATCATCTTTTCTAAATCTGCCTTCATTTTTTCCTTGTATTTTGGATTCAACCTATAAGGTCTCTTATTTACTGGATTCAAATCAAGTTTCAGAGTAATCCTCATAAGTCCTAGGTCTCCAACTATACCCCTTAGTTCAGAAAACTTCATGGGGAAGAGCTCTTGATACTCATGCAGCATCTCTGCAACTTTTCTAACTGTGTCTTCATCCCAATAATCTCCGATCACTGAAAATTTTGGTTCTTATTATGACCCAATATTTACTTTATTTTTCTTCATGGGTTGCATTATGTCAGGGATTTCTGCCTCTGGTATAGAAACTTTGCAATGTCCTTTTGACTCTGGGATATCAATATTATGCAGATCCTCATCATCCTCTTTTTTTGTCACATTATAGCATTCCAGTGTGTGCTGCAACTGCATAGTCCAATCAGGTTGCATCTAAGTTAGTGCATTTTTAGTCTTAAAAATCCCTTCTTTGACTACCTGAAGGGCTTCATCTATGCATGGATAGTCATCTTCAAAACTAAATGTCAGGGGGAACCCTTTAGAAAAAAAATTATGGTTCGTCATTCCATTTTGTAGTTCTGTCTCAAGATACCAATTCATAGGTATGAGGTCCAATGTGTGAAAGAACACATGTACCAACTCTTGCTCTTGATGTTCTCACCAAACCGAAATACAGTGAAACATATGCTCCAAGGGATCATTCTTTCCATCATGTTTTACTTCTATTTTGGTATTTACTTGGCCAAATTTGATCTTCATTAATCTATAATACTCTTTCCAACTTCCGATATTTTCTTTATGAGTACCTCACCATCTAGAAGGTGTAGATCTCAAGGATACATCTAATGCTTAGAACCTTTGTTTTTCTAGAAATTCTCTTTAAAATTCATCAATAAATAGACTTACATCGCCTATCCTATTATAATAAGGAAAATTGCATACCTTTGAAGTTATGCTACAATGAAGTGATATTTTAATCCTGTTACACCATCATGCAACTTGTTCTGCAAATTTTCCAGTTCTTCTTCAAAGTCTGAAATACATGGAATTGTCTTGTTCCTAGTTTAGCCTTCCATCTGCAGTGGGATTGATCCAATATTCCTCCTTAGCTATTATCTTGTATATATTTTCAATATTTTCATCGTATGTAATATTCCCAATTAGCCCAAGCTAATGGGAATGTACAATTTTGTTTCATTTTCTTGTTGCATGAATAAATGTATAAAGGAGGACAATAAAAAACTCCTAAGACAGTGAATAAATCAATGCCACATGCGAACAAAGATAAATCAGGGCTATCTTAATAAAACACCCTTATGTGTGAAAGGGATTGAGACATTTGATTGAGTCAACCATGACCAGATCAACAGCGTTGTCTAGAAGGGATGAACCTCATTGATGCATAACGTAGTCTTAGTTGGAGGTGGCACATGTGAAAGAAGTTAAATCATTGAGATGGTTTAAGGTTTTGCAAGATTTCTATCTTATAAAAGGAAGAGGAGGATAGCAGGAGAGGGTTGTTGACTTGATTATATTTCAAAATATATTTTCTGTTTAGACATATATCATTCTCTTGATGTTTAGATGAGAATAGTGTTGTTTAGCACTGGGTGTTCCTAATCGGGAATCCCACCCCTTTCCGTGAGAGGCCTCTTGGAATATTCTTGTTGATATTGTCCACTATTAGGCATTTGGCCAAGCTTCATCTTCCAACTACAATGCAGATCCTGTTGAGGGTTTGGTTTTCCTTGTAAGTTGCAGCAAGAGGAGGCTAGATCTACTCATATCTAGGCCATTCTAGGGCATATTTTCAGTGGGAGAGACTTCTATCCCATTGGCAAGAGTGTATTGGACCTTTGGAGCTGCATTTTCAGATCTTGGCATCAGGCCAAAAAATTTCTAGAGCCCATAATGTATTTTTCCTTCCAGGACTGCATTATTTGCAAGTGAGAAGTTGCAGGGTGTTTTGGAATGTCTTTTGGAGTATTGGCTTTCATGTGATTGGGGATCTACCCTTCACTGAGATCCATTGGCTGGGATCATTGTATTGTATTGTATATATCATATCTGAAGCTGCATATTTTCTGAATATTTCTACAGATCTGAATCATTAAATCACATATCTACTCCTTGTACTTCATCTTTTGCTCAAAACCCCAAGGGGAATTTGTAGAGGAGCTCATCTAGTGTACAGATCTAATATAGATCTAGCTTTTTGTACACAGATCTGCTCTAGATCTGAAGTGTAATATACACCTGATGCAGCTCATTAAAATTACACTATCAAGCCTTCTGTAGTGATTGTATGTGATTTCAACACCTCTTTTTGAGGGTTTCTTCTTGTTTAATCCTTCTATTTCATGTTATACATTATATGGGCCTTATTGTATGTAATATCCCAAAATGGGAAGATTCAGCAATAGTAACGCATTTTTTAGAAGTATGTGCACGAAAATGAGTTTGCAGCTCTTGGATCCCTTAGCTATAGAGATCTAGCATTTAAATCCAAAAGGAGAGCCAAAAAAAATCAAACTAGGTGAGGTAAACAGACCTCCCACCACCTAGTATGGCTGGAAAACACCCAAGAATGGGGCTGCAGCAATATGCAACAATACTATAGGAAAATAACACAATTTTTCTTAGCAACAGTAGGAGGCCAATAAGAAGGCTCAAAATTCTTACATACAAAAATAAATCAGATCCATATTGAGGCCCATACAATGTATGACAGAATGTAGAATATAGGAATAGAATAAATTCCTCAAAAAGAGGGATTGCAACACATGTATTGACTAAAAAATAGCTTGACAGTGTTATTTTTAAGACCTACATTAGCTGTATATTACACTCCAGATCTAGAGCAGATATGTGTACAAAATATTAGATCCATTTCAGATCTATACACCAGAAGAGCTCCTTTACAAATTCCCCTTGAGGTTTTGAGAAAAATATGAGACATAGAGAGTAGATCTGAGATCTAAAGTTGCAGATCTCCAGTAGTATTTAGAAATTTCTGAAGATGAGTACAATAGAAGCATATCAGATCTGAATGGGACATGGATCATAAGTATAATACATGGATCACCATAGCGAAGGGCAGGACCCCAACACCAGAGATCTCTCCTCCAAATATGTGTCAAAACACCCTGCAACTGTACACTTGCAAATAATGCAGTCCTGGAAGGGAAACTGCGTTGTAGGCTCTAGCACTAGTTTGGCGTAATGCCAAGATCTGAAAATGTAGCTCCAAATATCTAGTACTCTCTTATCAATGGGATAGATGGCTTTCCAACTGAAAAGAGGCACTAGATTGGCCTAAATCTGAGTAGATCTATCCTCCACTTGCTGCAACTTACAAAGACAACCAAACCCTCAATAGGATCTGCATTGTAGTTGGAAGATGAGCTTGGAAAAATGCCTGATAGTGGACAAGATCAGCAAGACTCCTCCAAGAGCTACTCAATGGAAGAAGTGGGATTCTGAACAGGAACACCCTAGTGCTAAACAACACTATCCTTAGCTAAAGAGTAGAGAATGATATATGTCTAAACAGACAATATATTCAGAAATATACTCAATAAAAAACCTTCTTCTGTTGTCCTCCTCTTCCTTTTATAGGATGAAATTCTTGTCAAACCCTAAACCATCTCAATGATTTAGCTCCATTCACATGTGTAGCCTCCAACTAAAACTACGTTGTGCATATAGGAGATTCATTGTAACTAGACATCGTTGTTGATTTGGTCCTAGTTGACTTGGTCAAGTAATCCAGCCTCTTTCACACCTAAGTGTGCTTATGTAAATAGCCCAGATTTAGCTATGTTGACATGTGGCATTGATTTATTTTTCTGATTAGGAGTTTTACTAATACTCCTTTACAATTTTATTTATGTAACAAAAAATTGAAACAAAATTGTATATTCCCATTAGCTTGGGCTAATTGGGAATATTACAGTACTCCCCTCTAAAATTTTGCTTGTCCTCAAGCAACTGATAGGGTGAGTGTTGTGACATTTCTCCTCCTCCATTAGTGACACCATCAAAGATCAAGCTCTCCTCACAAGCTAGGTGTTCACCAATCCAAGCCTCCATGAATTTTTCCTCCAAATTCATCATGAGATGTACATAATCCATCCCACAAGGAGTCAAAAACTCAACAAAAACAAACATGGTTGGAGAAATTCTCTCTCTAAAACATGTAGCATGAGGTACATAGAGAGTTTCCATCCCATGTGGTGCATACAAGCTTCCCATCTTCTCTCCATACAATCCCATAAAAAGCACAATTATATCATCCAAGTATGGAAGCATAATTACATATACACAAACAAAAATTTGAGCATGAGGAGGTAGGTCATAGTCCCACATATGGTACCAGTGTAGTGCATCTCCTACCTGCATCAGATCAAGGTATGGTAAGTGGTTTCCCCACCACTGACTTGCTGCACAAGTCATCTCACCATGGCTGAAAATGTGAGATATGTTTGGTGCTTTTGGGAAGCACCCATCATGAAAGAAAATCTCCCTTTGCACAAAAATGGAGTGGCCAAATTCAGAAATTTTAGTGGCCCAATTTTTTCCATGAGATTTACATGATACAACACTCCTCTTTGGAGTCATGGAATGCATAAACATGGTGAAATAATATGCCAAATCATATTTTTCACCAACAATGTCTCTCCTCTATATGGAGTAGTGCATATGTTTTTCTCCCCTTTCAAGAGAAGGAAGAAATGGCTGAAATGACTCTTGCATAGAGTCCTTTGGCTGCCCCAACTCCACATAGTTCTTTCATTCTAGAAAATTCTGATGTAACTCTCCTCCAAAGCCTTCCCATTCAAAGCATCTCATGATAGTGTTGTAGATCTTCATAGAATAGGTAGGGCTGAAACAGAACTCTTTGTAGGCCCTTTGTAGCATCCTCTCCTTGAGCTTGGAGGCTCTAGGTAAGAAGATCCTATCATGATAATAGATGACTCCCTCATGGACTAGATAGCCCTCTTCATGCAGCTGGTCATCAAGCATCATACAAGTGTGAAGATCTTTGGAATAATCCACCAATAGCTGGGATTTCCAATATAGATCTACAATCCCCAACAATGATAGCGTTCATGATGCATCAATAGGAATGCCTTCCATGTTTCTGATCTCCTCTTTGACATCTATTATGCTAAAGGTATAAGTAGGAAGGACATACCTTCCCTTCTTCTCCTCCAACGGTGCAAAATCAGTAATGAAGGTGGGTGATGATGGTCAGAGAAGAAAATATCTTCCTTCTTGTGCTTGACCAAGCCTTCTAGCGCTATAGTTGTGTCTTCTAATGCTCCCATCCCTCCTAGATCTGATTTTGGAGCATCAAGTAGTGAGATATATCTCACTAAAACTGAATCAGGTGGTTTGCCACTAGATAAGAGTGTCCCTTGCAGGAATCTCATGAGCATAATAGAAGGGACAGTGAGATCCTTGCTTCCACTGTGCAAATCCATCTTTTTTTTTTGTGTGGAAGTGTTGTGTGAGGGGTAAGTATGCATGCCTTTGATCATTTGAGGTGCACCACTCTTCTTGCCCACCCATTCCATTTGAAAATCCTCCCAATCAGTGGTGACATTCCCCAATATAATCAACCATTGAATGCTCAAAATAACATTGGTGTCTGGTATGTCAACTACAAAGAAGTGATCCACCAAAGTGTAGGATCCCATGGTGACTGAAAGTGATGGGAAATAATGCATGCATTTCATTTTTCTATCTCCTGGGACCAAAACAGAGAATCCCTCAAAAGCATCAGTGGGTATTGCCCTCCTTTGCACAATATGGGCATCAATGAAATTGTGGGTAGCCCCACCATCAATCAATATAGAAACCCTCTAATTCATGATTGAACCTTGAACTATTAAGGTAAAGTACTTAGCTACTCACATCAAGGATGCAATAGTTCCTCTAGTAGGATCAAATGATCCATTCCCATCTCCTAATGGTGTTGGATCTCCTCCAACATTGTCAGCATTGTGACCCCTCCTTGGCTCATCATCTTCATCTTCTTCAAGATCTGAGAAGACCTCTATATAATGTACTTTACCAATAGCACATCTATTTCCAAGTACACATGGTTCTTGGCAAGTGAAGCATAGCTTCCTCTTTCTTAGATCTCTTCAAACTTCATCATCAAGAGGCTTCTTGTATGAGCTCTCCTTTGAAGAAGCAGCTTTCTCTTCCTTTCCTTTAGAAGGAAAAGGGGGCTTGTTCTAAAAGTTTTCCTTTGCTTTTGGAAAGGAATATTGAAGGTCTCTAGCCCTCTAAATGGCATCATGCAAGGTAGTGGGCTTGGTAGATTTAACCAACCCATGCAGAGGTTCATCTAAGCCATCGATGAACATGTACACCCTCCTCATTGTAGACAAATCAGGAACCATAATAGATAATATCATAAATTAAGAGATATAAGACTCTGTATTACCTGACTACTTCAACTTTGCAAGGCTCATGAAAGGTGCTTCTGGATCCTTTCTGTCAAACCTTTCCACCAGTCTTCTAGTCAACTCAGAATAGGTAGTCACATTCGCATGATCCAATGTAGACAACCCATGGAACCAACAGTTGTGTGCTTCACCTTCAAAGTGTAGCAGTGCAATCTTGATAGCTTCCATATCAGGGACTTTGTTCAACTGAAAGTAGATATCCAGTTTTTCTACCCATGCTTTGGCAGAACAAGTGGATGACCCATAAAACTTGGGTAAAAATAATCTACCCATAGAGTGATGTCGATCATGATTCTGAGTGAATCCATCGTCTCTATGATGATGCCTTGGTCTTCTTTTGTCCTTGAGGTGTCAAAACTCTTGAAAACTCAAGTGGTCCTTGAATCTCTGATTTTGAGACTCATATTCTTCAAATTATTCTTCAAGGGATGCTTTCTCATGAGGCCCTTCATTCTCCACAGCCAAAAAAGTAGGCATGGTAGAGCGTTGTGGAGCTTGTGGCTGGTTCACTGGTTGATCATTCCAGTGGTGAGACATGCCAGCGCTTTCTCCAGGATGAAATCTCCTAGTAGATTCCTTGATCCTGTCCAATCACATCTCTTTGATCTCTCTAGAAAGATCTTGCATGGCTTTCAGAAGGGTTTTTGCAAACTCCTTCCCATCTTCATCACTTCCAGATTCAGGGGATTTTCCCTTATCTTTATCATTATTGGTGTAATAAAATTTCTTCTATCTTCTTCTCAGGTACCTCTTCTCTTTGTAAGTGAGAGACTCATCTTCTTCTATAGACATATTGTCTCTTTAAGAAAGCAAATCACAAGATATGCTAAGAGTATTGCTCTGATACCACTGTAATATCCCAAAATGGGAAGATTCAGCAATACCTGCTAGAATAACACATTTTTTAGAAGTATGTGCACTGAAATGAGTTTGTAGCTATTGGATCCCTTATATTTGGAGATTTAGCATCTAAATCCAAAATGAGAGAAAAAACAACTCAAATTAGGTGAGGTAAACAGACCTCCCACCACCTAGTATGGCTGGAAAACACCCAAGAATGGGGCTGCATCAATATGCAACAATACAGCAGGAAAATAACGCAATTTTTTTGAGCAAGAGTAGGAGACCAATAAGAAGGCTCAAAATTCTTATATACATCAATAAATTAGATCCATATTGAGGCCCATACAATGTATGATAGAATGTAGAAGACAAGAATAGAATAAATTCCTCAAAAAGAGGAGCTGCAACACATGTATTGACTAAAAAATAGCTTGACAACGTTATTTTTAAGAGCTACAACAGCTATATATTACACTCTAGATCTAGAGCAGATCTGTGTAAAAAATTTTAGATCCATTTCAGATCTGTACACTAGAAGAGCTCCTTTACAAATTCCCCTTGGGGTTTTGAGCAAAACATAAGACACAGAGAGTAGATCTGAGATCTAAAGTTGCAGATCTCCAGTAGTATTCAGAAATTTCTGAAGATGAGTACAATAGAAGTAGATCATATCTAAATATGACATGGATCATAAATATAATCCATGGATCGCCATACTAAAGGGAAGGACCAAAAAACCAGAGATCTCTCCTCCAAATGTGTGTCAAAACACCCTGCAACTGTACACTTGCAAATAATGTAGTCCTGGAAGGGAAACTACGATGTAGGCTCTAGTATTGTTTTGGCCTGATGCCAAGATCTGAAAATGCAACTCCAAATATCTAATACTCTCTTATCAAGGGGATATATGGCTTTCCCACTAAAAAGAGGCACTAGATTGGCCTAGATCTGAGTAGATCTAGCCTCCACTTGCTGCAAATTACAAAGACAACGAAACCCTCAACAGGATCTGTGTTGTAGTTGGAAGATGAGCTTGGCCAAATGCCTAATAGTGGACAAGATCAGCAAGACTCCTCCAAGAACTAATCAATGGAAGAAGTGGGATTCCCGAACAGGAACACCCTAGTTTTAAACAACACTATCCTCAGCTAAACAGCAGAGAATGATATATGTTTAAACAGACAATATGTTCAGAAATATACTCAATCAACAACCTTCTTCTATTGTCCTTCTCTTCCTTTTATAAGATGAAAGTCTTGTCAAACCCTAAACCATATTAATGATTTACCTCCATTCACATGTGTAGCCTCCAACTAAAACGGCGTTGTGCATCTAGGAGATTCACTATATCTAGACAACATTGTTGATTTGGTCCTGGTTGACTTGGTCAAGTGATCCAGTCTCTTTCACACCTAAGTGTGCTTATGTAAATAGCCCATATTTAGCCATGTTCACATGTGGCATTGATTTATTTTTCTAATTAGGATTTTTATTGATCCTCCTTTACAATTTTATTCATGTAACAAAAAATTGAAACAAAATTGTATATTCCCATTAGCTTGGGCCAATTAGGAATATTACATTCTAAATCTGATTTATTGATGTATATGTAGCTTTTAAGCCTCCATATTGGCCTCCTGCTCTTACTTTGCTGAACTGCGTTATTTTTGAAGCAGTATTGTTGA
Source organism: Pinus albicaulis (assembly GCA_034641835.2). Taxonomy (NCBI): domain Eukaryota; kingdom Viridiplantae; phylum Streptophyta; class Pinopsida; order Pinales; family Pinaceae; genus Pinus; species Pinus albicaulis. The sequence goes on from CM076584.1 coordinate 1,107,478,425, forward strand.
ATATTGTTGTTGTTCCCATTTTGGGATATTACATCATAGAACACATCGTGGACAGGTTCTGTATAGCAGACTCCTTCCGATGGATCTAGAGTATTGCAACAACTTTTGTTCATCTAACCATTTACATTTAGATGGATCAAAATACACCATGTAAGACCAATTTTACCGTAGTAAAATTTCATTCACTATAAGAAATAATTTAATAAACCATAGTTTATTAGGCTATTTCTAGTCCAAAGAGGAAATCCCGTGAGGAATAATTAAATAAATCCTTATTTCTTTGATTTTCCTCTAGGAATGATTAATTAAACCACTATTTAAATAATATTCTTGGCCATATTTAACCCAATTAATGAGAAATAATTAGATAAGTCATTATTTATCTTATTATTCTCTGAGAATAATTAATTAAATCATTATTTAATTAATATTCCTTGTTAAATTTGACTAAATAATTTAGGAATAATAAAATTAATCATTATTTGTTAAATTATTCCTTAACCCCATCCTTGAAATGATAACCTTTTCCCTCCAACAAAATATAATAAAATATTCCAAGCAGTAAGATCTAGATTTTGGTTAATAATATTTTATTATGCACCATTATCAAGGATAACTCAATATTCTGCTATAAATAGGAGGGTTTTTCCATTCATTATTTACGTTTGATTCTTTTATCATGGTCATACTTTTATCCTCTTATCATTGTCATACTTTGATAACTTTTTATTATTTTTTTGTTTCTTGAGCTCCCTTAGAGTTCAACACATCTTGGGTTTTCTACACCATTAAGAAAGAGAAAATTTGGATTTGAAACATTGAGGACAGCCAAGAACCCATCTCGTTGAGGGGGACTGGTAACATCATACTTTGTTCCCTTCCCATGCTTTAACATAATATAAATTTATTTATATATCTTTTCTTGTCCATAGGATATTTGGAGAAAATCTTATTTCATTTTACTATCTAGTTGTTTTTATTGCATAGATATAGGCTTGTGTTGCATTTCTTTCGATCGTCTATTACAGATCTAAAGAATTTAAATAGCCATATTTGTTTTTAGGGTTGTTTTTCATGTGTAGCTAAAGTGATCTCTTTTCGTACACTTGCGTTTAGAATTCATTCTAACAATTGGTGACTCCACTAGGTTTTATTGAGATTCCTGCATGACCTTTTACTTTAGTAACTAGGGTTTTTCTTCAGCTATTTTTAGTCTCTTAATGTTTTTTTTTACCTTTTATGCCCTAAAATAGTAAAAATTCTAACTTTCGAGTGTTTCTGGGTGTTTTTCGTAGGTAACAGGTATCAGTCGCGCCAGAGATGGAAATTTTTTTCGCAAAAGAGGTGACCTTGGGAAAATTGTCATAAATCTCTCTCTAAGCATCGGATTGGAATTTTGTAAAAATTAGTTGAAATTAAATGGAATTTATTTTCTTTTGTATCAATTTTAGAGCCAAATGAGGAAACAGTGACACATGTCACGCCATACAAGTTCGATCTACTAAACCAGTCCATAATTAGATCATTGTGGGAGATTGGGCATAATTTTTTCTTGAATAATCCAAATCAGGTCTAACCTATGGAATTAGAAATAATACTCAATGGGATACAACAGGACTTAATTTCATATTTTTCATATCTGTAATTACATAGATACATCAGTTTCCATATTGAGCTCCTCACAAACAAGAAAAAGGTGTGCAATTTTTAAACAAGTTTGCATAAAATTTGTTTGAAAAATCAGTTTAAAGTGATTCCAAGGGCATATTTAAGTATAGATATTAGTATTGAGTTATATATTGCCTCCAAAAAATATTCCACACCCATTAAGCCCTCAGAAATTTATTCTATGACACATGAAGAGGACGAATTGTTGTATGATATATCAAAATTACGGTACCAAGAGCAACAAATTTCAATCTTACAAAGAGAAATCAAATATGACATAGATGGTTTAAAAGAATAAATAAATGCTAATTTGGATGGTTTTAAGAATCAAATGAAAGCTAATATGGATGATAAAGTAGTGGAAGATCACATCGAGAATCAACAGCAAGTTCTCCAACTCTCAAAGTATAACCTAACTTTGGTGCATAATCAAATGAAACAACGAGAAGATCAACATCATAGTGAAAGAAGTTTTGAAGTAGTCATAGAAACAAGAATTCAACAAATATGAAATCGATCAATTTCAGAGTATCTTAGCAAGTGGAAGAACTTACCCGTTGAATATTCCACATGGGAGGATGAGAATTTTATACAGAAGCATCAAGAAATAATCAAGCGTTGAGGACAACACTTGTTTGAAGGAGAGGGGCATGTTAGGTCCCTATATTACTAGCGTAGCCTCTTATTGCTGTTAGTGTAGCCCCTTATTTTTGTTAATGCAACCCCCTTTTTATTATTTTTTTACCCTTACATTATTATTTTTAGGTCGGCTAGGATTATATTGTGACCCCATGGACTCCTATATATAGAAAGGAGGTTTTGTCATTTGTATCATCCAAGAACTGTAATTCATTTATATAATGTAAAGGAGGTTTCCCCCTCTAAGTGGCTTATTTATAAGGCATGATCTCTCTTATCTTATATTTTTTGAGCTAGTTTCATAACATCGTCTCAAACCTATGGTCAACAAGGCATTTCGTGAATCTGATATCCTGGAGGTTCATGTTACCTTACCCGATTCAGCTAAGAAATTCAAATCATTGTGCACAAATCACCCTTGTGCTTTGTGTGATATTTATGTCCACTATTCTCACCTCTATCCCCGTCTCGACAATTTTCATGACACCCTTGAGGTTGTCCACCAAATGGAAGTTGAACGTAGTGGATCCTCTACTCCTCTATTCGTGTGTTTGGCTCAGGCCAAACCGGAGGAAATTTCTTCACCTATTGTGATACCTCCCCCTGATGTCGAGATGATGTAACCTTCATCCACTATCCTCTATCTATCATCATCAATGAGAACCTTGGTGAAAAACTCCTCTAGGGAATTCCCTACTATTTCAACTGAACCTCCTTCAGTAATCACCTTGGGCTCAACATCGGTAGATGTTACATCTACTAGTTATTTTTCTACCCTCTGTAGCGATGTGTATGTGAGCCATATCTCTCATGATGATGTGTCAGGTAACCCCACCACATCATGTGGTATTTCTTCTACCAATCCCCCCATCTTTTATTATGATGAAAACATTATGGAAGAAATGACCACCCCTGACTTTCCTTGGGATGATATGCACCATTATTCTTACTTCCTTCCACAACAGTCCCATGACTAGTATGTTGTGGAGTCTAAAGACTTCATCTTTGATGAGTTTGATTGGTTTATAAATCCAATTTCTACACCCGATGCTTTCTAAGAAGGAAATATGGCCAATATCTCTCCTACCATTAAAATCAACATATCTGATAAACCAGGGATAGAAGAAAACATCGCCTTGGGGGCACATTTCACCCCAGAAGAAATTTAGGCTTACACTAATTTATTCAAGGAATTCCATGATTTTTTTGCCTGGTCCTACTCAGAGATGCCCAAACTTGATCCCGCCATTATCGAACATCATATAGATACATGGCCCGATGCCAATCCTTTCTTTCAAAAGTTGAGACCCATTAATCCTTCCAGACGAGAGGCCATCAAATCCGAAATAGATAAACTCAAGCAAACTAGTTCTATCTATCCCATTGAATACACCACTTGGGTCACTAACCCGGTTCCTGTTCTTAACAAACAAGGCACCATCTGTGTCTGCACTGAATTTGGCAACCTGAATAAAGCTTGTCCCAAAAACAAATTCCCCACACCATTCATTGACCAAATCATAGATGATTGTGTGGGACATAAGTTTCTATCCTTCATGGATGGTTTCTCTGGATACAACCAGATAGTTATCTTTCATGTTGATCAATTAAATTTTGCGTTCATTAGTCTGTGGGGAACTTTCGCTTATAGGGTCATGCCACTTGTCCTAAAGAATGCGGGAGCCACTTTTCAGTGGGTCATGTCATACTGTTTCCATGACCTCACTCATATTATCGTTGCCTACCTTGAAAACCTTACTCCTCGTTCGAGGCACCATGCGCAACACCTCCATGAGTTTCATACCATATTTCTCTGATGTCGCAAGTATAATATCCACCTCAACCCGTTGAAGTGTGTATTTTTCATCCCTTCCAGCCATCTATTGGGATTCATTGTGTCCAAATACAGTATAACACTTGATCGCCTCAATGTTCAAGCCATCCTTGAGCTCCCTATTCCTCATACCTTGTGTAAGTTACAAAGCCTCCAAGGCAAAGCTAACTTCCTTCATCAGTTCGTCCCTGACTATGCCACCATCGCGCATTGGCCTCTAAGTCTCCTGCAATCTAACATTACATTTGTTTGGGATGACCATGCTCAACAGCCTTTTGATGCCCTCAAACATGCTCTCACTTCCGCTCCCTTGATTATTCCTCCTAACTTTGAGAGGAAATTCATCCTGTACATCTCAACCTCCACCCATTCAGTCGTTGGGGTCTTTATATAGGAATACGACACTGGAAAAAAACATGTTATCTATTATGTTAGTAAGAACCTTGTGGGTGCTCCTATGTCCTACTCGCGTGAAGAGAAGTTGGCATTCATCATTGTGTTCTCGATCCATAAACTTTTTCATTATATCATTACATGTTCCACCAAGGTCGTGACCAATTCCAACCCTATGTATTTCCTATTGAATATATAGATCATCAATGGGAAGTACGCACGTTGGATCGCTATCCTTCAAGAGTTCAATCTCAATTTTTTCACACCCAAGAGTAAGAAAGGTTTATCCCTTCCTGAACTAATTTCGGAATTTCCTACTAGTATGCAAGGTTCGTTGGTTAATGATGATCTACCCGATGAACACTTATTCACCATTACTTCATATGACCCTTGGTATGGTGACATCCTTACCTACCTGCGAACCCAAAATTTCACTCCCCGTCTTGATCGTTATGCTCAACGACGTATACGACACCAGTCCCCCCGCTATCTTCTCATTGGTGACAATCTCTATCGTCTAGGTGTTGATTATGTCCTCCGTCGTTGTCTCACGCATTCTGAAGCTAAGAAATTCCTTAATGCCTGCCATAGCGGCACTTCTGGTGTCCACCTCTCTATTTTGGCTACTGCCCAAACATTAGGGGAATTTTGAGGTCTAAAATGGGCCTCCTAAGGAAATTATAAAATAATAGTTGAAATAATAAATGCATCATCAAATTTTAGAGGGAAAAAAGAATAAAATAATAACAATATTTTTCAACTCGTATTTTCAACTTATCTCCCTAAATTTTAACTCAAATTTCGAGTGGAAACACTCATTGGATGCAGAATTTAATTTCTCATCCAAGGAGTACCCATGTTGCATACTTTTGATGGACCCTGCTACTCGAAAAATGATAAATACATTAAAAAAGTTATTGCAATCACGTTTTTTCATGTATTTCTCATTTTTCTTGTACGATAGTCCATCGAAAGTATCCAACATTTGTACTCCTTGGATGAGAAATTAAATTTTTCATCCAATGAGTACTCCCACTCGAAATTTGAGTGAAAAATTAGGGAGATAAGTTGAAAATATGAGTTGAAATAGTAGTTTTATAATTTTATTCCTTTTTATTCTTTTAAATTTTTTACTCCAAAAATGGTGAATAATCCCCCATGGTTGACATCATCATCTTGAATCCTATTAGTTCTTATAAAGTTTATTTTGGTTGTACATTTTTCTTAGGAGGCTCATTTTAGACCTCAAAATTCCCCTAATGAAGTCATGCGCGCTAGGTATTTTTTTCCTTCTCTCTACAGTGATTGCATTGAAGCAGTCAAACACTATTCCAACTTCAAACTTTTTGCTCCAAAGGCACGAGCTCCACATCCTCCCCTCCATCATGTCATCTCAGCTGGTCCCTTATTCAAGTGGGCCATTGACTTTATGGAGTGTTGACCTCCATCTACTGGTAACCACAAGTATACCATTGTGGTAGTTGACTATTTCACCAAATGGGCAAGGCCATGCCAAAGTTCAATAACATGGTAGCTACCGAAGCTCTATTTTTCTTTAACCATGTTATCGCTCGATTTGGGGTTCCAAAAAATTGGTATTCTACCATGGTCGACATTTCGAAGATGAGATATGGCATGAGATATCCTCTCTGCTGGACTTTGAGCACCAAAGGTAATGGTCAAGTTGAAGCGGTCAATAAAATCCTTAAAACTATGCTTCAATGAATGGTGAACAAGCACAAAACCAAATAGCACATAATGCTCTTCCCTACATTGTTATCCTATAGGACTTTTGTTAAAACCGCCACTGGTTTTACTCCTTTCCACCTTGTTTTTGACGAGGAGGCAGTCTTACCAATTGAGTGTGAAATCCCATACCTTCACTTAGTCATCAAACTTCTCCCTGAAACCCAACCTTTAGAACAAATACTTAACATGCTTGAGCTTGCTTTTGAAGACCGTCATTTTTCCTTATAGACCATCGAAATGGCCAAGAAGCGCACCAAAGCTTAATATGATTGAAAATTCCACCCTCATACCTTTCACAAATGTGATATTGTTATAGTGTATGACCATGCTCATGAGGTCCTTAATCATGGGAAGTTCGATTAATTATGGCTAGGTCCTTACATCACCAGTAAGGATTTGGGTAAAGGGGCATACCTTCTAGAGGATTTCAAAGGCCAACCCCTTCCTAACCCTCGCAATGCACTCTACCTTAAGAAATTTTACCCCTAGCATTTCTCATCGAGATGTGTGTTTTATTCTATCATGCATTTAGATAGATTACATTGCTCATCATCTCATTTGTTGCCTTGTGGCGCCTTTCATATGGAATCATCATCCACACCGTCTATCGGTTATGTCGACGGTGCAAGTAGCTACACGCAAAATATAGCCTTAGCAGCCTGGGCCATTTTTACCCCCATTCATTCGTTAGTCCTCTCCAACAACGTATGAATTAGATCTGCCACAAATAATCTGGCCAAATATGATGCAATGATAGGTTTGTTAGTCGATTACCTTGAACATCGCATCCTTCATCTTTATGTTCTTTTAGATTCCCTATTGCTTGTCATGCAATTGAATGGCTTATATCATGTGAATAACCATGTCCTTTTTAGAAGATATTTACGAGTGAATTTCTAAGTGCGTGAATTTGAAACCATTTAATTCAGTCATGTACCTAGAGCCAAGAATCACTATGTAGACAACATTGCAAAAAATATTCTATATTGGCACTTATAACATGCATTTAACACAAGACAATAATCATAAAAAAATGGCGAACCATTTACTCATCATATATAAAAAGATGCATATCCATAATATATGTCCACAAAATCATAAAATTTTTTGAGTCCTCTACTCTAATACATACGATATGCCCATAGGATGTTACAAAATCAACACTGGGGGCACCACATTCCCCTACATCTAATCACTATCTTGAGGGTCTCAAGCCAATGACTTGGCTCCTGTAGCTCGTAGATCCCGCATACCCTGCCTGGTCATTGCCACTCTGAGGGTAGCCCGACACAAGCCTCAATGTAGCGGTCATCTATATCATTCCAGTCACACACTAACACCCTGGTCATCAACAGCTCGCATCTGTGGCAGACATCCTCCAATAGTGCCTCTAAATATGCTCTATCAACTCCTCTAGCTGTGTTAGACTCTGCAGCTCCTGGCACTGCAGGTCGCCCCATATACCCGACTAGTCTCACCAATGCTATATCTGCATACCAAAAGTAATGAATCAGTACCACATACATAATTCTAAGACTTTAAATCCACTATAAAATATAACAAATGGTCACTTACCATTTGGTCCCCATGCTCGACTGGGCGGTAGTGACAAGTTCGGGTCCCCCGGATAGTTCATCCCACTTATGGATAGGCATCTATATACATTGGCATCTAGTCCCAATGTGCAAAAACTTGGGTCAAAACACTCGTCTGACTCCCCCACCTCCTCCTTTCCATAGTAGCTTCCCCCAGTGGCACATCCTGGGCTCTCGCAGCCCCCATCCTGGATATACACATGAGGTCGAAGTGTAGGGATATTCTTGAAGAAGAATGAGCATAACACTGTATGAAAAGCACAGTAATGGTTCATGTGTCACTTTCATAGTGACAATTGTTGTTTCAACAACAACAGCATCATCTAGGACCACCCACAGTAGGTCCCGCTCAACACACTCTCAACTAGCATCATCTTCCCTTCAGTGATGTAGTGGGAGGCCTAGTTGCCTAAAATCCACAACACCATTGTGGCAACAGCCCGAGTCTCTAACCTCTCTAGATATTAGATTGGTATAGCCATGCCCTTTACACAGATATTTGGTTGGCAATGGATTTCCTCAAACTTAGATATAGTCCACCCCTGTGGTAATATTGGCTGGATACTTCCCACCACCCCCAGTGGCGAGAGACCACTTAGGAAATAGATGACCTTAACATTCAACTCGATCCAGTGCATCTGCATGATAAATACCTCCAGTTCTGGGTCTGAACTTCTCACTATCCCGGATAGAAAGGACTCCACTGGCCTCATCAATGGGTTTTCAGCCAACTTGAGAAACCCATATCTCGCCAGTGTGCCTCTGACCACCTGATCCCCCTGGATCTCGGAACGAAGCACATCCAAGTCTCTCTCTCTCTAGTTGATCTTTAACTCTGCCATACCTGCAAAAAACCTAGCAATTTGTCAGTGAGAGGAAGGAAAAATTGCATAAAAAACATCAAGACCTAGTTCTCAGCCAAAAATAGGACAAAACCCAACCTTTTTCATCTCGCATTTTTTTTAGCTCTGTCTGTACGAGGTCATAGTTTTTCCTCTGAAATATGCTACCCAACTCCCAGAATAGGCCCTAGAAAGTGTGAGACAGTCATGAGGAGGGGCAGAGTGTTGTTCCTGAGCTCTTGGCACCTAATCTAAAATTCTAAACCACTCAAACTAAAGAGTATGGTTAGGCCACCTACTTGCAAATAACGGATCTTGATTCCAAAAGTCGGTTTGTCCACTACGAATGCCAGAAGATTTAGGGCCTTTTCCTCCTATCCACGTTCACCATAGCTCCACTAGAAAATGAACCAAATTGGAGGGAAATGACCCTATTAAAATACAAACCTTAATTTTCCTTTCACCAATTGCGACCAAACCGTTGCTCCGTTTGATGAACCGTCAGCACTATTGAAAATCGCTCACCAAGCTCTAAAATGGGTGTCCTTTTTTTTGGTGATTTGATACTTCATCTAGAAGCCTTTTTTCCAATAAGGGTCGCTTTTCCACCTCTCAAAATTGAATTTTTACACCTGCGCCACTTGTACTTGGAGCACCAGTTTACCTTCACACTTGTCGACACATGTGTCAATTTTCGTCATGAGTAACCATATTTTTCACATGTTTGTGTGTTCTCCACCAAGCCTATTCTGTGTGGCGGCATCATCGAGTCACCCTTGATTAGAGCATCTGAGTTGAGTCATCATCGCATTCATGGAGCCTATCTTAAATCCCTTTTCCTCCTGTTACATTATTCCATCCATTCCTTCCTTTTCCCTCTCTCGTGTAGCCCATTTTGGCCTCCAGTCCCACTGTCCCCCATCAGGAGTCGAGTCATTCACTGCGAGGTCATCCATGATTTTCATGCTCTAACAAGGGAAGTCATCTATATGCTACTTAGTATCCCCTATTCCATCATCATCCCCAGTGTCGACATCAGCACATTCATTCCATAAGACAGGTCTAGAGGGTGGTGTACCTTGGTTCTAACTTCCATTATTGTTCGGTGCCTCAGATCAGGAAAAGGGACTCATTATTTCCCTTTAACTTGATTTTTTCTCATCCGCTCCACTTCACCATGATTGAGATTGATATAAATGACAGTTTTGTGATCTAGCATATTGATCCAGTGATTCCCGGGTGTGTGTGAGATTTTTTAGACCTCATGAGGGGGTGGCCCTTCAGCTAGCCCCCCACATGCCCATATGACCTCATTTTATGCTACAACCTCAGATGCAGCTCCACAGATTTGATGTGTTCGGTTCCATCTGCTTGCAGTGCCTATAGCATGCACGTATCACTTAGATGATCCATTTATATTTTCAGATCCCTTTCCTATTTATCAGGGCCTCTTTGGTTGTCATTATATCCCATGTACTCAGATATTATTGTATTCAATCCTGGATATTGTCCCAGGTGCAGTATGTATGTGGGATCCAATATATTTTTGTCTAGCCCATGTTACTCCAACATATCATGTACTTTATAGATCAATCTCATTTTACTGGGCGCACCATTATTCTTTGTACTCTGTCATCTTATTGGGCATAGGTATGCCTCCCTCGCCTCACTGAGAATAGGTACCTAAACATTAAAGGAGAATTATATCATTTCTAGGTCTCAGCCCTTAGGTTATTGTCCTCTCTCACTTCACTTCATCTATGTTTATGTCTCTTTATGACTCCCCTTCAATGTCTAGTGATTATGTCCTTACAACATACTTCGGTCATACGATTAGCTTCTAACGCTCTCACGTTGGGGGGAATCCTTATTTATTTGATTTTCCTCTAGGAATAGTTAATTAAACCATTGTTTAAATAATATTCTGGGTCCCCCGGATACAGGTGATTAATAGTAAGCTATAGTGCCACTAGGCAGCCATGTGGGAAGACACACGGTGGCTCCACGTGACCACTCGTGGGAAGCAGCACCATGATAAATTTTGGCATGAGGGCACCATTAACTCACCCTCCGCCACCCTCTCCTTGACGTACCATCCCTACATTGCATTTACTCTCCTCGCCATGGCCTTTAAGCCCGTCACCTCAGCCCTCTCGACCTCACTTCGACCCTCTCGCCCACTCTATGTGCGTCTGCCAGTTATCATCCCTCCGCCTCTGGTGCAAAGACTATGTTCGCCCACGCCTCGCCCCTATTTTGGTTGTTGTTATCCCCCAAAGCCTTCTTCGGCCCCCACCTGGTTCAGCGACTTGGTTCCCTGGAAAATTATGCCTCGGCGCCACAGAATGAGGTGCAGAAGAGCTAGGGGGCATGGCCAGCCTTCCCGTCCTCCCCTGTCGCTCTCGCGGGGCTGTGACCTGAACCTCTCCATCAGATGGAACGAGCTCGATAGCCCCCATTCTGTCAATTTGAATGCCCAACTCTCTCTGCAGCTCCTTGCCCCTGCTTCGCTTCCTTCCCTCTCCCGCAATAAGAAAAGGTCACGCAAATCCACCATTTCTCCTGAGCCCAGTTTCATCCCATGTAAGATGAAATCCCTTCCAGTGGAAGCAAAAACTCTAGTGATTCCACCGGTACAGCGATGGCAGCATCTCGGACCAGGACGTTGAAGGTAATTCGGACTAGCCCAAGCAGCTTGATGCCTCCATGGCTAACCTCAGCATCCTAACCTCGCCACGTCCTGAGCCCTCTAGCCACACGTTGAGCAAGAAGATGGAGGATGGGGGTTACGTGTGCATAATCATGGAAGAGGTTCCAACCTCTAGCAAGCAAAATGCAGGTTCTCCTTAGGCTCAGTTTCTTATTTCTTATCAGAATGATCATGTTTAGGAATCATCTTCCTTGGGATACATTTCTTGTTTTGGAAACTAAATCTACTAGTTTCCTGCTATGGGCAGTAGTCACACTCTGGTTTCTAAGGACTAGTTTCCCCAATAGGGGCAGTCCAACTCTTGATGGAAAACTCTTGAAACTTCCCTCTAGTTTGGACTAGTCCAATCAACAGGATGAGACCTGTAACTTTTTGTTCTATATGACATAATAGAAGTAGCTTAACTTAGAATATATATATATTCCTCATCATATTTAACCCAATTAATGAGAAATAATCAAATAAATCATTATTTATGTTATTATTCCCTAAGAATAGTTAATTAAATCATTATTTAATTAATATTCCTAGTTAAATTTGTCTAAATAATTTAGGAATAATAAAATAAATCATTATTTTTTAAATTGTTCCTCAACCCCATCCTTGAAATGATAAATAAAACATGTATTTTTTTATTATTTCTATATAAATGGATTTATCCAATTTAAATCCATTTTCCCTCCAACAAAATATAATAAGATATTCCAAGTAGTTAGATCTAGATTTTGGTTAATAATATTTAACTATGCACCATTATCAAGGATAACTCAATATTTTGTTATAAATAGAAGGGTTTTTCCATTCATTATTTATCTTTGATCATTTTATCATGGTCATACTTTGATCCTCTTATCATTGTCATACTTGGATCACTTTTTATTATTGTTTTCATTCTTGAGCTCCCATAGAGTTCAACATGTCTTGGGTTTTCTACACCATTGAGAAAGAGAAACTTTGGATTTGAAGCATTGATGACAGCCAAGAACCCATCCCATTGAGGGGGACTAGTAACATCATACTTTTGTCCCTTCCCAGGTGTTAACATAATATAAAATTCTTTATATATCTTGTCTCGTCCATTTGATATTTGGAGAAACTCTTATTTCATTTTACTGTTTAGTTGTTTTTACTGCATAGCTATGGGTTTTTGTTGCATTTGTTTCGATCATCTATTGTAGATCTAAGGAATTTATACATCCATATTTGTTGTTAGGGTTGTTTTTCATGTGTAGCTAAATTGATCTCTTTTCGTATACTTGCGTTAATAATTCATTTTAACATAGAGGAGCAATTACCCTCATATCACCTTTTTCAAACACCATTTGTCTCCTTTTCAGATTGATTATTGCGTCAATATCGAAATCCCAATCCAATCAAAGCAGTGCCAGATATGGATTGTTATGATCTACAATCTCAATTAATTCGAAACCTTCAAGAGCACACATTCCTTCAATATCTATTACAATTCCAGATATCCTTCCCATAGGGATGATCTTCTGCTGGTTGGAGATTCTCAACTAGATAGGTGACCATTGCAACTTCGGATTTACCATTCACGCCCACGTTTGCTCAGGCAACACATTGGAATCAGGTCCTAAATCTAGGATTACCTACTCCATATCATACTCCCTGATATTCATAGTTAGTCTCATCTCCCTTCTTGTTTTCTTCTTATGTCGATCTAACTTATGGATTATGTGTGGCTCACTTTGCAGTTCTTCTTTACCAGTGTAGGAGTCTATCAGCTCCTAGAGTCCTTGAACAGCCTTCTGATCTCTCACCAACTTCATTTAGGTCTACAAGAATTATCTTAATATAGTTGGATCAAATTCTTTTAGCTGAGTATTTACTTCAATGTTGTCCTTTTTCAGTACCAACTTTTGCAGTGGTTGTGCATTAGATGTTGAAGCTCTTGGATCCATGAAACTTCGCTTCACCTCCATAAATGCTTCTTTTTTTCCTAAATGTTGAACCTAGGGGATATTTCTATATTCTTCCTAACCCATGTGTCTTCCATCGGCTCCTTACCTTCGGCTATATCATCTCTTGTCGTTGTGCCACTTCTAGTTACCATTTTGATGCACGGGTCATCTTCCCTTGGTTCAGCGGTCATCATCTGCAAATTATGCATAGCTTGCTGGTCCCTTTTCTCCTGCATATTTTTTATAAGGACTAGACATTATTCTATCACATGATAAAAATATTTACAATAATTATAGGTGGAGGTATGATTCTAACAATCCCACGTGAGGTGTCCTGCTTCACCGCATTTGTAACAGATGAGTTGGCCATGTCCTCGACCAGTGCCTCGTCCTCATCCTCATCCTCATACTTGAAATCCTCCTCAGCCAACATGCTAACCTTTATCCTCATTTGCATGTCCCTCAACTTTCATTCTATAAGACCCTATAGTTTTTTCTATCATCATATCATAACTACGATAGTTTTTCTCATCATGCCCCACTGAGCTACAAAAGTTACAACATTGATGTTTCGGGGTCTGCACATACTTCTGTAACAAATATCATTATTTCTTGTGATGTCAACCTAAAATTTTACATGTGTCACACCATGCACTTGATCCTGGGTGCAATGGATTAGGCTCTCCACTATTGATGTATTCTCTACATACAAGGCATTGATCCTTATAGTGGTATTTTTCTTTACACTTTATGCACCATACCTTTGATCGAATTTTTGGCATGACTTCCTTACCCTTATTCAATTCTTGCAGTTCCAAGGTTAGGTGTGCAAGTTCTACCTGAATCTGTTGTACTCCTGTATGAGTATCACCCATTGGCAAAGGTTCCAGCTTCATTGGAATTTCCAGAGCTTTGACCTGTATTTATATCTTTTGCTATGTCAAAGGAAACCTTATATGTGGAAATAGCGTAGCTATAAACCATTTCTTATGCTACTCCTCAAGGATTGTAAAGCTTATTAGTCCCATTAAAATTTTGAACCTTTAATCCAATTCCCAAAAAAATTCACTTGGCAATTGCTTAATCTCCTTCAGCTCAGTAATACGATGCAACTACAATTTTGGATTCCTAAATTTTGTAGTCAGTGCTTTATTTGTATCTTCAAGTGAAGCACCCTAATTTGTTGTGGAATAATTTATGTACCATATCAATGCTCTTTCCTATAGTGCGGTGAAAATATGTACCTTATTTATATCTTCTTTGATGAACTATATTGCTTTCCATACTACTTTAGCTACAAACAAAAAAAAATTAGGATTCTCTTGTCTGAGTCCTCTAAAGATTGGTAGCTTGATATCGTTGGCCATACTTCCTAAGGGTGGGGGAGGTGGATGTGGAGGTAGAGGTGGGGGAAAAGTATAGGGAGGGGGATGGGGGTTGAGGGGAATGGTGGGATGGGGAATCCCAGAGATGCCCTGATTATTCTTAGCTCCTTATTGTGATGCACCTCTAGAGGTTGTAGGGTTACTTCTTTCTCCTTCGCTTTCATATTCACTCAATAACATACTGAAATAAGTCTCAATGAAGTTTCCACGATCTACTTTGTGTCATTTTCCACTTCATGTAGACCCATAATTACTTTTCCCAAACACTAATTTGATTGCATTCGTATTATGCCATGTTAACATAAATTCATTTTAATCCAAAACTTCAAATAATTTAGATACTTACCTCGTGTGCCCTTGAAAAATCTTCACTCAGCCTCGCTATAAGATATAGATGTGTATATTGTGAACTCAATATTAATTCCTCCCATAATAATATCGATGTATAAATAATCAACTCTTTCTATGTTGTTATCATTCTCCTTTAGTCGTTGTAACAATTCAAGACTCCATGCAGCAGGCTCGTCATTCTTAAAACATGTCTTGTTCTCAGTCAGCCTTGATAACCATTCATGCAGTTCATTCATAAACGTTGCGGAGAAAATATTGTGTTTTTATGTGAAAAGATACCTCTACAACCAAGCTTCAATCGACAGTCGCAGATTTCTGTTTTCTTGAACTGCGAACTCTCATTATTTTAGATCTACTCAATCCTGTATCTCATTCCTTGTCAGATGCCACATCCACATATCCCTTAATCAGATATTGGTCCTGGAAACTGAACCATTTATTGGATCAGAGGGACCTTTAGCAACTTTATAGTTAGTTGCATACCAACAAAACCATCTATTACCATCCATTTTGGAAACGACCTATTGCGCATATCGCAGTCTCACCTAAGGCAATAATGGGGGATGTCAAAACTAGGTTTTTGCATCCAAAGGGACAATGGAATGTGGATATACTTCTAAACTTATATTTATGCTTATTATGAACTACATGGATAGATATATCTACTTTAAAACTTTATACTCCATTCATCAATGAATATTAGTGTTCACTTCACCTTTATCATTAAACACAACATAGATCATATAAATAACTTTGCAACACAGGTAATAATAAAATACAAAGCATAAACACATATATTCCTTCCAAACTATTATTATTTTATTAAGATAAGTCTCTTCAATACATATACTTTATCCGATGATCCAGGAGGATTGTACAGGTCCCAGAATCTTCAAGAATCTTGAGGGAATCTTTCAAATTCCTTGGAGGCCGAAAGTCGCCGGTGTTAGAATGAGGTCAACCTTATACTCATTCTTCTCAAAAAATTTCAAGGATCTCAATAGTGAGATCATATTCCTGTCTTGAGTTACATATTTTTAGATTCTCTGTGGAGTAGCATCTTTGAGGAATATAAGGGGAATATAAAATATTCCCTAAGGCCATGATTTCTACAATGTCAGAATTCAGAAAATTGACAATGGATACTACACCTCCCCGGGACACGATTTCAGTGGTGCAGTCAAATTTTCCACTTGAGCCTTATGTTTTTTGGTCACTTTTCAAAGTGGAGCTACAGGTGTGAGTATTCAATGTTCAAGAAGTCATTTTCAGGATAGTCGACGCCACAATATTGATGGTACAACCAAATCCAACAGTTTATCATCCTTTTCTTCATATAGCTCTAGGACGTGAGGTATATGCAGTGTGATCATGTACTTCTTTGTCTCTTAGCTATTAGATGCATTGTGTTGTATAGATCCATGTTTGATGTTTGATGTGGGATCTTGTTTTTGTCCTTATGTGAGATGTAATTTTCTATCATGGATTTTTTTATGTTTGAGATCCCTTTTTTTCCATGTTGGCAAGATACTCATAGTCATTATGTGTGAGTTATTGTCATACTGATAGGAGTCCTTTTTGTGAATGAGAGTTCTTGTAGTGGAACATCTCAGTGGAGAGGTCTAACCACTCCTACATGAGGGCATTTTCCTTGTATGACAGAGAAAATACCATCCAAGTACATCATCACTTTTTACAGCACTTAATACAGCGGCCTACACCATCTTGACACTGAGGCCCAGAGACATAGTCCCTCCTGGACGAACTCCATTATCAATGTCGTATATTTCTAATGCTTGTTATGTTCCTCTTCTTTACAGCATGCAGATATGTTCATTTATGTTCATTAATGCTTTGATGTAATTCTAACACATCAGCCGAAGTAAAAGGTAGTGGTTTAAAGGGTAGCAAAATTTACCTGGATCAAGTGCTATAAGAGTGGTCTCTTACTAATTGGATTGCAAGCATGAACCATTGAATGTTTGTTGGTTTGAGAAATGGAGGATGTCAAAGGCATGTAAGAGACCATGCTCAGGGTGTCTGAGAAGGCAGACATGTTGTATGAATCTTATGATAAACAACCAGCAGACAACACTGAGTTGAAGGCACTCCTATAGGAAGAGGAGTAGAAGCGACGAGTGCAGCTTCAATTGAAAGCCGTGACAGAAGCGTTGGAAGAATTGAAGCACCATGACAGAAGTCTTCAAGCAGATCATCATGCATTAAAGACACTTCTATGAGAAGAGCAAGAGGAGAGGCAGCGATTGCAGCTTCATCTACAAGCCACAAAAGACGCCTTGGAGGAAGTGAAGCATAACAAAGGCTCATAGAAGCCCTCTTCACATGTTTCAAAATCGACATATGAGGTAAAAAAAATTGATAATTCTTCAGTGTCATCTTCACAAGTTATTATTTCTGTTGGAAAGGTAGAGATCCCCATTATAGAAACTGACATGAGACCCCTTACTAATATGGGGTATAAAGGAGGAGGACTTGGCATTCATGGCCAAGGCATAACTCATCCATTGGAGGTTGTGCAGAGACCTCGCTATGCAGGTTTGGGATGCAGTGAAGAAGGATGTTCAAAGGATGTTGTTGGAGTGTGTTTGGTGCACGTATGTATGAAATCACACCAACTTAAGGGGTGTGGTATATCCACTTAAGTTATTGGTAACAGGCAGAAAAAGAAGTGGATTCAAGAAAGTTAGTGGAACAAGCTAGAATCATAAGAATACTAGATAGAGAAATAGCATGCATATTTAAACTAAAACTAAACTAAAAACTAAAACAAATAAACACGAGCTCTGAAAAGAGTCAAACGACAACAATAATATGAATTATGGCTCTTGGCCCCTCTTATTGAACGCTGGTAGGAATAAGAGTGAAACTTTACCCTCTTGCCAAAGGGCCCCTAGAACATGGATTCTGAGTCCTGATGCAAGGATTTTTTTATCCCAAGCTTGCCTCTGTGTATTCTCCCTCTCTCACTATTGTGGTGGACTGAACTTGTTGGATGACCAACAATTGAGTCCTGTCTATCTTCAGCTCTAAATCACACACTACTGGTATTTCTTGGGAAATTCTAGCCAGCATAAAAATGTGTTCACCCATTCTTCATCTCATGGTGGCATTATATAGGAGATTTCAAATCCCCCTTCCCTCTCTTGGTACATTGTGGATGGTGGCCCAAGGGAGGGGTATGATTCCTTTGTGTGCTCCAAATATTCCATCGTGTGCTCACTCGATGTCTAATGAGGCATTGGTGGTTGTCCTATGGCAGCTTCAAGTGAGGAATCACTTGTCCTATGCTTTGTGTGGTCCTGAAAAGTGAAATTTCTCCACTCCTGGGATTGCACACATTTCGGGTCATAAGGCGTGCAAAGGCGCCCTTCACGAAGGATAATGCAAGCAAAAGCATTTAGGGCTTGTTCAAATTCGATTTTTCCTCAGACCTTAGATATTTTTAAATACTTTCCAGATTCTGTAATGTCTTCCAGCCCTGTAAATCCTTTTGCTTGACATTAAATAATGTTGTCTTGTGTTGTAAGATTCTCCAGTGTTAACAGTTTCCCCCTAATGTGTGAGGTCTAGGAAGAACTGTATAGCCGAAATACATTATAGTTTCCTTTATGTATATCGTACGTAGAGAGAGAGAGATATCTGCATGAAGCTTGGAATTGAAAACACCCTGAACCGGTTCCAAGAATGACCGTGTCCTAATGGACCCATGTAAGCAAATATAATACAATAAATATATAACTTTTCTATGAGGTGGGCTTGTCCCATGCTCATGATTCTATGGCAAGTTAAACAAATCTATTTGACAGATAAAGGTTCTGTTTGTATCACTGATATGGTAGTGATCGGGTGGTTGGTGACAACAACTGTAGACACCCTCTGGGGCATTTTTTTTTTCTTTGACAATAGGTGGAATATGTTACTCATATGCGTAAACTTGGTATGGAATATAGTTGCGCATTGTACGCATAGGCACTGGTTGGGACCTTCCCGTGTAAGCATTGCTGAAAGAGACGCTTATGGAGGCATGGGTCTTCGATGAATTTGATCAAAGTGCAATGGTTGTGAGGTACGATACCATCTTGACATGAGAGCTTTTGTTGTAGTCGAATGTTAGGAGGATCGATGACACCTATGGGAAATGATGTATCCCATAGTGCCACCTGAGGACACCCCTTTTTTGGAGAGGGGTAATCCAAGGTACCACTTCCTTTTTGGAAAATGGGTGTCGAAGTCAACAAAAAGGAAGCCTCAACCGAATGAGGGGTCGCCGACATGAGGGATCGGGGACCTGGATGTGATGGGTTTAACATAGGCATGTTGGCGATGGGTGAATAAAAACTTATGATGGGGATTCAATGTCCCAAGGTCAGAGTATACTAAGGAGCTTGGTAGTATCCATAGTTATTTCTGATGGGGAATTCCCTAGAGTCGGTAGGACTTCCAAGGTGGGTATAAACCAGCTATGAATGTCATGGTGGCTTGTGCATGGGGGTGTAATACTCTGACCAAGGATGTTCAGGGACTGCTTGCATGGTAGAAAAGTATGGATGGGAGGGTAAAGGGATGTAGTGCACAGTTTGAGGTCTTTGTACACTTACCAAAAGAATAAAATAATGGGGTTTGGTTTGTACAAAACACAGATACAGGTACCCAAAAACATGAAATTTTTCGCTCACTGATGTTGTGAGGAAGGTGTTTTGCTGAGGGTGGGGGTTCCATTGGTTGGTCTCATGTGTGGGGTTGATGAAGCGGATGAAAACGTATCACAGATGGGATTATGCTGGTGGAGGTATGGTGGGTCAAATGCGAGGTGCGGTAATGCGCTTTTGATCTACTTACACAACATGATCATCCGGGAAGGGGGCTTTAGCTTGTATGGTAAACTTGACCCTATGCATGGTGAATGGATGGGCATGAGGTGCTTCAGGAACTAAAGTGGTATGGACATGGCATCACTTTTGTTGTGATATATGGTCTACTGTGGGTGTCGAGCGCCATGGAAGGGAGGCTCTATCGACCAACGAGGATGTTTATCATGTGCAGGGTGAGGTGATGATAAACATGGTCAGATATGAGGACCCTATGGTTGATTTCTGATGAAGAAATGATGTTAGGATATGCATAGTTGACTATGACTCTATCATGTTGGGGATAGAATGACACCTGCTCTAGAACTCTCAGTAGATGGTTTTGTGTATGGTTTACGAGATTTTCCTACAAAAACAACTACCTCAAGTGAAATCATCTTCTTTATCAAATATTATTGAAATTCATGAGATTTAAAGAAGAAGATGAGAGGACATACCTGCGGGTGCTAAAAATTTAATTTTTTGGGAGTGCAATTCTATGGCATCACCTCTGTTCATCATGGAGTGTTGGCTATGGTGCAACATACGGTTCGAAGAACAGACCTTCTGATTTCTCGTTATGGTCCTCCTAAGTTTTTAAAAAGGGCGATATATAGGTGAATATGGCCCTAATCAATTCATTTGTACTTGTTGCGTTTTTGAGAGGTCAGAGGCTTCTTCGTAGCAGTTCTTTCCATTGTGGTCAACCTGAGCACCAGTGATTAGCGATACCATGCCGAGGTAACCTCCATGACGTACTGCACTTTAATTTTTTCAGTTTGATGGTGTCGGGGTCTATAGAGACAAGTGGGGCCTCCTCGGGAATGAGGGGCTTCAATCCTGTGGCAGTGACATTGGTGGCTCCTATTCCCATAGGGGGAACAAGGTACCAAACTGGGATTTCAAATGATATGTTTGGTAATACCAGTGTTGCCAAAAGTTGTTGGGAGATGAAACCAGCTGGGGGTAGAGGAAAGGGGTTTGGAAGGCGGCGTAGGCTAGAGAGGTTGTTGTGGCTGATGACTCAATGCCATTACTACTTGTGTCTATGTCCTGACTAGCTTCACGCTTGATGTGGACATCATGAACACCGGAGCCCCTGTGACATGAGGGATTATGGGAGGATATCCTAGGAATGACCCTAGAATGAACGACGGTTTGAACTGGCTGGGACCTTATTCTTGGTACCGTGAGAGAGCATCTGAGGATGTATCCACATAGGGTAGAATTACATCAGTGTTTTTTAGGGGCTGCTTCTCGCTATGCATCAATCAGTCTATAGTAATGATGTGGTCCTCATGGGGGAACATCATGATGCGGAAGACGAAGGAGGCTATGGTAGACATGGCATACATATAACTCCACCCAAGGAGTATATTGTAGTCCAAGTGAGTGTCCAAGACTTCAATGTCTATGTGGACCATTTTTCTGGCTAAGCAGACCGAGACATTTTGGTAGAGGCTATCAGGGGTTGATGGATGACCATCATATGCTCTAAGTGTAATGACTAAGGGTTTTAGTTCAGGAGACCCTAACTTCTACCAAACATTTTTGGACACAATGCACATGGATGCGCCCTCGTCTATGACACATTGGTGAATTGTGATATTCTGAACCGACACTGGCATCTGGAGAGCGACCATGGAAGGAAGCCTAGGGGTGGCTTTGTCCAAGTCAAAAGCCATTAGGCACATATCGACAGGCTCGATAGCGCCTAACGTGGATAGTAGGGCTTTCCATTGTTTTGGGCATGACTGCAATAATTCCAAATTGACATAGTAGCAGGAGATTCTGCTAAATCGTCCACGATAATATAATTATGGGCAACTTTGGAGTAGATTACTACTTTCCTATTGGGTCCCTTTGCCATTTTTGGCACTAGTTCTATAGGAATTTTTAAAATGTTCAAAAGTGTAGTTGGTGCATTGGTACTTTCCCCTGACGTGTTGGTGTCTGGTGGAGTGTCATAATTACGATTTTGTGTTTGGAAAAACATCTCTTCACTAGTCATGTAGATTTCATGGCTGATTTTCCTGGAGTCGTCTATATTTTTTTGCTAAGTGCTTACCATCCCTTGATGGGGGGAAGGTTCTTGCATCACAGCTAGTAGTTGGGAAGATCCTCCTTGTCCTCAATTACTATGTAGCTTCTTCATCTCATGGAGATGAGGACAGTGGTGAGTATAGTGGTCGTACTCACCACATATCGAACAAGAATGTTTTTTTCGACGAGGTGGCCTTTTTTTCTGTCGTTGGACATTGCTCTGCTCTTAGTTCTAATTCCGGTTAGAGTTGACTCTAGCCTAGGATCGCGGAGGGGCATTGTTGGTTGTTGCCCCCTTGTCCAGGGTTCACTTTTGGCTTGTTTTTTTATTTTTTCATCGCCACGTTAGGAATTTAGTTATCCTGGTTGTATTGGTGTGGTTGGTTTTGAGATGGCTGCACAAATTTCACCTGTGCATTGGTCTGCATAGTTGGTTCTTGTGCTAGGGGCTGAGCATAACGCAGTCCCTGGTTTGCACCTGGCTATTGTAGGGAAGCTCTTCCATCAGTGTTTCTTTCTGCGTACTGGGTCCCTTGAGCCAGAGGATAAGGTCCTCCTTGGTGATACGCTGGCACCCTATTCATCAAATCTTGCTGAGGCATATGATGACTTTGAAAACCAGGCTGGGGTACGTTTTGGATAGAACTGTATGTGTAACCAAGGTTTTGACTGCCGCTACCTAGATATCCTTGGGTCAATGACAGAATTAGTATGTCTGTAGAGTTCGACGTGCCTGGAATTTCTTGATAATTTTGCAGGCACGGGGCATTAGGCAGGATGTTGTAAATGAATCTTGATTATGTATAAATCATTTCAAGCTATTAGGCTTTGCTGATGGCGTCCTCTTCAGATGTGGGCCTTTGTTGTGCCACATCCTTTGAAATATTTGCTGTAATAGTTTTCAGGAACAAATCTAAAAGAAACCAATTGTTGAGTTTAGCTTTCCATAAACTACAACACCGCCTCCATTCATGGAGATGGTTCGAGATATGGACGATGGGGATTTGTCTAAAATATGTCAGTAATTACATTTTGGAATCATGTGAATTGGTAAATAAAAACATGTTAGGAACACTGTGGTGAGGGTGCCAAAGGTTCCATGTGAAGTGAAGTGTTGCTCCATGTACCACTTCACGGCTACTCGAGTCAGAGTGCATTCAAGTAGTCTTAATCGAATAGTGTCATCAATGATATTGTTCGATGAGAACCACAGGTGGAATGTCATGACATGATTACCTGGGTCTTCCACTTGCTTTCCTTTGAACTTTGGAATATGCAAAAGGGAGCTTTGTGGGCATAGGAGGCCATGTAGGGTTGTTTGCGATGGGATCATTCATCGGCTTGGTTAAATTGGGCAGATTCAATGAAGCTAAGAAAGGTGACTGAGAGGTTGACACCATGGAAATGTATGAAAACACAAAGTTCTGGTTAGGAAGAGGGTTGGTCTGCGACGTACCCTGCTGTGTATTCGGTTGGCTTCCCAAATGGGACGCACTCCTCTACCCCCTAGGGGTCGTGGGAGGAGTGGTCTATGGTGTGGTGTTGGGAGACTGACTAGGGTTCCCAACTAAGGATGCCCCAATAAAGGATGAACCAATAATGGTGGCATTGTTCCATATTTGATGCCTAAATGGAAAAATACCTGGAACCCCTCCCGGTAATTGGGGGAGGTCCAAAAGACGCCTAGATTGATGAGGTCCATTGGGTCCATTCTAGTGTCGACCAGGTTTGGTTTTGGAAAAAAATTGAGAGGATAGAGTCTATGATCAAAGCAAAATTCTTGTCACATACATAAAAAAAAAATTGAAAATAAAATGAATTCTCCCTTAAAATTAATCTATGTGATCAAGCAATCAAAAAAGTGGTTTTTGTTTGTTTACGTATGATACTCAAAATCCTATAATACTTATTCATACTCACACACTAAAATGTAGCTGGGATTCGGGAATATATCTTGCGAGTGCTGGTAGAACATCCCGTAAGAGCTGGAAACACCCCACTCAGCCGAAGAAAATCCACCGAGGTAAGGGTAGAGGGTCTCACGCTTGTCTGCATCGTCGCCTATAGGGAAAGGATGCCCTATTTTTGGCCACTAAGTACCACTATCCCACGTGAGCATTCGAGTCTTGGGATTCTTGGTAAGTCAACTAACAGTACCGAGTATCAGCCAAGTCAAGTAGCCCTGACTGATACCTGCCTGCATTGTGCCTAAGCATAACCCCCTTTGAAATGGGTCTCTTCCGCACTCAGGTTTTCTTTTCAGTGGGCTGATAGGTGGATTTGAAGCTCCCTAAGTAGTCAACTTCTATGTTTCAAGATGAAGAGTGATCAAGGCGGCTTATTGGATTACTACCCCCTTGATCCTAGCTTAAGCTATAAATTCTTTTCTGGCCCCTATGGGGAGAATTTAGTGAGTTTGGTTAAGTTAGTTTTAGGTGTCTTTTCTTAACTTAGTGAGTGAAGGTGTGCGAGAATAAAGTGGACAAGCACATAGTTTGAACGTGTGGATATTCAATGATCCTTTTTAAAATCCCCTATTTAAACTATGTTGTATTGTTCCTGGCTCAAAAGAAAAATATGTGCAGATTATGGGTTGATTTCTATTTTTCCTAGTTAATCTATGTGATCAACTATAGGGAGATGACGAGTTTTGAATAGGGAGCATTCATATGCTTACCTAGGATCACCAGAGGGTGCGAAGGTAGCAGAGATTACTTGCTCTTCTATAAACAATTCAATCCTAGTCCCGAAAATCCTAGTGCAAAAATTCAACTAAACTAATAACTTTTACACTAGAAAAAATAAACTAGCTACGCATGCGTCGTCTTGGGCCACTTACTTTGGCTAGTTATCTAGGTGTGTAGGTACCAAAATTTTCAAAACATAATTTTTTTTTGGAATGCAAGTTATTTTTCCCCCCTACTTAAACTATGTGTGAACTTTGCAAAAATCAACTTGAAATAAAACTGACACTAAGCCTACAAAAGACAGCTAAGAGTGAGCTTTAGCAAGCTGTGGGGTACCACAACCAGTGTTGGCAGGAGTATTAGAGGCTTCCAAGTACTTGACAAGTAGGAAAAGATATAAGTAAGGGAGAATTTTCTATTTCTGCCTTTTTCGCGCAAAACGTTGAAACAGGCCCAATGTCTGTGCACGAGTTAGCTCTGAACGCATGCCCTGGGCGTGTATGTGGGAAGAAAAAGCGTGCAAATTCCTGCGAGTAAATTTTGGAGTTGTTCTGATTCAGTATGTCACTTAGGATGAATTAGGGACTGTAAGAGAAATCAGGGAAAATTTAGCTCCATTCCACAACACAGATAGAGGTCTCTGCAAAAAAAAAGGCACAACCACATAAACTTGGTACTAAATGTTACTGGAGTTTCCAATCCTATTGGAGTGTTTTTGGTGCAGGTATGTACGAAATCACACCAGCTTAAGGGGTGTGGTCTACCCACTTAAGTTATCGGTAATAGGAAGAAAAATAAGTGGAGTCAAGCAAGTTAGTGGAATAAGCTAGAATCATAAGCATACTAGATAGATAAATAGCATGCATATATAAACTAAAAACTAAAACAAATAAACACGAGCTCTGAAAAGATTCAAACGACAACAATAATAAGGACGGTGGCTCTTGGCGCCTCTTATTAAGCGCTAGTAGGAATAAGAGTGAAAATTTACTGTCTTTCAAAAGGGCACCTAAAACATGGGTTCTAAGTCTTGATGCAAGGATGTGTTTATCCCAAGATTGCCTCGGTGCAGTCTCCCTCTCTCTCTATTGTGGTGGATTGAACTTGCTGGATGGCCAACAATTGAGTCCCCTCTATCTTCAGCTCTAGATCACACACTAATGGTATTACTTCGGCAATTTTGGCCAGAATAAAAATGTGTTCACCCATTATTCTTCATCTCATGGTGGTCTTATATAGGAGATTTCAAATCCTCCTTCCCTCTCTTGTTACATTGTGTATGGTGACCCAAGGGAGGGGTATGATTCCTTTGTGTGCTCTTAATATTCCATTATGTACTCAATTTATGTCTAAGGAGGCATTGGTGGTTGTCCTTAGGCATCTTCAAGTGGGGAATCACTTGTCCTATGCTTTGTGTGGTCCCAGAAAGTGACATTTCACCACTCCCAGGATTGCACGCATTTCGGGTCATAAGGTGCGCAAAGGCACTCTTCACAAAGGATAACGCAAAAGCATTTAGGACTTGTTCAAATTTGATTTTTCCTCAGACCTTAGAGATTTTTAAATACTTTCCAAATTTTGTAATATCTTCCAGCCCTATAAATCCTTCTGCTTGACATTAAATAATTTCGTCTTCTACTGTATGATTTTCTAGTGTTAACATACATCAAAAGAAAACAGAAATTTTTGAACTCACCGGGGAAGAGGATTGATGGGAATACTTTGCCATCATCCCATGGAAGTGCATGTTGCAGTGAAAGAGCTGAGGCAAGCTCTCATCACCATGATCACACTAGACACCACCAGGGGAGGTATAACAAGTCTCAATATCCCAAAGTTCAATTTGATTATAATAATGTTGCTAATCATGGACATAAATCATGGCATAATAAAACTTGTCATTTTTCTGGGTTACGTAACCATGTCATTTCTAAGAGTTGGAAAATAATGGTGGCACAAAGAAGGATGAGCCATGGAAATCCTTCTCCACAACAAAAAAATAAACTGGTTAGGCAGGTATGGAGAAAGAAAACCTTTTGCAGCCATTTCAACCAAAGTGGCCATCAAAGTGCCACGTGTTCAAAGCTCCATCCAGAGCAGCACCTTAAGGAAGAAGCGTTGGGGTATGAACTAGTTGAAACCGTTGTTCAACAAGAAAATGTGCCACAAGGAGATGATCCATTCACTTTGATAAGTGAGATATGGTTTTTCTATATGTGGTAGTCTATCATGGTCATGTTTGTAAATCACGTGATGATGTGTTTTCCATCACTTTTTTAAGCAACAATGATGTTGGTCTTGTTTTATAAGTCATGTGTTGCATTTCCTTTGTAAAAGTGATGATGTGGTTGTCCATCGCTTGCCATGCGACAATGATGTTTTTTGCCTTACAATGATAGTCGGGGTGTGATTTCCATGTGATGTAAACTTGACCACTGAGCATGTAAACTCATGGCAAGTATGGGAATGTTTAGGTCATCATTGGTCACATTTGAGCAGGTAAATTGTGTTGCAACAGTTGCATGTGTTGGCTTTGCTTCTTGTTTCTTATGTACGTCAGGTGAAGGAGTCTTCAAGGGATGTGCCTTTCCAAACATTTGCATTTCAGTTGTAGGTGTTGGCTTTGCATCTTGATTCTGATGTACGTCAGGTGAAGGAGTCATGTGGGATGTGCCTTCCAAAGACATTTTGCATGCAGTTGGTGATGGATAGAAGTTGATGCTTTTGGAGGACCAAAAGCTCCTCAGTGGGGAGGAATGATCCAAGAGAATTGTATAGGTCCAAGTACAAGTGGCTTAAGTACAAAGGCTCAAAAATCAAAGTGTCATAATTTTGGCAAACTCAGTGTCAAGTTGAATATCTCGTTGTTCTAATCGCAACAGTGTGAATGGTTTGTCAAACCGAGTTTGTATGGAGAAGTTAGAAGCAGCCAAATTTCTGTGCTGACTTGATGAGGTGGCAACCTTAAGTTGATAGCATTTTTCCAAATTACTGTGGTCGGATTCTGGCCAGCTCCTGCTGAAATATAGGATAATTTGTGGGACCATTAGATTGACCCCTTCTCTCAATTTCCATAAATTTTAAAAAGGGTATTTTGGTTAAAAAAATAAAAAATATATATAATTTTGGAGGGCGGGCCATGACCCCTACCCCCCCCTCCAACCATATAAAAAAATAAAGTTTAAATATGGGTCGGAGGCCATGACCTTACCGGACCCACCGCCATTGTTATAATAAAATATATTAATATGGGTGGGCAAATTTATCAACCCCACCGCCCAACCCAACACACATTATATGATATAACGTATATGCATACATTACAAGCACCAGCAAAAAGGAAGGTGGGCGGACCGCCCAACGTGGGTCCATCCCCCCCTCCCCCCCCCCTCTCGAAAAAAAATATAATATTTCTCTTAAATTAAAACAAACACACCTTATGTGAGGATTCGGGATTTGATCCCTCGACCTCTCCATTCTAATTTTTAACCATCTTTCGTTGAGCCACATCGGCTCAGGTTGAAAATTCCGCCCAACATATTTTTTTAAACCATCATTTTCCCAGTGCGCCCAGGACATGGTAGCCAAGTGCGGGCATGATTTTCAAGGCAGAGGCAGAGGAGGAATAATTATGGCACAAAATTCGAGGCAGAATATTGCTTGATGCCCATGAAGATTCCTTTGAAGGTAAAATTTTCCTGTGTCAGAATGTATTACACTTTATATGCATTTTAACCATAATTTCACAAGGAGTGCGATGGTGCACCTAGATTTTCATTTTGAGTAGTGATTTTGCAGATTCCCAGTGGAGGAGAATCTTCAGGAATCCTTAAGGAATCTTTGAGATCGTTTGGAGGCCGAAATTCGCTAATGTCAGAATGAGATCAAACTTATACTCATTCTTCTCATAATTTCGCAAGGATCTGAATGGTGAGATCAGATTCCTGTCTTGAGTTGCATATTTCTAGATTCCATGTGGAGCAGCATCTTTGAGGAATGTAGGGAGAATCTAAAAGACTCCCTAAGGCCCAAATTTCAACAATGTAAGAATTCAAAAAATTGGCAGTCGATCCTACACCTCTCGAGGACACGATTTTAGCAGCGCAATCAGATTTTCCATCTGAGCCTTATGTTTTTTGGCCACTTTTCAAAGTGGAGTTGCGGGTGTTAGCATTCAATGTGTGAGCAGTGATTTTTAGGATATTCGATGCCACGAGATTGATGGTACAACCAGATCCAGCAATTTATCATCCTTTTCTTCAGATAGCTCTAGGACGTGAGGTATATGTAGTGTGATCATGTGCTCATTTGTCTCTTTGCTATGAGATGCATTGTGTTGTATAGATCCCTGTTTGATGTTTTATGTGGGATATTTTTTTTTATCTTGATGTGATATGTAATTTTCTATCATGGATTGTTTTATGTTTGAGATCCCTTTGTTGCAATGTTGGCAGGATACTCATAGCCATTATGTAATATTCCCGAATTTTCACATCATATTTGGAATATTAGAGTCCTTAATTTTTTTAATGAATTACGTAAATAAAAGGGTGGAGGGACCCAAAAACCCCAAAGATGAATAAGATCCACTTTTTGTGTGTGAATGTGGACTCATTAAACCTACATCTGCAAAAAGAGGTAGTTGAGAAACTACTAATGTGAATGATATTGGAGATCATGTCTCTTTTAATGAGAAAGATCATGGAGGGTTGATTCAGTCAACTAAGATCTTGAATATTTCAAACAAAGGATCATTGATCATTCATGATCAAGTGATGGAGGATCATGTGCAAATGAAGCACACATCATGGAGGAGGTATACATTGCACCTAGATTGTTTGGTTGATTTGGTCAAACAGCGCAGTCCCACTTGGAGGATCTTGTCCACATGAGACTGCGCAGTTGAGATTTGGGCCAGGGCTTGGGGAGGCTCAAACATTATAAAGGGGATGAATCAAAGGTGAAAGGCATATTGGATTATTGGATGTATCATCTTTTAGACCTGGAATTGTCAAGTGAAATTCCACTGCATTCATGGGTTGTTTAGCATAGATTGCAAGTGTTATTTAGCATAGGGTGTTCCTGGGCAGGAATCCCACCTCTTTCTTGAGTAGCTTTGGAAAGAGGATTTCTCTTCATTCTATATCAAGAATTGGTGTCGCATCCCTCCTCTACTTTCTGCAGAACATTCATATTCAGAAATCTGCATATTTCTGAAGATCGGTTTTGAATGTGCAATTTGTCTTTAGTACTTTAGCTAGAGAACAAGGCAAGGGATTATTCCCATCACTTGGGCTTATAGATCATCACTCCCAAAGCCACATTTTAGATCTAGCATCAGGCCAAAAGTTATTTACCTCCCAGTAGTAGTACTTCCTTCAGGAATTACATTGTCTACCTTGCAGATCTAAAGGGAGGAAGGAAGTTTCTAGTATTTCAGCTAGCAATCCTGTGAGGGATCATTCCCTCACATTTCCATCAGTCTTACCATCAGCCTGGAGTTTATTGAAAAAAATTTCAATAGGTAGAAGGCCTCTCTTTCCCTCACAGTGCAATTTTTAGAGGAAGTTGTGTTGCAACAGCTGCAATCATCATTGGGGGATTGAGAAGCTAGATCTAGAGCTTCTAACTCATAGATCTGAAGAAGTGATCAGCCCTTAAAGCATATATATGATCTGATATCATATTTCAACCATCTATTTTTCATATCTAGCTTCAGATTTGTATTTCCCAGCAGATCAAGGATCAATCCTGGGGAGGCGATTTTCCAAAGTTGCAGGTCTGGAAAATCCTTTCTAGGTTATCTTGGGAATCCATCACATTGGCTAGATCTTGAATCTTGGCTCATCTGAGCTCCATTTTTGAGTAGATCTGCATTTCCCTTTTCAGCCTGCAACTATATGTTCATATTATGCTGAATGGAAAGTGTAGTATTTGCTACAGAGCCTCTCCAGTTACGCTGTACCTGTTGCATACATGTTTTCAGGGTGATCCTAGCTTATCTTTTAGGCTAGATCTAGCTATATTTTGTACTTGTGTAACTGAATCATCTCCAATATAATAAAATGGCTCATCTCTTTCTACATATTCTGATGTGTACTTAATATTTATTGTTTATCTTGCTGTAAGTTCTTATATTGTGTGAAGTATTAGTGCATTCTCCCTTTTGGGATATTACAGTGGTATCAGATCATGATATTTGGCTCAGCTTGTGGACACTTCATCTTTTGCATTAAAAGAATAACAGATAGATGAGATCTATCAGGGGGGATATGAAATATGTCACTCCTTTCTTCAGATCCATGCAAGATCCCTCCAAGGAGGTCAATCAAATGAGGGAGGAAGAATAGAGAGAAGATCCAATAAAAAGATGTGATGAGGAAAGTAATTCCTATCAGCAGAAAAGAAGACCGGAGAATCCTAGATCTCCTCATAGATCCACTATGCCCACTTTCTGTGAAGAAGGTGAGGGGTATAGAAATGAAGATATGAATGAACCTGAGACTCATGAGACTCTCATTCTATATCTTTAAGAGTACAAATAACATTCTAGAGCTTTCAAGGAGAAGATAACTCTCCAAAAATTCTTCCAGGTTAAAAAAGAAAGAGGATCCTATAGCAGCAATAGAAGGAAGAGGCATAATAGATTATATTTTCCTACATTTGATGGATCTTCCTCAATAAATGTCAAGGCTTGGAGGAGGGAGTTATATTCATTTTTCGAGCTGCATCTTGTGGCTGAAGAAGAGGTTGTTCAAATTGCAGCACTTCATCTCTTAGATGAAGCAGAATATTGGTGGTTTGGGCACATAGAGCATGCAAAGGTGACCAAGTATTCATATTTCTTTCACAAGTTGAGGGAGAAGTTTGATGAGAAGAAGACAAGGATGAGCCACAAAGAGACATCTTCCAAGGAAACCAAGAAGAATGCCCATCTTGTCACTCTGGACAAGAGGTCACTACTTTCACCACCTGCTGCAGAAGTACTTTTATCTGGAGAAGAGAAACTTGCATATTTGCAAGGTAGTCTTGAGCTCTTGACATATGGAGTCCCATGCATGGATTAGGAGATGCATGAGGAGGAGGAGGAAGATACCAGCGCTGGTACACTTGCAAAAAAGAGGCCATCACTCATACCAGCATTTGGAGACACTATTGTCCCAATTGGAGGAAATCTTTTATTCTTCCAAGAGTTTCCCACATATCAATTGATCCAAGGTATGCATAAAATTTCAGCACATATTGTTTCAATATCAATGCATAACCAAGGGTTAGAAAAAAATGTTGATTTGAAGTAGAGACATATCACAGCACAAAGGACCCTCGATCTAATCAAGGAGGAGACTGAAAAACTATCCCTGTTCCTCATTGTTGAGCTACATTCAACCCTTTGAGTTGAGATGTAGATTTTTATAAAATGGGATTAGCATTATCCTATGTACAATGGTTGATTATGAGATCATTATTGTGCCTTACTCTGAGACAGCATATGTATTACCCTACATATCTATAGCACTGTCACTTAGTAGGTGTGACAAAGAAAGGGCTTCATCATTCTTGGGGCATTCTGAAGGTAGCTTCACTCATGAAGTAATGGAAGCGAAGATGAAAAATGGTAGACATCTTGAAATGAGAAACATTTTATCCCTTCTAGATGGCCCTTTCTCAATGAGAATCTCAATGCTCAAAGAGAAACTTCTACTTGCAGCAAATCTGAAACTTCTTTGGTTTTGGAGGGCCTTTGATGGAGAGAGAATATCATTAAGAGATCTTATTAGAGATGCATTTCAACATTTCATGAAGTGAAAAAGCTCTTCAACAGTTTGGGGGAGATGGTATTCTAAAAAGGGAGGATACCATGATTCTGCAGCATATCACTCATCTTCCATATTGGGGTGAGTGGATGAGGATGATGAGCAAGGGGTCACATGATCACTTGCAGATTTACATGGTCCAGCAAGCTTTTTTACATTGGTCTCCATTGGGAGATTTCTGTCACTATCCAAAGGCTCCTATTTTTCTGATCCATTCCTTGAAAAAAACATATAAAATGAAGGAGGCATGGCTGCATCGGCTACTCTTGGGTGAGTATGGGTACCACCAAATACCTCATCATTTTCTGAATCATGCGTTATGTATCAATGATTAAATGCAACAAGAGAAGGCATGTTCATTTCGGTTTCACTTGAGAGAGTTTGGCCACCACATGACATCTCCTATGTCTATGTGTTTTGTATTATGTAGAATTTGGCATAATGATCTCATGATGTGCATTGATGATGCTTCTTTGTATTGGGATTATGTGAAATTTCCTATGTCCATTAGTATGCTTTTTCTTCATGATGCACATGAGGAGGAGAGAGAGCAGCAAGATCTCTTGTTTCTTTGGTTGCTCTTGGGGGAGTTTGGCTTGTCCATCTTACATGGAGGAGATGGAGGATGGTAGAAAAGGGCCTTACTCTGGTGGTTACTCTTAGGAGAATATGGTTTGACATCTTTGTCTACCCATATAGCTCCTTTCCTTCTTCTTTTGCATAAATTTGGAATGATGAAGTTTGGATCCAATAAGGCCAACAGGGCTAAGGATGAGAGCATAAAAATGCTCAATCAAATTCATGAAACATGGGATGAAGGAGTGTATTGTATAATGAAGCTTTTCCTTTGTGGGGAGAGATACTTTATTTTATGTCTCTCATGTATTGATGATGATTTTGGACATCATATGGTTGTCACTTGGTACTTCATGATGGGAGGAGGACATATAACCAAACAGTTGGGAGTCATTCTTTATGATTTTAAAAGACAACTTTGGAACCAAACATGCATAATCTATTGCAGCAAATGGAGGAATCCTTCCTTATGTGGATGCCATTTGGAGGGGAATAAATGGCTTTGCATCTACTTTTGGAGTTGCTTGAGGACAAGCAACATTTTTCCGGGGGGGATTGTAATATTCCCGAATTTTCACATCATATTTGGAATATTAGAGTCCTTAATTTTTTTAATGAATTAATTAAATAAAAGGGTGGAGGGACCCGCAAACCCAAAATATGAATAAGATCCAATTTTTGTGTGTGAATGTGGACTCATTATACCTAGATCTGCAAAAAGAGGTAGTTGAGAAACTACTAATGTGAATGACATTGGAGATCATGTCTCATTTAATGAGAAATATCATGGAGGGTTGATTCAGTCAACTAATATCTTGAAGATTTCAAAAAAAGGATCATTGAGCATTCATGATCAAGTGATGGAGGATCATGTGCAAATGAAGCACACATGATGGAGGAGGTGTGCATTGCACCTAGACTGTTTGGTTGATTTGGTCAAACAGCGCAGTCCCACTTGGAGGATCTTGTCCACATGAGACTGTGAAGTTGATATTTGGGCCAGGTCTTGGGGAGGCTCAAACATTATAAAGGAGATGAAGGCAAAGGTGAAAGGAATCTTGGATTATTGGATGTATGATCTTTTAGATCTGGAATTTTCAAGTGACATTCCACTGCATTCTTGGGTTTTTTAACAGAGATTAAAGGTGTTGTTTAGCACAGTGTGTTCTCGGCTAGGAATCCCACCTCTTTCCTGAGTAGCTCTGGAAAAAGGATTTCTCTTCATTATATATCAGGCATTGGTGCCACATCTCTCCTCTAATTTTTGCAGAACATTCATATTCATAAATCTGCAGATTTCTGAAGATCAGTTTGGAAGGTGGAAGTTGTCTTCAGTACTTCAGCTGGAGAACAAGGTGAGGTATTATTCCCATCACTTGGGCTTATAGATCAGCACTCCCAGAGCCACATTGAATATCTGGAATCGGGCCAAAAGTTATTGACCTCCCAGCAACAGTACTTCCTTCAAGAATTACGCTATCTACCTTGCAGATCTAAAGGGAGGAAGGAAGTTTCTAGTATTTTAGCTAGCAATCCTGTGAGGGATCATTCACTCACATTTCCATCAGTCTTACCATCAGCCTGGATTTTATTGCAGCATTTTTTAGTAGGCAAAAGGCCTCTCTTTCCCTCATAGTGCAGTTTCTAGAGGCAATTGTGTTGCAGCAGTTGCAATCATCATTGGAGGATTGAGAAGCTAGATCTAGAGCTTCTAACTCATAGATCTGAAGAAGGGATCAACCCTTCAAGCATAGATCTGATCTAATATCATATTTCAACCATCTATTTGTCATATCTAGCTTCAGATCTATATTTCCCATAAGATCAAGGATAAATCCTTGAGGTGATTTTCCAAAGTTGCAGATCTAGAAAATCCTTCCTGGGTTATCTTGGGAATCCATCACATTGGCCAGATCTTGAATCTTGGCATCATCTGAGCTCTGGTTTTGATTATATATTCATTTCCCTTTTCAACCTAAAACTATATGTTCATATTCTGCTGAAGGGATAGTGCAGTATTTGCTACAGAGCCTCTCCATTTATGTTGTACCTATTGCATACATGTTTTCAGGGTGATCCTAGCTCATGTTTTTGTCTAGATCTACCTATATTTTGTACTTGTGTAACTAAATCATCTCCAATATAATAAAATGGCTCAACTCTTTCTACATATTCTGATGTGTACTTAAGATTTATTGTTTATCTTTCTGTAAGTTCTTATATTGTGTGAAGTATTAATGCATTCTCCCTTTTGGGATATTACACATTATGTGTGAGTTATTGTCATACTGATAGGAGTCCTTTTTTTGAATGAGAGTTCTTGTAGCGGAACATATCAGTGGAGAGGTCCAACCAATCCTGCATGAGGGAATTTTCCTTGTATGACAGATAAAATACCATCCATGTACATCATCACTCTTTACAGCACTTAATGCAACGGCCTACACCATCTTGACACTGAGGCCCAGAGACGTAGTCCCTCCTTGACGAACTCTATTATCAATGTCATATGTTGCTAATGCTTGTTGTGTTCCTCTTCTTTACAGCATGCAGATATGTTCATTTATGTTCATTAATGCTTTGATGTAATTCTAACACATCTACTGAAGTAAAAAATTTTGGTTTAAAGGGTAGCAAAATTTACCAGGATCATCTGACCTGAGCACACAGCTACAAGTGGTTTGTGCACAAAACTATAGAATCTTCAAGGCCTATGTGTACATAGTTGCAGAGCCTTCCCTTAGGCCCAGAACATAGAAATATAGAAACAATTACAATCTTGAACAAATCATGACATTCCGTATTCTTCTTCGACAAATCATTACATTGCTTTATATAGCATTTGCTTACATACAAAACCATGGCCCACATACCATGGGCAGAAAAATACTAACAAATAAACCCAAACCCTTTACAAAAAAAGGCGATTCGACCTGCCCCGAAGCCCCAAACATCAATGCGGTGGATTCATCTTTTCTAGGCCACTCACTCCACTTCTTCAAAATGCAGAGTCTTTGACTCAAAATTGGACGAAGTTGGGCCATGCCCAACAATTTACAGGATAGGATCTTGCAGGCAAGTCAACAGGATGACAGGTATATGGATATTGTGCACAAGTTGCAGTAGAGTATAGGTACAGGTACACGTAGTGGTACAATTATAGGTATAGGTAGTGATAAAAGTATAGGTACAGGTGCAGGTGTACAGGATGTGGACTATCATCTCATGAAATATAGACTGGTTAGGTTTAGAGACAGGATATATGTGCCAAATAGTAGTGATCTCAAGAGGGTGATCTTGAGGGAGTTTCATGTGAAACCATACTCAAGTCACCCACACTATCAGATGGCATTAACCACAATGAAGAAGTTTTATTATTGGTTGAATCTAAAGAAGGACAGAGCAGAGTTTGTGGCTAGGTGCTTGGATTGTCAACAGGTAAAAGTAGAGTTTAAGCATCCAAGTGGACTGTTATAGCCAGTTGTGATTCCAGAGTGGAATGGGAGGTCATTTCCATGGATTTAATCAGAGGTTTTCCTAATACATCTAGATAGCATCATTCCATCATGGTTGTTGTGGATAGGTTAACAAAGGTAGCGCACTTCATTCCAGTGAAGTCTACATTCTCGTCTAGTGATGTAGCATAGGTGTTCATCATAGATGTGGTCATATTGCATGGTTTTCCAAAGAATATTGTGTCATACAAGTATGTGAACTTCACTTCCAAGTTTTGGAAGGAGTTGTTTGCAGGTTTGAGCACAAATTTGGCCTTCAATACAACTTATCATTCAAAGACAAATGGACATACAGAGAGGTTCAACAGGATATTGGAGGATATGTTGAGGACATATGTGATGCATTATCAGTGAAAGTGGGAAGAGTATATTCCACTGGTATAGTTTTCTTACAACAACGGGTATCAAGAATATTTGAGGATGAGTCTATTTAAGGCATTGTATGGGCAGAGTTTCAATATTCCCATCAGTTTGACTGATCCAATTAATAGGGTATTGATTGGACCAGATATGTTGGCCAACATGGAACAGGAAATGGAGGTAATTAAGAAGAATCTAAAATTAGCATTAGATATGCAGAAAACTTATAAATATTAGAACAGGTTTTTTAAGGATTTTCAGGTTGGGGAATAGGTGTACTTACGCATCAAGCCCAAGAAGAGCTCCTTGCGGATTGGATCATGTGCCAAGTTGGAACCATGGTTTTGTTGATATTTTTAGGATTATTGAGAGGATCGGATCAGTAGCCTATCGACTTGCATTGCCTTCCATAGTGAAATTCCATGATGTTTTCTAGGTGTCACTATTTAAGAAATATGTTAAAGATGTTAATCATGTGATGGATTGGTTTGTATTCTAGGTTGAGCCATATGGAGAATTCTAGCCAGAACCTCGGTGTATATTGCAGAGAAAGGTTCTTATGCTATGTAACCAATAAATCGATATGGTTAAAGTGAAATGGAAGCACTTTGGGCCCGATGAAGCTACATGGGATATGGAGAATCATATACGGGCTATGTATCTTTCATTGTTTTTCGATTGAGGAAAGGAAATTTTGGTATGATGTTTGGTATATGTTTTGGCATAGGTTTTGGTGTGATGTTTTGATATATGTAAATATGTATATGGATGTAAATACCGCCATGATATATGTTATAAATCTTCAATAAGAGATATGGATTTCATGTCATTATATTTTTCATGTTGTTATGTTGTCATGTTGGTTTGCTTTTTAGCAGGGCGATCATTGTAAGTATTGCATCGAGCTCTGTTATAAAGCTCCATGAGTAGTATGTTTTCTTTTCAGTGATTTTGTTGAGGTATAGGAGTGGTTGAACACTAAGGATGGTGTCCCCCAAGGGGGAGGGTCTGTAATGGCCCTGGTGAAAATTCCATGTAATAAAATTTAATAAAGGCAAAATAATAGCCATGGTTTATGGGACACTTATTCCAAGTGTAATATTGGGAAAAACATCCTAGTTTGGGTGTTCATTTCAGTTATTATGGCTAAGGAATTTGGCAAAGGAAATGGAAAATTATTTGGAAAGGAAAAATGGAAATTTTGGCACATTTGTTTATGAAAATAATGGAAAATAGGAGAAAAGGAATATGAAAGGTCATAGGTTGCATGTGAGGAGGAAAATGAAGGAAAATAATGGAAAATGAAGAAAATAGAAGCTTAATTGATCAAAAATCTTCTGACGATCAGTTGGTACCTTTTGTCAGTTTAGTTTTGGAGCTCTCTCATTATTCTCTCTCTCTCTCTCTCTCTCTCTCTCTCTCTCTCTCTCTATATATATATATATATATATATATATATATATATATATATATATTGGACATAGAGTTTTATTGGAGCACTTTGGCATTGGATCAAGAAAGACAAAGAATGAAAGTGGAAAGAAGGAGCAAGCAAGGAAGAGCATGATCAAGCAACTACAGTAGGATTCTTTTCAAGTATCAATTTTCATGTGTGATTTTCTTGATATATTTGGCATGGATGTTATTGCATGTGTTTCTTTGTTGTCATGGCATGTGTTTTTCCAAGCATGACATTGTTTTCAGCCTAGCCTTTCCATTTACGAATAACCATGGTGTGATGGGGTTCTCATTTTTTGGTTGAGTTCGGTTTCCAGATGGATTCGACAATGAGTGAGGTTGATCTATGAATGACAGAACACATGGCCTAATAACCCCTGAACCAGACTGTGGGTTGTGGTAAAGCTATATTTTTTGTTTCCTTAGTGGGCCTAGGAATCCTTGACCAGTGAATGATGAGATATATGGTAAATCCTAGAGGTGGGTGCTTTCCATCAGGCCTAGGAATCTCGGGATGGGATATATGGTAAAGACTGGACAGGGTCTTGATTTAGGGCCTAGTGATCTGGTGTGCATTGCGGTAAAGCCTGAGAGACTAGGATACAGGAAAATTCCTCACAGTGTAGATGGACAGATTCGGTATAATCCATGATTATTTTTTCCTAGTCATATCGTGGAGATAATGGTAAAGCTTGTTATTACATGTTTGTTGTTTTGGCCTAGTGATCCGAGATGGATTGCGGTAAAGCCTAGTTTCTGTAGGTTTTAACCCTTAGCAGAAATTATCTACACACAAATCTTATAACAGAAAATAAACAATAGCGAGAGCATAAAACATATAACAGATAAACACAGAGATTTCCCCTTTGATCCCAAATCAGGACGACCAGCTTGATTTTTCATTATATTCCTTTTAGTGTTACAAAATATATATATATATATACATGCCGAAGCATACATGAACCCTAATCCATTAACGCTAGATTAGAAAATAACCGTAGTTCCCTTGACCAGATCTACAAAAATACTAGGGGCCGAAAACCATCGTACCCCAAAACCATGTGCAAAACCATGCACAAAACCATGGGTGTGGACCACCCACCAGAAATTAAGGACCAAAAATTTTCGCCGGAGCGCTGCCCTGAACCCTAACAGGGGGGGCTATCGCCCCCCTGCACGTGCTTAGTCGTGGAAAGAATATAACACATACCCAACATTCTCCCACTTGTTGTTTTCTTTCCGCAGGGGGGCCATAGGAGAGCTTAGTCATTGGCCCAGTTCTTCAACACCCATTGTTTCTTTACACCAAGAGGACTTCTGAGTGCTCACAAACTTCGTTAATGCATCTGCAACATTCTTCAAAGTGTCCAAATTTACTAGCAACACCCTTTTAGCCTCAACCATATCTCTAACAAAGTGATATTGAACATCAATGTGCTTTGTCTTTGAATGATAAGCAGGGTTCTTAGCCAAGAAAATTTCACTTTGACTATCACAATCTATCCTTATAGCTTGCTGTACCAACCCCATACTTGAACACAATCTCTGCAACCAAATTGCTTCCTTGCTTGCATGATTGGATGCTATGTATTCTGCCTCTGTAGTTGAAAGAGCCACTACAGACTGTCTTTTACTTATACAACTTACTGCGCCTCCAAATAGGCTAAACACATACCCACTTGTAGATCTTCTTTGG
Organism: Pinus albicaulis; assembly: GCA_034641835.2. Lineage (NCBI taxonomy): Eukaryota > Viridiplantae > Streptophyta > Pinopsida > Pinales > Pinaceae > Pinus > Pinus albicaulis. The sequence goes on from CM076584.1 coordinate 1,107,518,530, forward strand.
TCCAGATCTCTAGCCCAGTCTGCATCAACAAAACCATGAATGTCCAACATTCTTTCCAATCCTGGTCTTCCCTGGTAGCACAAGTGATAATCACTATTGCCACGTAAATATCTGAAAACCCACTTCACTGTTGTCCAATGCTCCTTCCCTGGGTTTGACATAAACCTACTCAATACTCCCACTGCATGTGCAATGTCTGGTCTAGTACAGACCATTGCATACATTAGGCTTCTGCACTTGCATATGGAACACGGGACATATACTCCTCTTCTTCTTGTGTTTTGGGACACTGTTCAGCAGACAGCTTTACACCTACGGGAATAGGAACATTCATCGGTTTACTATCCTGCATATTGAACCTCTGCAATATAGTCTCGACATACTTCCTCTGGTTTAACCAGAGCTTCCTCTTTGCCCGATCTCTCTTAATTTCCATGCCCAAAATATAGTTTGCAGCACCAAGATCCTTCATGTCGAATTTGGAGAGCAGTTGGGTCTTCAAATCTTGGATAATTTCTTTGTCATTTCCAATCAACAACATATCATCCACATACAAGACCAAATAAATAACACGGTCACCAATTAATTTAAAATAAACACAGTGATCCTCCTTGCTTCCGGTGAAGCCAAGTCCCCGTATATAGGTATCAAATTTCTGATACCACATCCTTGGTGACTGTTTTAACCCATACAGAGACTTCTTCAACCTGCATACCAGTTCTTTCTTACCCTTCACCATAAAGCCTTCGGGTTGCTTCATGTAGATCTCCTCTTCTAGATCCCCGTGAAGAAATGTTGTCTTCACATCCATCTGTTCTATCTCAAAATCAAATGCAGTAGCAACAGATAAAAGTAATCTAATAGAAGTAACTTTGGAAACAGGAGAAAAAATATCACCAAAATCAATTCCTGGCACTTGGGAATAACCTTTTGCTACCAACCGAGCTTTGTATTTCTCCACCTTGCCTTATACATTCATCTTCTTCTTAAACACCCATTTTCTCCCGATGGGCTTCCTTCCAGCCGGCAACTCCACCAGATCCCATGCCTCATTTTTGTGCAAGGATGCCATTTCATCAACCATGGCCCCCTTCCAGAGTTTTCCATCCTCTGAATCTACTGCCTCCCTGACAGTTCTGGGTTCATCATCAGTTATAGTTAAGGCAAAACATGAACAGAAAGCAGATGGACTATACCTTTCTGGTTGCCTTCTTTCCCGAACTGATCTTCTCAAAGCTGGAGTTTGTGGCTCTTCATCTTCTGAGTCTTCTTCTGTTGTAGAGTCTGATTCATCCTCCTTTAGCTCAAACTCTATCTTTTCAAGTTCCTTTGATAGGACTTCATGTTTAACAACATCTTTCACTTCTCTAAACGCCACATCTCGGCTGTACACAACCTTCCTTGTTTCTGGGTTCCAAAGCTTGTAACCCTTTAAACCATCCTTATACCCAATAAAGATGCACCTTTCAGATTTATTATCCAACTTGTTCCTTTTCTGCTTTGGAACATTTACATATGCATCACATCCAAATACCCTTAGATGTGAAAGAGAGGGTTTATTACCAATCCATAACTCATGTGGAGTCTTATCCTCCAACATTGATGAAGGTGATATGTTAACCAGATAGAATGCAGTCTCCACTGCCTCTGCCCAAAATTCTTGTCCTAACCCAGTACCACTGAGCATGCTTATTTCCTTTTCCATCAGTGTTCTGTTCATTCTTTCTGCAACTTCGTTTTTTTGAGGTGTGTATGGAGTAGTCTTCTGTCGTGCTATACCACACTTCTTACATAACTCTTCAAATTCCTTCTTGTAGAACTCCCCACCATTATCTGTTCTCAACGCCTTTATCTTCCTCTCTGTCTGGTTTTCCACGAGAGCCTTAAATTCCTTAAATCTGTCAAAAGCTTCAGATTTCTTCCTCAAGAAATATATCCATGTATTCCTTGATAACACATCTATGAATGAAACATAGTACACAGACTTTCCCAGTGATGAACTGACACAGGTCCAAACACATCACTGCACACAAGTTCTAATATCTTGTTCGCCCTCTTAGCACCAAAAGGAAAACTCACCTGATTATGCTTCCCATATACACATTGTTCATAGAAATCGAAATCCAGAGATCAATTAAACATACCTTCTACCATACCATTTCTATGCAGTATCTGAAGGCCCTTCTCTCCAATATGTCCAAGCCTTTGATACCATAGCATGGTCTTTTCTCTAGGTACAGCTAGGCTTTCTACTCCACTTTCAGGAACCACAGAATTGTTACACCCATCAATAACAGTGCTACCTTGTAGCTTGTACAGAGTTCCCGTCCGAACTCCCCGCATTAGTACCAATGCTCCCCGAACCATCTTGTAGGCATCTTTCTCGAACAGTGTTTTTACAACGGCATCATCCATCTTGCTTACAGAAATCAAATTTCTGGCCAATGTAGGAATATGCAGAACACCAGGAAGTGTTTTAATCCTTCCACCTTGTAGCTTCAGCTTGACCTTTCCACATCCGACGATTCTGGCCTTCCTATCATCCCCTAGGAAGACATCACCACCATCATATTTCTCATACTCGCAGAACCACTCCCTATGGGGAGTGAAGTGAAAGGATGCACTTGAGTCAATCAACCATGACTCATGATCTACATGTGTATTTGAAGAAAAAGCCAAATACACATCCCCACCTTCATCTGAGGTGGTTTTTGCCTCTGCAGAAGGAGCTTCATCAGATCCCTTTCCTTTCTCGGGAGCTTTAGATCTGCATTCCTTTTTGTAGTGTCCTTCCTTTCCGCATTTCTAGCACACCTTTACAAACTTTCCAGGAGATTTAGATCTCCCTCTAGATTTAGATCTCCCACTCGAAACCTTATTCTTGTTTCTATTTTGGGACCTTCCTTGTACAGATAAGGCATCTCCATTTTGACCCTCCATATTTCTCCGTCTCATTTCCTCTGACAGCAAGGTTGAGACAATGTCATCAAAATTCAAGGTAGTTATATTACTACCTATTGCAATAACCAGACTGTCCCACGAGTCTGGTAGAGAACACAACAAACTTATGCACTTATCTTCATCTGAGATTTTAATATCAACAGATGACAGCTGACTTACCACAGTATTGAAGGCGTTCAGATGCTTTGTCACCGAGTCTCCATCCTTCATCCTTAGGTTATACAGTTTTTTCCGCAGGAACAACTTATTCACCAGAGACTTAGATTGGTACAAAGTCCCTAGCTTTTCCCACAAGGTCTTCGTCGTAGCTTCCCCAGATACATTCAACAATACTGAATCTGAGACACACAACCGTATTGTGCTTTTAGCCTTCCGATCCAGTTTCTTCCAGTCTTCATCTGACATTGCCGTTGGTTTAGTACCTGGATCTACCGCGATCCACTGATCTTTATCCACCAGCAGATCCTCCATCTTGAGTTTCCACAACTCAAAACTCTTACCATTAAATTTCTCGATCTCTATCTTTCCGCCGCTCGCCATATTCTTTCACCGCAAGAATCGATCCCGCAGATCTCCCACTGCACAGGGTCTACCACAGGCCCGAGCAAAAAACCCTCAACAACAAAGGCGTCCCCTTGAAGCCGAAACAACTCCGATACCAAATGTAGGTTTTAACCCTGAACAGAAATTATCTACACACGAATCTTATAACAGAAAATAAACAATAGCGAGAGCATAAAACATAAAACAGATAAACACAGAGATTTTCCCCTGGATCCCAAATCGGGATGACTAGCTTGATTTTTCATTATATTCCTTTTAGTGTTACAACACACACACACACACACACACATATATATATATATATATATATATATATATATATATATATATATATATTCATGCAGAAGCATATATGAACCCTAATCCATTAACCCTAGATTAGAACAAAACCGTAGTTCCCTTGACCGGATCTACAAAAATACCAAGGGCCGAAAACCATCATACCCCAAAACCATTTGCAAAACCATGCACAAAACCATGGGTGCGGACCACCCACCAGCCATGGGCACGTGCTTATTCATGGAAAGAATATAACACATACCCAACAGTTTCTATTGATGAGGGTGAGGTGTTTTAGCCTCAATATTCCCCAGTTGGTTCTTTTGGTTTGATTTCCACATTCATGCTTGGAATATGGCATGGGGGTGATTGGATGAAGAGATATTTGGCTCAAACAATCTATGGTCGGGTGGAACATGGAAGTCCCATACCATGTTGGCTTTTTCATTCATTAATAAGAGGTTCTCTCCTTGACATATTATGTGTAAATTTATTGGTTTATATGTGTATTCTATGTTTTATGTATCGTTGATATTTTTGTTGTTATTATGATGGTTATAATCATGTATTATGACAGTGATGATGTATGCATCTCCTCATGTTTTAATTTGTAAATGAATTAACAATGTATCTATGACCTAATAGATGATAGTGGAGCTAATTATTTAAGGAAACAATGCTTCTTAGTGATTCTTAAATAATTATGAGACACCTATGCTCGGATATGTTGTTTAAACATGTAGATTACATATGTGTGACATATTTGAAAAAATTCATGTCATGGCTAGTAGGGGTATAGTATAGACCTTGTCAATGTTTCTGAAAATGTATCATTGTTATGTTGTTATAATTCATTTATGAACTTTTCATTGAGTTCTAGGTAGTGACCTAGGCTTTGGGCCTGAAAACGTGGCTCAAATCCCAGGGAAATGGCACGGATATGAGGAAAAAATTCCCTAAATGCATGCATGCCCATGTTGTGGGAGTGTAAAAATCCTCCCATACGCACCCTTTCCCATATCAAGGGAGTGTCCGGGAGTTTAATGGTCTAAAAACTCAGTGGGGCCTAGGGGCTAGTTAGTTGAGTGGTTGGGATGGCTCCTACGATTTTTGTTGCTGGTGTGTAAGGTTTGTTTGATGTGTTGATTCCACTTCCTTAAGGTCACCTAGGAGGTTGAATCAAATCATAGTAGCCTCTCATCGCATGTTTACCATAGTTGGACGGTTACTTGGGTAGATGTGGGAGGAGGGTGTTACATAACCATTTATCTATGATATCTACATTTATCTAGCCTTCAAATATGGGAATGTAAAATTTGACTTGTACCTTGAAGGGAGTAGCACCTCTAGAGGTGCTACTAGATGAAGATGTGTTGCCTATGGGTAGTTGCTAAAGGATCTAGGTGATGTTATCCATCATCGCGTTCTGTTATTGCTCGAGAGCTTCTTCATTAAATATTTTGAAGGGATCGCATGCTCCCTTGTATTTATTTTCTTCTTCCATGGGAGGTTGTCAGGGTTTGTGACGTTGGTCTTGCAAAGGTTCAACCAATTCGGGCCCTAACTCCTAATACCCTGACCTCATTAGGGACATGCAAAGAAAAATAGAGAAAGAGTAGACCACTTTGATACCACTAATCCATGCTAATGCAAGAATACAATAGAATACAGATATAAACATAAACATAGATATGAAATAGAAATAAAACTTCATTTCATTAATATCAAATAACTAAAATATGCTTACATACAAAATGGAAATAAAATAGCTCAGGCAATGGTAGCTTATCTCTGAGAATATACATGGCGGCTACATTCCTCTAAACTGTGTTATAATGGGCTCAAGGGAATTTTTATTATTGAACATCAAAATGAAAACCTAAACAACCAAAAACCTAACCCTAGGAGATTGAACGCAAGTCTTTTGTGGGCCCTGTTGGGGTTAGTTGGGCAGCCAACTTCCTAGGGTCCTAACTTAGTCATATGATCTCCATTTGGCGTATATGATACCTCGCTAGAAATATATCTCAAATAATACAATATTTTTGGTTGACCCTTGCTTATGTTTATGTGCCTATAGCGGACCTCGAAAAAATGCCATTTAAGGGGTCAAAACAGCTTCTCATGTCTAGGACCGGAAAACAAAATGCTAAAAATCATAAATTATGTTATAAACAAGGAAAATGATGAAGCCGCCTGGAGGTATAGAAGGAATATGTGGGTGGCCACTGATATCCACCTCAACTAATGACAATTTCAATCACTTAAAATAATAAGCATGTGTTGTGGAAGCAATGACAATCCATGTAATTAATACTTCAATGAATGAGCCATCATAATGAGGATATCTTCCTAGGATCATATATGACAACTACAATTATGGATGGGATGATCATTGGTCCAATAATTTGCCATACGATCCATCACTTTGGTGCCATCAATTTCCATAGTAGATCGAATCTAAAGGGATATGGTTCAAATCATTCCACAACACATCAAACTAGTTATATAGCATAAAGGAGAAATTTTTTGTTCCATACTATCTATGAATTGTGGAGGATAGAGAGAGATGGGATGAATTCAAAATAGTTGGGCATTACAAAGTAAGGAACCATTGGAAGACTCATAAAGAATTCAGGAAGGGAGGATTGGGATTCAATATGCCAGGAGTTTCAATAGAGATTACATAATTAATGGAATATATTGTTAACACGTCAGTTGAAAGCGAGGAAATGTAGAGAGAAATTTTAGACAGAGATGTACCACCAAGAAAGACAAGCACAAAATTAATTCAAAATTTCATGGGGACATTGCTCATAGCTCATAATCAAGGATGGATTTTTAAAGGCAGTGTCACATTAGCTGATCTCATGGCACTGCAATATCTCAAAGTAATTAGACTGACATGTAGTGAGAGGTGGCATATAGATATTTGTAGAAGCACAAGAGTGTAAGCCTTTGTAGAAGACCTTTCCACCAAAAGTAGTAGTAGAAGATGAATAAATGCATATATTTTTTATGAATGTCATGCTAAGCAAAAAAATGAATCTAAAGAAGTGTGGAATAGCAAAATGGTTGAGTGGCTCAAGATGAGCCATAGGTGAGTGTTGGGGGCTTATTGGGTCCAGTTTTGGGAAGAAGATTTAGATAAATGTTTGAAGTTTTGAGACAGTTTGGGATTTATATGAAGCATGAAATAGTGATAAGTATCAACATACATAATTGGCACAGTATTATCCACACATAGAATCATTGCAAAATAATCAGCAAAGAAATTCATCGTGGAGAGGAATGGTGTGTAAGGACTTCAAGGTGGAAATGGTTAAGTTTCATTGTGTCTTTTGGACCAATTTTGACTAGGTCAAGCATAGCACATGTAGTTTATCTTCCCACGGTAATTATTTTCTCTGGTATTTCCCATGGTATCAAGGTCAACGTGGGACGACATGATTATGTATAAATAGATACAAGTTCAGAGGGTACTATATGGATATTTATTGACCATTATTAGTTCTTCTTGGTAAAGCTAGTTAATTTATTATTATTATTATTTATGTGGTTGTAACATTGGATTTTTTTTCCACTTAGGCTGGTGAGCCAAGATGAAGTAATGTTGTGATGTTGTAACATCGTGCTCAATATTCTTTTGGTATTAATGGAAGATAGTTGAAGGTTTCTTTTTTCCCTCTTATGTCTATGATGTGTTGGTTGAATATTTCATGCAGCTATGTTTATGGTTAATATATTGCAGTAAGGTATTGAATGATTTTTAGTTCAATGAAGGTGGTAATGTTTGGTGTTGCACTAGATATAAAAATGCAACACCCCCTTTTTAAAATTTTGTTAATATATTAATGTGTGTAATGGCTATTATGGGTGTCTATAATCGGAATTACCATGTGAGATGTTGGACATCATATGTTATAATTGCGTTAAACCAAGACATTTCTCTAGTGATTGTCAGAATCCCGGAGCAATATCTTGTAAGTATTTTCATGCATTTGATCATGAAATAGAAGTTTTTCCTACATTATAGGCTAAAATTCATGAAAATTACAATCAACAGCCTCCCCGGAACATACAAATGATGAGAGTTGAACCGCGTGAATAAGATCTAAGTGTTAGCATAGTGACACGAAGCGGTATAAATACTGGAGAAGACAAAGAAGAAAGAAATAATTATATGGAGGATACATGGATCCAAAATTCTAGAGAAAATAATAATGGGTTCGATGTACAGCGTGAAAGAAAAACCTTCATCAAAGTGAAGAAAATTTTTATGAGCCCTGAAGCTTCGACATTAAAAGCCTTGAGACAAGTGATTCTTCTAAATAATAAACCCAAGGAGATTAGTGAATCAAAGGAAGTTGAACCATCCATTTTGAAGTAATTTTTACAGACATGTACAAAGTTGTTAAGGGATCATCAAGTTGTGGAAAGACTATAGGAGCTGATTGAAAAATGTGCTGGAAATGAAGAACTGCGATTAGAACAATGTGCAGTAAATAAGGTCTACAAAATGGAGAAGAGAACCAGCAGAGAAATGTGGTTAACTATGCAGATAAGCGATTATGAATTGGACCAAGTCATCCTTGATCTTGGATCATATGCTAATGTTTTTGCAAAAAATACATGAGAATGAATGGGGAGACCAAAGCTACAATGATCATCGATTCAGCTAAGAATGGAAAATTAGTAGAACATTATTCCTATGGGTCGATTGCATGGCATTAGTGTAGATATTGATGGTGCAAGTGTATTGTCAGACTTTGAATTCACTGAAATTGTTATTGATATCAATCCATATCCTTCTTTGCTTGGATTTGATTGGGCTTATGATATGGATTCCATAATCAACCTAAAAACATACATATGGTGCTCGAGAAGAATGGTAGAAGGATTTGTGTGCCTTTGGACCCCTTTGAAGGAGCGTGATGCACAAAACTTGTCTATAATGAATATGGTGATGCTGATATCGATTATATCTATAAGATCACTATGAAGGATGAAGACTGGATCAATCCTGCCAATGATGGAAGGATAAGTTGGGAGCGTTACAGTTCTTGTATTTCGGACTCCGATGAATAATTAGAGCACTGGAATAACTGATTACATCAATTATCCACTAAGCGGTGCAACAGAGTTACCAAATTCTTCGTTGTGTCACATTAGAGCTGTGTGACTTGCCCTATTACAATGGCACTAGCGATATTAACTTATTTTTTAATGATCTTGAGAAGAAAGTGCCCGAAGAGAAGTGATATTAAGCTTTGGAATTTTCTTTGCAGTCCACCCCTACCATGTGGTGGCGCACGCATAGAGAAAATTTTAGAGGATGGAAGGAATATTGCATAATGATGAGGCTCGGGTTTGGTCATGCAGACACTAGGATCGCAGAGAAGTAAAATGGTAAGGATGATCCTCCCAAGAATTTATCTCGTTAGACTACGGCTTGGGGTGAAGAACCTAAACCTGAATGGGTGAAAATATTCTTCCATACCTTGGATATAATACCCCAGTTGTGGTATGTTGAAATGGAGTTGCACCATGGAACCACAAATTGGTACGAGATGACTGAAGGGTTATTATTAACCTATAGCTTTGTAGATGGTTGGTATTTTATTAAAAACGCTCTTCAGGAAGTCAAAACAGGGATATTTTGAATAAGAATTGAGCCAGAAACTTTGGTACATCCTAACTAGGCTACGCAGTTAGAACTGGCACGAGAATGTTACAATGTGACTGCGGAAGAAGTCGAGGAGGATATGTGCAACATCAATATTCTTGAATCTTAAGGGCGAGGTTGCAGGTCCTAAAGTAGAGATGTCGGACATAGCACAACCTACAAGAACTTATCAACTCAACATAGGCTTAGAAGCAGAGCCCAAGTTCATGAAGATTGGGGACTATTGGGACGATGATATGGTGAGTAAGGTCACTAAATTGTTGCATGAGTACCAGAAGTTGTTTCTTATGAATTTTTCTAACTTGAAAGGCATTGTAGGAGATTTTGGAGTTTTTATCACTCTAGCAATTCTAAAGTTGTGAGATTTTTGGTTTTTAGTCAAAGAACACTAGAGGTAACCAAAAACCAACTTCAAACTCTAGGATCTAGCCTTCCTAGGGTTCAGAGAGGACTCTCTCTTTAATTTTTAACTTTGTTTGATTTGTAAAATATTAGGCTAGTTATGAATGTGCAGCTTTGGTTTGGTTTTGGTAGATTTGGTGGAAAAAATCACTTGAAAGGATGGATAATGGGAAATCTATTTTTCCATTGGGCTAAGGATTCAAAATCAAGCAAATAGAACTGGGATTAAGGACAAAAGGTCAAATGTTTTCAGGGCAAGATAGATAACCCTTGAAGATCTTGGAAAGTTGTTTTTATGAGGTGGTATGATCGGGATAAAGGGAAATTAAGAATTCTTTGATCCGGAAAAAGGAAGTAGTAGGAAGAAGTCAAATGAGAGAGGTATCAATTAAGGGTTCCCTACATTGGAAATCATAGGAAAACATAGAAATGATAACTAGTTAAAAACATGGTGCTCTTAAAAAATCATGTAGTAATACTCCTAATTATTAATTCAAATTTAGAACAAACATAGATGGATGCATGTAACAAAGAAAGATAACAATCAAAAGTAAGGAAATAATTCACTCCAAATAGCTCATCATGGGAATCCTAAAGTATGATGCCAATTGGTTTGATCAAGCCTGATACTTGAAATTTGACACACAAAAGCTTTCAAGTCAAACAAAAATGACTATAACAATATCCAGCAATTTTATTCCACACAAAATACTTCTAAATATAAAGTATTTATACATAGTTCTTTTACAAAATATCCTAGAATTCTTCTAGGAATTATCTAAGGAAAATAAAATATATTTACAATAATAATAGAGACAGTTGCTTAAAAAAACAGCAAGCTATCCTATTTATCCAAAAGAAATAGAAACTTCTTTGAGGATAAGATGCAGCTGGCTGCCTTGGTGTCCTCCTTGCTAGCTTTAGATATTTAAATTTGCTTTTGGAATCTGATTTTCCTTGTCTAATACTCTTTCTCTGATTCTATTTATTCACTGATACTCTCTAAACTCTGATACTCTTTAACCATAGTCTAAACTATTTACTACTGTAAAATTTGTTTTGACTGTAAATCAGAAAACATTTTTCTCCTCCTTTAATATGTTTGTCTTTTATCCTTCATAATAAATGCATGAGTGACTGCCAATATTCTTCTTTAGGAATTTTTATTTTCTTTAATTTCCTAAAGTTTTCATCAGCTTCAGTGTATCTGGAAAAAGTTGGCTTGATGACAAACAAGTGTCTTATCTCATGTTGTAAATAGAATAAGTCTTCAAAACTTTTGAGTAAGAATTTTCCTGTTGGAAAGCCTTGTACTGGTGGTTTATTACCTGTTCCTTTGCAAATTCTCTAATATTTTTATCATATTCATTCTGAGGCATTAGTTTCCCATTAATGACCATAATGTCAGGCAGTCCTTTTTGCCTCAAATTTGTAAACTTGACCATAAACCTGGTTATGGTAGTATTCATATTTTCACACTTTTCTTCCAGTTTCCTCATTAGATTCTTCTTTGTAGTAACTTTCCTAATTTCTAGGATAGTTTTAGTCCTGTCAATAATCTTGAGTTCTTATAACTCTTGTCTGTTTTTACTGTTAATTAATGTGATCAGCTTTAAAGCTTGTTCTGGTTTATCAGCCAGTTCACTTTGAGTCTTTTGAATTTCTTCTTGGACTTTTAGTAATAACTCTCTCTATTCAAAGATTACCTGAATTGAAGGCCATACATCATGGATGCCTTCAATGACATTGTTCCAAAGATTGCTTTTGATGTATGATATTTGTTACTTCAATGTCAATTCCTTCTGCAATTTCTTTAATTCTTCGTTTAATCTTGTTAGCCATCCATAATTTTGACATATGAAAAGATGGCTAAAAAAGCTCTTTTAGTCTTCAAGAAACAAATTTCATGCAAAATCTGTGACTTCTTGAAGCCTCTGTTGTTTCCACAAAAATCCCTCAAAGAAGTTCTGCTAATATCCAAAGAAAACTATTATGGAGCCATTTTCTATCATTCCATAAATCCATTTTCACCCACTTTTCATCCATGTTTGCCTATCCTAATCACTCATTTTTCCTCTAAAAATTCCCCTTTCCCCTTTAATTTTCCTCATTCTCCCATTAAAAACCCTTCTTAAACCATTAAACCTCTTTACTATGGTTTAAAACACCTTTTTTAATCTATCGGAACTTCTAAAAAGATTTAAAAACCCACTTTTTAAGCCTATTTCCGCCCATTTGTCATTTTATGCCTTAAGCCCCTGTGGGCTTAAGTCCTCAGCCCCTTTCACCATGTGACTCAATGTTCATGACCAGGTGCTAGCCCCCATCGCACATTGCACATCGACATTTCAAATATCTCTTTCCCCTTACCTTTTTTATGCCGATTGGCAGATCTCCCGATGAAATCACAACAGTCGATCAGGTTTGATCTAACAGCTAGGCACTTAACTCTCCACGCCATTTCCTAGCACTTTTTTCTGTGGCCACCAGTCCCTTACTCCTCCATGGGACCATGCCCCAGCACCTACATTTAGCCCCCATCGGCATCGGCAAATCATGTTTTTTCCTTCATTACACTCTTCCTCTCCTCTGCTGATGATTCAACCTCCGATTTCATATGCACCGTTGATCTACCAAGATCAATGGTTGTCAATGCTCCATCACAACCTCCTTCACCCCTCCTCCTAGCCCTTTTCCATTTTCTCTTCATACCCCACTTCCGGTCCCATACTCCTCCACGGGACCTTTTCCTTCCCCGTTCTTTAAGCCCCCTTACCTTTGTATTTCCCCCGCCATACTTGTTAAAACCCGCATCGATCTCGAATTTAGATCTCATTGATCTAATGGCTCTGCACTCCCCTCTCATCCTCCAACCACCCGACCATCACTCCTCATGCATCTACGCAAACACATCCCATTCATTGATCCCTCTCATCCGACATCCCCTGTTCAACCCATATCTCTAACCTCGTCCGATGAGATTTCGCTATGCGAAAAAATATGTGACGTCACCTGTCGGCCCCACCATATGTTTTCACCGCACAACTTCCAATGTTTCACGCTCATCCACGAACGTTGACCTTCGGCCCGAAGATCTAACGGTCCCAAATACGTTTCCCGTTCAAAACTCCAATGAAACTAATTGCGCATTTTCCATGAGAAAAAGACGGTTTTTTCCTAGACATGTGTCGCTCGACAGGCGATATCGCGTTCGTTTCAAGCCAACCCACTTACCACCCATCGGTAGCGCAAAAATCGCCAGTGGTATTCCCAAAACCGCTTATCCACTATTTTGTGTCAAAATTCACATTTGAACCCAGTTTTCATAGGTTTCACCTCTGCACCATGGACTTTCCTCCTCTGCCTGCATATCCCGCTCCTTTGTACATCGCTCCGATGCCCCGAACCTTTGAAGCAGTTAAAACCAAACGCGCGAGATTTATTTAATATGTTTATTTGTTTTGCATGTTTTAATGGCAACCAAGGTGTTAAAGGCCCTCCCACAGCCAACCACAGTGGCTCAAGGCCGAAGGTGACGATCTTCAGGCTTAAATTATGCAGGGAGGGACAAAAAACGGGTTAATTTCCAGGTTTCGGTCAATATATCATGAATATTGGCTTTTTATCAAACCCTCCAACACACCATGAAACCCCTGCACATAGCAACAGTAAATCAGTAAATAACGTTAAAGATGAAGCCAAAGGGTCAAGCATTAAATTGAAGGTAAAGGCTTAATCTACAGGTTTAAAGGTTAAAGCAGTGTTCAAAGGCAAAAGATTAAGGTTAATACAGTCAGCAAAGGACATAAAGGTTAAAGATGATTTAAAAGGAAAAAAACACAATTATGCCTAAAAACACAGTTATTGATGAGAGTAAATCAAGATTAGGCCAAAGGCAGCCTCGAATACAACATCACAACACAGTCATTGCCTCCAAAATATCCGAAGACACCTGTATCCTGCTCTTCACCTACACAGACTGATCAGCAGTTACTATACAAAGAAAACACTCCAAAACTGTCAAAACAGTTATTATAAAGGCATGGGTGGCCTTATAATCAAATGTTTCACCTAACTTATCCCAGAATCTATGTCAGAGTTACTGCAATCAGAAGATATCTCTAAAAGCACACACTTTGGATTTATTACCAACCTACCAGATATGCATCAAAACAGGAAAAAATACCAAAATGGTACAGTCAATTAATGCTATGATTATTAAGTATAATGGGCATTTGAATACCTCTCCCACTTTGTCTTAATTCATTTTATTACCATTTCTACAGCACTCCTCCTCATTCACCTATAAGTATTCACAGAGAATTCATTGTAAAGGGTTGGGAAATTTTTAATTGTATGAATTGTTATTGAGTAAGGGTTGTTGAGTAGTTGTAATATAGTAGGCTGGGAAGAGAAGTATCAGACTGTAAAATTTATTGGACTCATAGTATGTAACTGGTTTTGCACATCAATAGACAAGCAGATTCACTGGATCCTGATCTAAATCATTGGTGATGTTTTTCTCACTATTATTGTTATCCTCCTTATGTTTCCACTTTGTTCATATTCTTTGATAAATAGCAGTAAAATATAGATTAGGATTTACTTCTAAAATACCCTAAGTCTGACTGATAAGCTTTATCTTTATGTTCTCTTCTAAATGTGTGTTTGGGAATGATTTCAATAGAGTATAACCAGTCAATGAATGTTGGTGAGCCCATATCTGGCTGAGTAGAATTTAAGATGTTGTTCTTGAATTATCTTTTCATTGCATGCTAAGAAGAGTCTTAATCAAGGAACTTTAAGGTTAGCCCTGTCCCTTGTTTAGTCTCAAGCAGTTGTTTTGAATATTTCCCTTTAAGACTTTGCCAAAAGCAGGATAGGTTAAAAGTCCTTACCTGATATTAGGTGACTTTTTATGTTTATCTTAAATGTTTTATTCTTAAGAGTATGCCAAAAGCAGGCTAGGTTAAAATTCCTTACCTGATCTTCGGCTACCATTTGTTTTCTTACATGTTTTCTCCTTTCACCACACTTCTTAATGTTCCATACCACAAACTCAACTTAAAAGATCTTCTGATATAGATGACTTGCCCTTTGAAAACCCTTGAGTACTTGTTGTGCAAGTAAACCCTTCTATGACTCCATAGCCCAATGGTTTAGCACTGTTTTTGACTCATCTTCCCATGTTGAAACATCCTTCCACTTATTTCCTTCTTCACTTCACATGACCTTCTCTTTTAATGATCCCCAACCAACAAACAAACAAACCACTTTTACTTCATAACTAGCCTAATATAATATCATAAGACTTAAATACATATCCTTTGAAAACACATATAGAGAGATACCTCTCTGAATCTAGGAGGGCTAGATCCTAGGATTCCAAAGTGGTTCTGATGTTGCCTTGTCATTTGGTATGCAAATCTACCAAATCAAAGGACCCCAACATAATGGCGACTCCGCTGGGGAAATTCTGAGTAAATTACATCTTAGACATCCTTAAGACCTTAAATGACCCACAACCTCCTTATATTGGTATTCAATTGTTGATGGTGGACATCAACTCATCTCAAAAAATTTGAAATACTCCACCTGGCGACTCCACAACTCTCAATAGACCTAAGACTCCACTGGAAGAAGAATCTGAAACATGACTAGTCATCCTAGAAAGAAAGAACATTTAGGCCTAAGTTGGATTCAAGAAATTATTTCTTTTATCTATAACTATGTTCTATCCTACTTTAAGCCTGATCAAGGATACACTGATGAGATCTACATTTATCATTGGAAGGATCTCAAGCATCAAAAAGCTAAGCCTCAAATTTTAGACCATGATCAGACTTAAACACATGTGCTTACCCCAGATTCACCTGTGGAAGATCTAGTGAAACATGAGCCTCATGCTACCCTTCCTCCTCTTGCTGAAACCTAAAACAGCCATAAATCTCTTTTTACACTACCTATACCCACCAAGGTCCCGGAAAGATACAAGCCTTTGATTTTTCCTCCTATCCTCTAAGCCCTCCCTGCAAATCTTGCAAATAAACTACCTAGATTTGATGGAGAAAGCTCAAAAGTTACCGCTAAAAAACACATCCAAAATCTTGAGGATTTACTTTACCTCCATGAAATAGAAGAAGATGATGTGTGTATTATAATGTTTGCCTTATCGTTACAAGGAAAAATTAAGAGTTGTTTTAAGGACCTTCCAGCTGCAAGCATTGTCAATTTTCATCAATTTACTCAAATCTTCTTAGATAGGTGGGCGATCAGGGGAAATGAAGTTCTTATCATAGAGGAATACAAGGATTTAAAAAGACAACTAGGGGAGACAGTACAAAACTTTTCAGCCAGGTTCAATAAGGTATACAATGCAATGCCTGCTAGGATAAAGCCACCTTTGGGGTGGGCTCTCTTGCACTACCCAAGTACTTTTGACCCAGAGTTGGAATTCCAGATAAGAGAAAGAGACCATTCAAACCTGGAAGAAATGCAGAATATGGAAATTACTGTGGAATTCAACATACTAGAAAGAGAGAGAAGGTTAGAAGAAATAACGAAGGACAAAGCAGCTCACGAGAAAATAACTTGTTCATAGTTAAAGCTAGAGATGTTATTAGATACAATCAACAAAATAATGTACATACTTGATAAAATATTGGATATTCATGAGGCTGATATAAATGTTGATTATCCAGAGCAACCCACGCTTTCTCCTAATCAAAAACGGACTCAACCACTACAAGACATAAACAACAAACAAAATATGTATGATGAGAAAGATTATAGAGCAAATAATGAAGAAAGTTGTCACGAAAGTCTTGATAGCATACCTTTATCTCGTGTTATGATGTTAAGAGAATTTTATGACCAAAATGCAAATGCAAGAAGTGAGCAGTGCTTTGAGGAAACAATAAGCCTCCTAGGAAACACAGAACCTAAAATAGAAGAAAAATCAACACATATAGGGATAGTCCCTCTATGTTATAACTCATTTCAGATTTTAAAAGGAGAGTGGCATCCTGAAAATGTAATAGAAACAACTCATGAACCTTGTATTCGAATTGAGAATCATAACAATCATGAGGGGTTGTTTATAGAAGTTGATCAGGAAATAGTAGAAAACCCTCGAGGTTTCCCTGCAAGCACAAGTACTGCTTCACTAGAAGAGGCTCAAGAATATACCCAGCCTCAAATTCAGTCAACACAAGAGAAAGAGGATTGTTGTACTTCTATCCAAAGAAAAATAAAAATTCCCCCTCTTTTGACAAAAGAAGAAATTGATCGAGTATTAAACAAACAGCCAGCCCTAAAAACTTCATTTGAACAAAACACTTCTACTCATCTACCTACTGAACCTTGTTGTCTTGAACCAGAAAATAAACTTGTAGATCATCTTAAAGAAAAATGAACTGATAACCTAACATTCTTGATTAGTGAGATTTTTTATACTAATGATTTTCCAATTTTTTATCAGTATGATGATGATGATGGGTTTCAAGCAGAAACTAATCATGCAGGGCAACCAACAGTTGATTGGTATCATGAATTTCACTATCATCAGCTTGAAAGCAGCAATCAACCAATCCAATCCATCATAAATAGCTTTCACATAAGTGGAAGTCAACAGTTTATCCATTTTGATGATGAGGAATTTCTTGAGCAGGATGAATATAAGGAACCTTCTCCTAAGAGGGTTGAGGTAATAAAATATACCCCTGCTCAAGAATATGACGATATCTTCACAGAGTACAGTCCACTGAATCAGATCATACCAGGACTACGAGAGGACAGCACTGCAATATATGATGAGTTCTCTAGTTCAGATCACAATGAATATGAGGAAGAAGTTCTTTCTCAAAAGAATATTTTTCTTGATCTAGTGGAAGAAAAAATAATCCTCAGTGAAACTTACCTGTCAAATACTCCCAACTAGGTATTATTTCAAGACCCCTTTTCTCATTTTTGAAGACATTTGAAGGAGGGATAGAGATTGTCAGGAGCAGTGTATCATCAAATGCAACAAAATCATTTAGCACTGCTGCTAAATATCAAGTGAGATGGGAGTGGCCTTGTTTATCGAGCATGTTCAAAGAGATGATCAAAGACCAGTAATGGAACCATCTGATTGACTGGATGTACTAGAAAAGATAATTTTTCAGCTAAACATGTAAATACTGCAGATTTAGATTAGGGTAGGTAGGAATGTCAATATAGCTCAGCCTATGAGCATGTAGCTAGTTTTTTGTTTTCTGCTTTGAATTTGAAAAAAAAAGGGAAAAAATACAAAAACAATAGAAAAGAAAAAGAGGGTAGATTAGAAAAAAAAGAAAGGTACAACCCCATACCAAAAAATAAAGAAGTCTAAAAGTGTGCAAGCCTAAATGCCACTACTTGAAAGAGCATTTTTGTCTAGTCATACAGCCTAATCATGACAAGATAGATTTCAATTTACTGCTGATAGGTTAGTGAAGAAGATTTTCCAAACTGTTTAATCTTGGCTTATCAATAGATTAGATTAGGATAGAGAAGAATGGTTCAAACATGCTCAAAATCTGAACCAAAAAATCAAAGGAAAAGAATGGCTCTAATCATATCAAAACTTAAGCCAAAGATACAAAGAAGACTAGTTCTAACATGCTGAAAACTTTAACTAGGTAAAGAAGAAGAAGACAACTCAAGGAGATCAAAATCAGGACTAAAAGGAAAGGAAGGACTCTCATTGTTTTCAGATCTGCAATCCTTCCAAGTTTTGTTCTACTTTTCTGCAAATAAAGGTCTATGTGCAACTGGTTTCTTTATGCCATAGCCATCACAGCAAATCAGACAACTTAATCCTGGTTTTCCTGTGTTTTCAATTTCTGTTTTAGAATGTAGAGAATGAATTTTGTCAAACATTTTAATCCTGACAGATATTAGTTAGGTAGAAAAGCTGATGATTTCAACTGTTTAATCTAAACTCATGAAACTTATAAGGGTAGATTTAGATTAGTTTTTCATGTTTTCAAAAGAATAAAATTTTGATGTCAGAAGGTTTGCAAGTCCAAGTGCACCTTATGAAGAAAAAATGTTTGGAAAGTAGGCTGTGTAGGTAGAATGTTTGGGAGAAATTAGATGGTTATGATAAATATTGATCATCTTTCCAAGCAGCATGATCGAAGAAAAAAAGTTTTTCAAGGATAAAGCACAGGTCTGCATTTCAGAGATTAATTTCTGAGGTTCTTGACACCTCCAAGGAGTTGCCATCCCCAAGTTGAAGCCGCTGTTAGCCATCCATAATTTTTACATATGCAAAGATGGCTAAAAAAGGTCTTTTAGTCTTCAAGAAACAGATTTCATGCAAAATATGTGACTTCTTGAAGCCTCTGTTGTTTCGACAAAAAACCCTCAAAGAAGTCCTGTTGATATCCAAAGAAAACTGTTATGGAGCCATTTTCCATCATTCCATAAATCCATTTTCACCCACTTTTCATCCATGTTTGCCTATCCTAATCACTCATTTTTCCTCTATAAATTCCCCTTTCCCCTTTACTTTTCCTCATTCTCCCATTAAAAACCCTCCTTAAACGATTAAACCTCTTTACTATGGTTTAAAACACCTTTTTTAAACTATCGAAACTTCTAAAAAGGTTTAAAAACCCACTTTTTAAGCCTATTTCCGCTCATTTTTCATTTTTGGCCTTAAGCCCCTTTCACCAAGTGACTCAATGTTCGTGACCAGGAGCTAGCCACCATCGCACATCGGGCATCGGCGTTTCCATTTTCTCTTTCCCCTTACCTTTTTTATGTTGATTGGTCAATCTCTCGATGAAATCACAACCGTCGATCGGGTTTGATCTGATAGTCAGGCGTTTAACTCTCCACGCCATTTCCTAGCCCTTTTTTTCCCGTGGCCACCAATCCCTTACTCCTCCACAGGACCATGCCCCAACGCCTACATTTAGCCCCCATCAGCATCGGCAAATCACATTTTTTTCCTTCATTACACTCTTCCTCTCCTCTACCGATGATTCAACCTTCGATTTCATCTGCACCGTTGATCTACCAAGATCAATGGCTGTCAACACTCCATCGCAACCTCCATCACCCCTCCTGCTAGCCCTTTTCCCTTTTCTCTTCATACCCCACTTCCAGTCCCATACTCCTCCACCGGACCATTTCCTTCCCTGTTCTTTAAGCCCCCTTACCTTTGTATTTCCCCCGCCATACTTGTTAAAAATCGCATCAATCCCCACTATATATCTCATTGATCTAACGGCTCTGCACTCCCCTCTCATCCTCCAACCACTTGACCATCCTTCCTCATGCATCTACGCAAACACATCTCAGCCATTGATCCCTCTCATCCAATGGCCCCTGTTCAACCCACATCTCTAACCTCGTCCGATGAGATTTCGCTCTGTGAAAAAATAGGTGACGTCACCTGCCGGCCCCACCATATGTTTTCACCGCACAACTTCCAACATTTCGTGCTCATCCATGACCGTTGATCTTCGGCCTGAAGATCTAACAGTCCCAAATATTTTTCGCGTTCAAAACTCCAATGAAACTAATCGCACATTTTCCACGAGAAAACGGTGGTTTTCACCTGGACACATGTCGCCCAACGGGCGATATCGCGTTCGTTTCAAGCCAAACCGCTTACCACCCATCGGTAGCGCGAAAACCGTTGGTGGTATTCCCAAAATTGCATATCCACTATTTCACGCTAAAATTCACATTTGAACCCCGTTTTCGCAAGTTTCGCCTCTCTGCCATGGAATTTCTCCTCCACCTTCATATCCCACTCCTCTATACATCCCTCTGATGCCCCAAACCTCTGAAGTAGCTAAAACCAAACGCACGGGATTTATTTAATATGTTTGTTTGTTTTGTAGGTTTTAATAGTGACCAAGGTGTTAAAGGCCCTCCCATAGCCAACCACAATGGCTCAAGGCTGAAGGTGACGATCTTTTGGCTTAAATTATGTAGGGAGGGACAGAAAACGAGTTAATTTGCAGGTTTTGGTCAATATATCATGAATATTGGTTGTTTATCAAACCCTCCAGTGCACCAATGAAACCCCTGCACACAGCAATAGCATATTAGTAAAGAACGTTAAAGATGAAGCCAAAGGGTCAAGCATTAAATCGAAGGTAAAGGCTTAATCTGTAGGTTTAAAGGTTAAAGTAGTGTTCAAAGGCAAAAGATTAAGGTTAATACAGTCAGCAAAGGACATAAAGGTTAAAGATGATTTAAAAGGACAAAAGCACAATCAGGCCTAAAAACATAGTTATTGATGAGAGTAAAGAAGGATTAGGCCAAAGGCAACCTTGAATACAGCATCACAGCACAGTCATTGCCTCCAGAATATCTGAAGCCACTTGTAGCCTGCTCTTCACCTACACAGACTGATCAGCAGTTACTATACAAAGAAAACACTCCAAAACTGTCAGAACGGTTATTATAAAGGCATGGGTGGCCTTATAATCAGATGTTTCACCTAACTTATCCCAAAAGCTAAGTTAGAGTTACTGCAATCATAAGATATCTCCAAAAGCACACACTTTGGAGTTATTACCAACCTACCATATATGCATCAAAATAGGAAAAACTACCAAAATGGTACAATCATTTAATGCTATGATTATTAAGTAGAATGGGCATCCATATACCTCTCCCACTCTATCTTAATTCATATTTATTAGCATTTATGCAACACTCCTCATTCACCTATAAGTATTCACAGAGAATTCATTATAAAGGGTTGGGAAATTGTTAATTTTCTGAACTATTATTGAGTAAGGGTTGTTGAGTAGTTGTAATATAGTAGGCTGGGAAGAGAAGTATCAGACTGTAAAAGCTATTGGACTCACAATATGTAACTAGTTTTGCACATCAATAGACAAGCACATTCACTGGATCCCGATCTAAATCATTAGTGATGTTTTTCTCACTGTTATTGTTATCCTCCTTATGTTTCCACTTTGTTCATATTCTTTGATAAAGAGTAGTAAAATATAGATTAGGATTTACTTCAAAAATACCCTAAGTCTGACTAATAAGCTTTATCTTTATGTTCTCTTCTAAATGTGTGTTTGGGAATGATTTCAATAGAGTATAACCAGTCAATGAATGTTGGTGAGCCCATATCTGGTTGAGTAGAACTTGAGATGTTTTTCTTGAATGATATTTTCATTGCATGCTAAGTAGAGTCTTAATCAAGGAAGTTTATGATTAGCCTTATCCCTTGTTTAGTCTCAAACAACTGTTTTGAAGATTTCCCTTTAAGAGTTTGCCAAAAGCAGGATAGGTGAGAAGTCCTTACCTGATCTTAGGTGACTTTTTATGTTTATCTTAAATGTTTTATTCTTAATTGTATGCCAAAAGAAGGCTAGGTTAAAAGTCCTTACCTAATCTTAGGCTTCCCTTTGTTTTCCTACATGTTTTCTCCTTTCACCACACTTGTTAATGTTCCATACCACAAACTCAACTTAAAATATATTCTGATATAGATTACTTGCCCTTTGAAAACCCTTGAGTAGTTTTTGTACAAGTAAACCCTTTTATGAATCCATAGCCCAATGGTTTAGCACTGTTTTTTACTTATCTTCCCATGCTGAAACATCCTTCCACTTATTTCCTTCTTCACTTCACATGACCTTCTCTTTTAATGATCCCCAACCAACAAACAAACAAACCCCTTGTACTTTATAACTAGCCTAATATCATATCATAAGCCTTAAAGACATATCCTTTGAAAACACATATAGAGAGTTCCCTCTCTGAATCCAGGAGGGCTAGATCCTAGGATTCCAAAGTGGTTTTGATGTTGCCTTGTCATTTCATATGCCAATATTCCAAATCACAGGACCCCAACAAATCTGATGGCATTTTTCTCATGTGTTTTTGCATTTATCTGAGCCAATTTGTTTGACTTCTCAATATTTTATATCACCTGTTTCAATCTGCTGCTTTCATTTGTCTTAAGAGACATTTCCTCCATAGATTTCAGTAATTTGTTGGCTTCATCTGTATGGTTAAATGTTGTTGTGGATGATTCAATAGCTTAGGTTATGGATGAAGTTACTAGCACTGTAGTAGCCAGTGGAACCTTGGGTGATGACTATTCAGCTAGAGTTGAAGGCATAGCTTTAGTGACCATGGGGATAACTGTAGGTGGCTATGGTACTTTCAATATTTCCTTTTCATGCACAAGTTTTTCCATCTGAATCTCCATCTCCTTAATTTGTCCTATAAGTTGAAAGATGATGTTCATCATGTCATCTTTGTCATTCTTTTCCTGTATGATTTCTTTAGCCTGGGGATGTTCACTTGGAGGAATTTTAAGTTGTTTCCTCAAGGCTGCAATGTCCTCATTTGTTTTCTTTAATAAAAATTATGCTGCGTTGACATTTGCAGGGTAATATCCCACTTTAATTACCAATTATTCTAAGGATTTAATTCAGATATCCTTAGCATATAATGAGGCTTTGTCCATTTTCATCCAATCTTGCATGTTGGAAATGGTGTTCTGGAGCTTCTTAGCACAAATGGCTTTAGTTGTGATGGTAGAGTTTAGTATTTCTGAAGTCTTCCTATGGAACTCAATCTGATCAAGAGCATGAATCTTATCTATCTGGACTTCCAAATCAACCTTCTTATAATATTCCTGTGGGTTGTATCACTGACATAATTAGCTTTTGATTTGAATAATCAAATGCAGACAGAAGTCTATTTTTCACACTTGGTGTTTGTTTGAGATATTCAGAATAAATATTGTTTTTTATCTCTTTATTCTTTAGCTTGATGTCTTTGTATTTTTCTTTGGTGTCTAGGTCTTTCTCCTCAGCTGCCTGAGATGAAGAGGCTTCCATGCTCTGCTGTCTTTCTATTAACTGTGCATCTTCATTGGTGACTTTTTCTTCATTTTGATTCTTAGTAGTTGGCTCATGGATGATCACAGTGGCAACATCTGTTTCTAGAAAATTAGTGTTGGTATCTATAAGCTCTGTTTCTTCCACATCAATTGTTACCTTTCCTTTACCTGTTGAATTTAACTTGGGCCTTTTATTGTATATTAATTTGAACTTAGTTTTAGTTGTAGATTCTACAACATAGGCCCCTTCTTCCCTTACTTTCTTAGTGGACTTTCTAACTGATCTGCAATCTCTAAAGTATGAATAGTATCACTTTTTCAGATGTAAGACTTGGAATATCCACAATAGTCATTTTTAGTCTACGTTTTGAGTCTTATATCTAAAAAACTACACCATAGAAACCTCTAATCTAGCATAGTATCACTTTTGTTTACTGCATCCATTAAGGTATTTTCAGTCCACTCATTCTGATTTGCAAATTTTCTATTTCTGGTTTTGCTTCATGGTTGAAGGGTGTTAATTTGCATTTAACCCTTAGTTTACTCAGGATCCCTTGTGGATCATAATACCAAGGAAAATTTTCTTTAAATTTGTATTCCAATAGTTGCTTAACTGCTTATTTTTCTGCATGCCTGTGATTACAGATGAATGGCCCTATCTAATTCTTTAATTTGAATTGAGTTTTCTTCTTTGTGGCCATGAAATTTATAGAATTAGAATTTAGGATCTGCCTGATATACTCTAAGGAAAATATCCTCATTGAAACATTCTTGGGTAACTTGTAAGGTAACAAGTTTGATCCAAATACTCTGATCTCAGTATCTTTTTCATATAAGTACCAGTCACCAACCTTATTCTGCTCTAACAACTACAATATATTCTTCATTTCTTTATTTATCCTTGGTTGCTCTATTTTTGTTAACATTGTGATCACTGGATGTAGGAATAACGCTGAAAAATATGCATAGGTGAAAATTGTACATTCTGTCCTAAGAAAATATGTCCAGAAAATGACAGAAAGAGGATTTCCCTCTATGTCAAGATTTTGGAGAGTAATTGGAAAATTATCTGATTGAAACTATAAAAACATATGGAAAATGAAGGAAGTATATCTGAATACTCCTTCAATAGGAAAATTGATCAATTGATAATGAATATTATCTGCAATGAAACCAACATAATCAAATATTACTGATGGGGGTTGCCCTAGGGTAAAATTGGACAAGAACCCCAAGATGGACTCATCTATGTATTCATCAGTAAAATATTCTAGGATGAAGGAAAGCATAGAAATTACATGTCTTTAACCTTCTGTGAATTTGGCAGTGGAATATGGGGGATTTAGTTTAGGAATTTCTACATGTGAGGGCATAAATGTCTGAAAAATCATGAATCTCTTGGGAAAATCAAGGCCAATATACAACTTGGGGAGGGCCTCTATAAATAAAGGGACTGCTTGAGGGTCAGGTTGGAGTTGTGGCATCTGGTTAATTGATTCAGCAATAATGGTGAAAAGCACTTTTTTATTGGCATTTACAATGGCTCTTTCCTCAGGTACATAATGTTGTTGGAATAACCTAATGACTTCCTGGCATGGGTGAGTTAATGGGACAACATATTTGGGCAAGTGATATTTCCAAATATGGACTTCTTCCTCATTATCTAAGCACTTTTCATAGCACCAATTATGAATATCTAGCAGGTTAAATTAAATAATGGGATCTGTTATCTTATAATCAACATCAACCAATGGAATATGTTCAATGTTAATGACTGGGGGTTGTAAAGGATTGACAACAATAGCAGTCTTAGAAGACATGGCTGGAGTGGATTTTGGCACTTGGGAAGCTTCAGGTTTGCTAGAGCTCTGCCTTTTAGGAATTTTGGGCTACTTCTACAAGTTTAGACAATTTGCAGAAGTATTTTTACTTTTAGCAAAGGCTTATTGGATAAAACAGGAAAAATATAGTCCCTTCTTTGGGATTTCTTTCCAATTAGGTCTGTAAAAAAGGATTTACAGGCTTTTGAACTGGCTTGAAACAAGAAACAAGGATTTCCTGAGTCTTTTAATGAGAAATTGGGCTAAAAATTCTGTTGAATTTAGGCAAAGAGGCTTATGATACCTTCAGAGATTTTCTAGCTTTATTTGGTGCTTGAAATAGTTCATAAAACTGTACAAACTCACATTTTTCTCTCATAATAGTGCGCAATAGTAAAACAAGGTTTCTCGAAAAAATTTGACAGGGTTTGGCCTGTTTTTGGACTATTTTGACAAGTTTCTTTTTTTTAATTTTTGGGCTTCTCAATATTTTTTTGTTCTTTTAAAGGCCTTTAAAATTGATTTCAAGCTCGAATTTCAGAAAAATACCTGTTATACACAGGTATTGGGCTTCGGAATAGCTTCTTAGGTTTTTTGAAAGAAAAAATAGATTTTGTAGAGCAATGTAAAAAAATTCTTGGTGGTCTTCGATGGTCAAAGGACAGATTTTGCAGGCTTTTGGGCATAAAATGGCGAAAAAACACTCTTTTTACAGTCGGGGAGGTGTGTGCAAAGGTTAATGCGTAGGAGAGAAAGGAAATGAATTTCATTTCCAAGGTTATTTATGCATATTAGGTCTAATGGGGAATGGAAATTAATGGCAGATACATCATGAAGATGGGTGGTTTTCAGGCTGAAAGGGTTGAAACAGTAAGTGGTTATCATGTGTGTTTTCAGTGGTAAGTGGTTTTGGGGCAAACCCACATGATCCAATAAGAAATGGGCACATGGAGGAAAGAGGAAACCATGAAACCACCCATTTCGCGCAAATTTCCATGGGGGTGATTGCGCAACATTTCTATGTGACATTGTGCTTCTGCCGTCAGATATCAGGGTTGGACTGAAAATAGTCCATATCTTTTTGGAAGTTGCATCGGGATGGAGGAGTGGGACCGGAGTTTATTATATGTGTGGTGGGGATGGTTTTAAACCTTAACAAATAATCGTTTTAAACAAGGTTTTAAAACCTTTGGTTTAATATGATGCAACGGGACAAGTTTTATAAGTTAATTTAAACATTAACCAATGTTTAAATCATTTATATGGGGCGCACATATTTTATTATATATTTTTTCCAACTTTTAACATTTTTAAAAAATATAGAGGGCGGGATATTTAAATATAGATATGTTAAAACCAATGGGATATGGAGGGGTTTTTATATTGCGCACATGGGATATTACACATCGGTTTTAACTTAAAAATAGTGGGTTTAGAGGGCTATTTAAAATAAAAGGGTATTAATACTATAAAGGTAGGTGTATTTAGGGATTTAATAAAATAAAATTTAGTAGTTAATATGGAATGAAGGGATAGTGTAATGGACACAAAATACATGTTAACTCTAATTAAAGTGCCAAAAAATAAAGCATTGCTTATCTTTGTTGTATTACTTCACTTTACTTAAAAATGTATTTTTAGGGTTTATGAATGATTTTTTGAAAGGGAATGAAGTTAGTTATTTAGGATTTAGCTTTTACTAAGTAAAAATAGGTTTTTACTTAGGAAAAAGGGATCATGATTTATGAATGAAGAGTAAATGTTGACGAATATGGGTATAGTGTGGGAATTCAATATTTTTAACTAATCAATCATCGAGCCTTGGGTCTGATCCCAACAAAAGTCAGAGAAATGCTCTGAGCCTTTTTTACTGATATTTTAGAATACTAGATATTTGTAGGGGAGGGAAAACTAGTAATTTTTGCCTGATGATTCTTTATTACATGATTTCTCAACTGCTTTCTACCTACCCATCTTTATTTCTAACATTTATACTTCATTTTGATGGGTGCATTAGGCTTGCAACCCTAAAACATTTTTCTTTCAAAGCATAAAACTATCTAAGTCTACCTTACTTCATCCGAGGGCTCAGATTAAACTATTGATCTCCTCGTTATTCTCTACCTATCTACTGATTTGTCAAGTTTAAACTGTTTGACATATCTTTGTTCTCTATCTAAAATATGAAATTGAAAGCGTGAAAAGTTAAGATTAAAATGTTTAACTGATCATGGATTATGGAATTTATTGACACTCTGCACATAATCATTATTCTTACAGTAAAAGTAAAAGTAGTGGAATTTGGATTTGCTCACTTTCAAGTCTTATTTTATCTCTCTTTTATTTTGGGTTCTATTTTGATATTTCTTTTAAGACTTTTTACCCTCTTTTTTACTTTTAATTATTTTTCATTTTTTCAAAATATGGGAAAACAACTTTCAGAAAGCAAGGAATGTACATATTTACAAGAATATCAAAGTCAATTCAAAATTTATGAACCCTATTATTATAGGACCCTAACAGTGGCTCCACTTGGGGATGGCATTTTCTGGTGAAATTTCAAGAACTTTTAAGATCAGTGGCCTTTGGAATTTGATTGTGATGACCTTGTAAATGTCTTTTGATATCTGCAATTATTCATACTTATGATATCTACCTCTCAAAGCTTAGGGCCTCCTCTCCAGGCTTCAACTTTGTTAGGGAAACATTCAATCTAATCTAAAATCTGCAATGTATATGTACAATGATCAATGTGAATAAAAAATAACTATTTGTTAACTCATGAGAGTAGTAGTGCTTCAGAATTCTACCATTTACTAATCCTTCTTGCTGATCTGTTCCATCCATTTCTTTCAAAAAGAAAGCATTATTACCTATATATCCATAAATCACATAAGGTTCTTTCCACAAAAAATCAAATTTTCCATGTTTACCTTTGTCTTCCCTTCTTGAATCCCACTTTATCACTTTATCTCTAATGTAGAAGTCATCCTCTTTACTCTTTTTATCAAAAAATTTCTTGATCTTATCTTGAATGACTTGAGATTTGATATACACTTCTTCCCTTGTTTGTTGCAAGTGAATAGTTTGATTGATCCTTCTTTGAATGTCATTTGTTTCAACTTGTAACTCTTGGATAATTTTCATCACTGGCACACCTAGGGAGGATGGAAAAATAGCATCCAAGCCATAAACAAGCTGGTAAGGGGAAGTACCAATGGATTTTTTAGTAGTAATTCTATATGCCCATAAGGCATTGAACAACTTCTTATTCCAAGTCTTTTTATTGTCTTCAAGTAACCTTTTGATGATGTTTACAAGGCTCTTGTTTGAGGATTCAGCTAGGCCATTACCTTGGGGGTAATATGCAGTAGAACGACCTAAGGTAATATGGTATTTGTGGCATTCAATCATTTTCTTGGATTTGAATGTTGTTGCATTGACAGTAATTATCTTTTGGGGACATCCAAATCTTGAAAGAATGTTACTTTCTAGGAAGGAGATAATGACAGTATCTGTGGCTTGTCTGGAGGGTATGGCTTCAATCCACTTGGTAAAATAGTCAACGGTTGTCAAAATCCACTTATGTTGGCCTGAAGATGGAGGGTAAATTTCACCAATGAAGTCTAAACTCCATTGTTGAAATGGCATTTCAATTGAAATAGGCTTTATAGGAAGGGGTAATAGTTTTTTCTTACCCTAAAAAATTTGGCACTTGTGAAAGGAAGTTACAAACTTTTTGACATCAGCAAACAAAGTAGGCCATTAAAAACCAGCTCTCAGGATCTTGTATGTAGTAGTTTTCCATTATAGATGTCCTCCACAGTCACCTGCATGAAATTATTCAAGTATTTTGTCAGCTTCTTCCTTTAACAAATAATTTAATAAAATCCCACTATGATCTCTCCAAAAAGGTACATTATCTAAAATACAAAATCTTACAGCCTTTAGTTTTAAGAATTTGGCTTTGGTTCTTGAAAATCTAGGAGGACCTTGTAAGTTTAGTAGTACAAATATGATATCTGTATACCAAGGTGAGTCTGAAAAGGCTTCACTGGTCGTTGGAGTCGCCATATCTTCCTGATCATCTATCTTGGCAATAAAATTTATGTCTAGGGCATTAGAATTAGATTCATCCATAATTCTGGCTAATCCTTGACCTTTGATGAGCTTTGTAGGTTTTATCTCTATGTCATATTCTAATATAGTGGAAATCCACTTACCTCTTCTTCCATCACAACCATCCTGAGTAATAATGTCTTTTACTACAGAATTTGGGACATAGGCAATAATGTGAGAATAGATCATATAAAATCTAAAGTCTTTAATGGCTTTTACCAAAGCCAAGGCTTGTTTCTCCATGATGTTGTACTTCAAAGGAGCATCTCTAAGGGTCTTTCAAAAGAAATCTATCAGCTATTCAAATCCCTAGTCATTTTTCTGCAATAAAACTGCAACAATGGTGTGTTCTGAAGCAAATGAAAAAATTATGAAATATTTCTTAAAGTCAGGACTTATTAGGACTGGAGTTTTGGTTAATGCATGTTTGATGGATTCAAATGACTATTTGGCCTCAATAGTCCATCTAAGAACCGAGTATTTTTTAAGCATGTTGTTTAGTTCTATAATTATCTCAGCTAAATTGGATATGAATCTTCTTAAAAAATTAATCTTACCTAGAAAGGCTTGTAACTCTTTTATGTTTCTTAATGGATTGATGTTAAGAATTGCTTCTATCCTAGCAAGATCTATTCTGATTCCTTATTTATAAATTATGTGTCCAAGTAACTTGCCTTCTTCTAATCCAAATAAACTTTTCTTACGGTCTAAAGAGATACCAAATTTCCTGCATTTAATAAAAACTTGTCTCAAATGATCCAAGTGTTCATTATCAGTTTTGGAAAACATAGTAATTTCATCTAAGTAAATCACTAAGAAATCATGTATTTCCTTTGAAAAAGTTATGTCCATATCTCTTTGAAAGGTTTCCCCTACATTCATTAGACCAAAAGGCATTTATACATACATAAAAGTGCCCCAAGGAGTAGTTAATGTTGTTTTGGCTTGATCTTCTTTTTGGACTAAAATCTGGTTGTATCCTGAAAAACCATCTAAAAGTGAAATCCTAGAAGAGCCAACTACCCTTTGTAATATGTGATCCATTTTAGGTAAAGGGTAATTATATTTTAAGGACACTTTGTTTAGATTCCTAAAGTCGACACATAATCTAATCTCTCATCTTTTATTTCTTGTTGGAACTAGGTTGGAAACCCAATCAAAATATCTGATTGGTGAAATTATCTATGCATCATACATTCCTTTCACTTCCTTTTCTATCAAAGGCAATAAAACAGGTTAATTCTTATCAAAAAAAATTTAAAGGGCTTTTGATATTCTTTTATTGGAATTTTATGTTGAATTATGTTGGTATCATAGGATTTGAGATCCTCATAACTCCAAGCAAAGACATCTTGATATTCCTTTAAAAGAGAAATATAATTTTCCTTTTCTTGTTGAGGTAAAATTTTGGAAAGTTTGATTATTTTGGGTTTTAACTCTATACCAATATTTCATTCTTCTATATCAGATCTAACTGGCTCCATTTTGGGTTTTCTAACTACATTGTTTGAGTCAAAAAGATCTTCTAAAGGAGTTAAACCTTTGGGTAAGAAATTATCCTTAAGATTCAATATGTCAGATTCATCATCAATAATTTCTTCAATCTCTATTTTCTCTAAGTTATCTATATCTGATTGACTAAATCTAGTTGGTTTAGCAAACTTTACTTTATTTACATCTATGTTGTTCAAATCAATTTCACAATATAAATCTTGATCAGTAGTACAATCTGTGTCTATCTTACAGTTCTGAAACTCACCTTCATTGTTCATAAACTTGTAAATCTTTTCATCTTGAGAAAAAAATTTCCAATTTTTTAGTTTTTCTGGAATTATTGGTCTATGCTTGACTTCAGCAGTATATTTGTGATTAGGTTGGAATGGTAAATTACATGTACTAGCAAAGGTTGCTAGACAATGAGCCTGTACATTTTGTTTTCTAGGTATAGCAGCAAATTTACATTCCAATACATCATTAGTTAAATCTAGCACAGTTTCTCTGTATCAGCTTAATCTAGGATTGTAAACAGAATATACTCCATTTATTTGTTTTATGATCAACTCTGAATCTCCCATGGTTAATATTCTTTTGCCTCCTAAGTTCC
Organism: Pinus albicaulis; assembly: GCA_034641835.2. NCBI lineage: Eukaryota > Viridiplantae > Streptophyta > Pinopsida > Pinales > Pinaceae > Pinus > Pinus albicaulis. The sequence continues at coordinate 1,107,550,326 of CM076584.1, forward strand.
TAATAATTTGGAGTCCTAGAATGAGGGCTTCATACTCAGCCATATTATTGGTACATTTAATGTTGAGCCTGAAAGCATGGCCTTCTGAGTGATTAATCTCCATGTTGGTTATCCAAACTCCTGCTCTTGCTCCTAACTTATTTACTAAACCATCAAAGTCTAAATGCCATAAAGATTCATGAAAGATATTATCATTGTTTGGTGTTTTATTTTTCTCTATTAGTTCAATTTGGATTTCATTATTTTCAGAGTTACATAAGATAAAAGAATCAAGGTCAGTTGGTATAGAGTAAATAGGGTAATTTATAGATCTTTCTGCACTACTGACCATGTACTTCATCAATGTTTCCCTATATAACTTCTTAGGCTGACCAAAAACTGATATAGTAGCATAAGACATGTCCAAATGTAGGGATCCCTGTAACTTTGCTCCCCATGAGCGAGATAGTAACATTCCATATTTAGGTGGGATATCAGCTACTACAATGTCTATTAATATACTCTTACCAGGATATTGAACTAGTGTTACACACAAATATTTGATTAAACCTAGGCATTTAAATTTACTCGAATCAAATGAAAACAAATCTTTGTAGGGCCTTGTAATTTCTAAATTCAAGGTTTACATTATGGCCTTAGGCATTAAATTATGGGAAGCTCCTGAATCTAGCATTGTGTTGTGTAAAATTTGATCATGAATGGTAATACTAATATAAAATGGAGGAACCGCTCCAGCTGCATGTTTTCCATTCACATCTGGGCCAAAAATCAACTCTGGTTGATCATCATTCAGATTTATGGAATCTTCTCCATCATTTATGTTTAATGTTTCAGTTATGGTTGATTTATACAAGTCATGTTTTACCAATTTTGTCAGAGGAATTGGTATTTTTAGCTTTGCAATTTCAGATTGTATGTTGAATGTAGTTTGTGATTTACTTATTTGAATCCATTCTTCTTTGATAATTGTAGTTTTTGTTGGCTTGTATTGTTTTTCTACATTTATGTTTTCATTTTCAATTGATTTAACATTCTCTGTTTGAGTTTATTGTGTTTTATTTCTCCTCATTTTATTTTCAGGGATTGTTTGTGAAGCAGTAGATGTTCTTTCAAACTTAGAATTATCAGAAGGTGTTTTTGAAGTAGCAGTTTTTGGATCCACTGACTTAGGATAAGCAGAGGGTATTTTAGGATCTAAGTTTGCTATTTTAACAGAATTAGAAGCTTTTGCAGCAGTAGATTTCCGTGAATATTTTTTAGCTTGAGAAACTTCATCAGTAATATCAACAATCTTTTGGCTTGATGCATTTTTAGGACTAGAAATTTTTTGGGGAGAACTAGAGTTTTTCTTATTTTTCCTTGGGAGAATTTGCACAACTTTTGTTTTGGGAGCTTCTACTGTTTTCTTATTCTGTGTTTGGGAAGTTTTCTCAGTACAAGACTCATTGTTTTTCTTATTTCTAAGGTTATATTGACTGTGTATTTCACTTATAGCATAATCATAACCTTGTTTATAATCAAATGATTCACTTGAATCTAATTTGAGTTGTTGGATTTCAAATAATTCCTGACCTTCCTGAGTGAGAAAAATAGTATTATTATCATCTATTCCCATTAGATTTATTTCATCCTCATCATCATCATCATTATTCTGAGAACTTTCAGCATAGTTCACTTGGAAGGGGGGCCTTATTGTCTAGTCTAGGGATGTTTCTTTTGCTTTTCCTAAATTTGTGTTTTTCCTAAAATTGGGATTTCTGATTTGATGTTGATTATCCCATTGAGGTCTTCTTTGTATGTTGTCTATTCTATCCATCATCCTCTCTAAATTTTTAGCTAACATGTCTATTTTTGTGTCTAAATTATAATTTTCTTCTTTAATGGTCACTCTTCTCTCATTTCTTATTCTAGTTTTTTGGGCTAAAATGTTTACTTTTACACTAACATCATCTGTTTGCGTTATTTCTAATGTTTTTTCATTTCTTTCCCTCAACTGATAACCCATGTATTTGTCAAATCCATTAGGGAATTTGAGTAAGACAGAATCAAGAGTGGGTTTTATATTTGCAGGGATAGAATTGTAAACACTGTTATATCTAGTGCAGTAGTCTTGGACTGACTCATTTGGAACTCTTCTCATGGCATCAAATTGAGACAATATCTGGAGTGGGTTCTTTTTCTTTTCCTATTTATTTAAAAACAATCTATGAAACACAGCTAAATCAATTACACTACCAGCAACAAGACCTTTAAACCACTTCTTAACTTCTTCTGTTAATGTTTGTGCAAATAACCTCATTTGAACATCTGAATCATCAATCTCATGGAGTTAAAAGAAATATATCATTTTAGTTATGTGTTGCTAAGCTGTATAATGGGTAGTGGCATCAAACTGTTGTATCTTACTCTAATAGTCTTGAGGCATGTCATGAAGTTGTACTGGTAAGATAAGGGGAGCATACCTAGCAGCCATAGCTTGAAGTTTAGCTTGGCTAGGAGGTAAAGTAGAAGTGCTTGGGGTTGAACTGCAAGTGGTAGCTGATGAACTAAAAGCTGTATTTGAGGTGCTAGGAAAAGAAACTGGAATATATGTGGAACTACTAGGGAATGAGAATGATGTGTTTGAAAAATCAAAAGGTGAGCTAGTGGATATAGTGGATGAAGTGGTTAGTGGAAATAATACTCTAGGCTGTAAAGGTAGTCTAGGCATAAATGGATCTTTAGAAGTGTTGGTATTAGAAGCTACATATGATGTAGAAGCATATAAAGAAGAATCTATAGTTGGTATTATGGTGGTATATAACTGTGAAACTGAAGGCTTAGTGGTATACACTAGTAATTGAGCTAATTCAATAGCTTCATCAATATCTTTGAGAATAGTAGCATTAATTTCTTCAATTTTAGTCTGATAGTCAACTTTCTTTGATTTAGATTCTACTGTAATATTTTTCTGTTTTGTTTCCAAGAATGAAATAAAAACAGGGTCTAAAAGAGTAGTATAAAGATCACTTTCAAATTGAATTCTAAATAAAGAATGTTCAAATTTCAGTCAAAATCTATATCATGCAAACTTACTAAATCTTGTGGTAATGAATTGACTCTTTTTAATGACACTTCAGCTTCTAAATTTTCTATCTATTTTTTCTTTTTTCCAATTTGGTCTAGGTTGTCTACTATTACAGCAGGTTTAGGATCCGGGTTGGACCTCGTATAGTAAATTTTCCTAGAAGCCAGAATTACAGTTTTTAATACCCACAACTAATAAAAGAAATCTTAAATTAAAAATATGAATAAAATGATTTCCTTTAAGACTAGTTTTATGACTGAGGATTGGTTAATTTCCCAGTATAGTCGCCAATATGTTATCACTCTAGTAATTCTAAAGTTGTGAGATTTTTGGTTTTTAGTCAAAGAACACTAGAGGTAACCACAAACCAGCTTAAAACTCTAGGGTCTAGCCTTCCTAGGGTTTAGAGAGGGCTCTCTCTTTAATTTTTAACTTTGTTTGATTTGTAAAATATTAGGCTAGTTGTGAATGTGCAGCTTTGGTTTGGTTTTGGTAGATTTGGTGGGAAAAATCACTTAAAAAAATGCATAGTGGGAAATTTATTTTTCCATTGGGCTAAGGAGTCAAAATCAAGCAAACAGAACTGGGATCAAGGCCAAAAGGTCAATTTTTTTCAGGGCAAGATAGATAACCCTTGAAGATCTTGGAAAGATGTTTTTATGAGGTGGTATGATCTGGATAAAGGGAAATTAAGAATCCTTTGATCTGGAAAAATGAAGTAGTAGGAAGAAGTAAAATGAGAGAGGGAGAAATTAAGGGTTCCCTGCACTGGAAATCAGAGGAAAACATAGAAATGATAACTAGTTAAAAACAGGGTGCTCTTAACAAATCGTGTAGTAATACTCCTAGTTATTCATTCAAATTTAGAACAAACATAGATGGATGCATGTAACAAAGAAAGATAATAATGACAAGGAAATACTTCACTCCAAAAAGCTCATCACAGGAATCCTGAAGTATGATGCCAATTGGTTTGATCCAGCTACTACCTGAAATTTGACACACAAAAGCTTTCAAGTCCAACAAAAATGACTATAACAATCTCCAGCAATTTTATTCCACACAAAATACTTCTAAAGATGAAGTATTTATACAAAGTTCTTTTAAAAATATCCTATAATGCTTCTAGGAATTATCTAAGGAAAATAAAATATATTTACAGTAATAATAGAGACAGTTGCTTAACAAATCAGTAATTTGTCCTATTTGTCCAAAATAAATAGAAACTGCTTTGAAGATAAGATACAGCTAGCTTCCTTGGTGTCCTCTTGCTGGATTTAGATATTTAAATTTTTTTTTGGAATATGATCTGCCTTGTCTGATACTCTTTCTCTGATTCTCTTTATTCACTAATACTCTATAAACTCTGATACTCTTTAATCATAGTCTAAATTGTTTACTACTGTAAAATTTGTTTTGACTATAAATCAGAAAACATTTTTCTCCTCCTTTCATTTGTCTATCTTTTATCCTTTATAATAAATCCGTGAGTGACTCCCAATCTTCTTCTTTAGGAATTTGTATTTTCTTTAATTTCCTAAATTTTTCATCAGCTTCAGTGTATCTGGCAAAAGTTGGCTTGATGACAAACAAGTGTCTTATCTCATGATGTAAATAGAATAAGTCTTCAAAACTTTTGAGTAAGACTTTTCCTGTTGGAATGCCTTGCACTGGTGGTTTATTTACCTGTTCCTTTGCAAATTCACTAATATTTTTATCATATTCATTATGAGGCATCAGTTTGTGATTAATGACCACAATGTTAGGCAGTCCTTTTTGCCTCAAATTTGTAAAATTGACCATAAACCTGGTTATGGCAGTATTCATATTCTCACACTTTTCTTCCAGTTGCCTCATTAGATTATTCTTTGTAGTAACTTTCCTAATTTCTAGGATAGTTTCACTCCTGTTAGTAATCTTGAGTTCTTCTAACTCTTGTCTGTTTTTACTGTTAAGGAATGTGATCAGCTTTAAAGCTTGTTCTGGTTTATCAACCAGTTCACTTTGAGTCTTTTGAATTTCTACTTGGGCTTTTAGTGATAACTCTCTTTGTTCAAAGATTACCTGAATTGAAGGCCATATATCATGGATGGCTTCAATGACATTGTTCCAAAGATAGTTTTTTATGTATGATATTTGTTCCTTCAATGTCAATTCCTTCTGCAATTTATTTAATTCTTCATTTAATATGATGGCATTTTTCTCATGTGTTTTTGCATTTATCTGAGCCAATTTGTTTGACTTCTCAAGATTTTCTATCACCTATTTCAATATGCGGATTTCATTTGTCTTAGGAGACATTTCCTCCATAGCTTTCACTAATTTGTTGGCTTCATCTGTATGGTGAACTGTTGTTGTAGATGATTCAGTAGTTGAAGTTGTGGATGAAGTTACTGGCATTGTAGAAGCTAGTGGAACCTTGGGTGCCAACTCTTCAGCTAGAGTTGAAGGCACAGTTGTAGTGACCATGGGGATAACTGTAGGTGGCTCTGGTACTTTCACTGTTTCCTTTTCATGGAAAAGTTTGTCCATCTAAATCTCCATCTCCTTAATCTGTCCTATAAGTTGAAAGATGATTTTCATCATGTCATCTTTGTCATTCGTTTCTTGTATGATTTCTTTATCCTGGGGATGTTCACTTGGAGGAAGTTTAAGCTCTTTCCTCAAGGTTGCAATGTCCTCATTCTTTTTCTTTAATAAAAATTCTGCTGCATTGACATTTGCAGGGTCATATACCACTTTAATTACCAATTATTCTAAGGATTTAACTCTAAGATCCTTAGCATATAATAAGGCTTTGTCCATTTTCATCTGATCTTGCATGTTGGAAATGGTATTCTGGAGCTTCTGAGAACTCATGGCTTTAGTTGTGACAGTAGAGTATAGCATTTCTGAAGTTTGCCTATGGAACTGAATATGATCAAGAGCATGAATCTTATCTGTCTGGACTTCCAAATCAACCTTCTTATAATCTGCCACTGTATTTAGAGATTTGACTGTGGGCTGGAACACTGACATAATTATATTTTCATTTGAATTAACAAATGTAGGCAGAAGTTTGTTTTGCACACTTGGTGTCTATTTGAGATATTCAGAATAAATATTGTATTTTATCTCTTCATTCTTCAGCTTGATATGTTTTTATTTTTCTTTGATGTATAGGTCTTTCTCCTCACCTACCTGTGATGAAGAGGCTTCCATGCTCTATTTTCATTCGATTAATTGTGCATATTCATTCATGACTTTTTCTTCATTCTGATTCTTAGTAGTTGGCTCACCGATGATCACAGTGGCAACATCTATTTTTGGAAAATTAGTGTTGGTATCTATAAGCTCTGTTTCTTCCACATCAATTGTTACCTTTCCTTTGCCTACTGAATTTAACTTAGGCCTTTTGTTGTATATTAATTTGAACTTAGTTTCAGTTGTAGTTTCTGCAACATAGGCTCCTTCTTCCCTTACTTTCTTAGTGGACTTTTCTGGTTGATTTGCAGTCTCTAAAGTATGACTAGTATCACTTTTGTTTACTACATCTGTTAAGGTATTTTCAGTCCACTCAATCTGATTTGCAAATTTTTCTATTTCTAGTTTTGCTTCATGGATGAAGGGTGTTAATTTGCATTTAACCCTTAGTTTACTCAGGATCCCTTGTGGATCATAATTCCAAGGAAAACTTTCTTCAAATTTTTATTCCAATAGTTGTTTAACTGCTTCTTTTTCTGCATCCCTGTGTATTTCACAGCAATTTGTCACCGTCCCTACAATTCCCCATCCCGCAAATTGGAGGGCTCATTCCGTGACCTGTGAGTAGTGACATGATCTAAAAACACTTTCATGGCATTCCCCTAGACATGGACTTTCATTCCTCTGAAGACAACTCCTTGTGAAAAACCCTAAAAATAGCCTTTTTATCCTTGGCGTGACTGCTCAGTGTCATACCCATGCCAATGGGGGAAATCCTCCAAAGAGGGCATGCCAACTGGCGCATTGTCTCAGTCTTGTACCCGCGCCAGGCTTAATAAGGAGTGTTTTTTAAAAATAAATGGTGGAATATTGACTCCAACAAACTCCTGAACTGGACTCTAAATCGAGTTGGGACGTTTGGCTCCGGTTCTCCATGTAGACGAAGTAGTTTTCCACCTCTCATGGAAGCTTCCTTGAGGATAGGGCCAATCCCATGATTGTAGGGATCCCAACTCCCCTTCCACCATCTATATAAGCTTGCCATTTCCCTTTGCAAGCTAGTCTCCAAGAGCCTTCATAGCTTAAAGAATGCTGCAATAATCCTCATAGAGCCAAATCAGTAGCAAGGAGATTGAAGATCGAAGAGAGAGGCTTGTCCCCATCCCCGACGAGCTTTATCGAGACGTATTCCGCTGACGACCCGCCGAAGGAAGATTCAGCGTCAGAGCCAGGTTGTATTTTCCTTTGTATTAATTAGATAAGCGACTATTGGTTATGGTTCCACTCGTATTGTTCATTATGATCATGAGCTGTGTCTTCTCTGATTGATGCATAATTGCATATATCGGGTTTTACGCTTGTGTTTGTCGTGTCTCTTGTGTGTGTAGGTGTTCGATTCCGGCGAGTGGGAGGATTGTGATCTGCTGGAGCAAGGAAATGAGAGCGCCATCTTCTCTACAAACAACAGTGTTGGACTTGAGGTAGACCTTCATCGCAAGTTGGTCTATTGCAATTAGGAACTTGCACCTTAGCGTGGTACGATTGTTGCTAGACCCAATCTAGGCTAGTAGGGATCGCCTCTGTCCGCAGAGGGGATTGACCTCTACAACAAATTGGCGACTCCACTAGGGACGTTAGCTTGTTGTTTGCTTTATAAACTACATATGGAGCCTAAAGTTAGCCAGATAGCCTTCAAAATGCTCTTGCTCTGCATTAGCGAAAGTAAATGAATGTTTCTTCAGTCAATCTCTGGTCTAGTTTATGAACTAAACACTTGGAGTAGTGTCTTGTCTTTCAGTCGATTCTTGACTTTTCTTGCTTGATCAGCTCTTTTGGCTGGCTCTTTTCATGTGTTTGGCTTTTGTTTTCAGCTTCAACATCACTGGTCTGCTTCTTGGATTTCTCTTTTTTATTTTTCCATAGTAAACTCGACTGGCGCACTTATTAGCCTGACAGTTGCGCCCATTGGCGCATGTTGCTAGTGTATTACCTGCACCAATCATGTTCTGGCGCTAGATTCCGCCTGACAGTCGTGCCAATGCTGTGAGGTGATAGGGTTTTCTCTGTTTTCAGCCTTCTGAGCTTGATCTGTGAGTTTGGTTTCATTTTTTCGACTGCCTGAGTGTTCTGGAACCTTGTTTGACTGACTGCGACCTTCATCCTTTGGTTGTTTTCCCTTTTCTATCGATTTTTCATTCTAGCCCTAGGGCATCTAGGTGTTATTTTGCATCAAGCCTCCCTTGGGAGTTTTCGGTTTCTATCTGTTTATTCAACTTTGTGATTGCTCCTCTGCATTCGTTTGATGGTTGTCTATCATTTTATTGCGTTATTTGAGTGATTGGCTTCTTCTTCATTCGAATTTCGCCTTGTCTCATTTTGGGCCTAGATTACATGGTTCATTTGAGTCTTTGGGATTCTTTTGGTTTTGAGAGATTGTTTTGTCAATTTGAGGTCTGATTGTGTGCTTGCATTGAGTGAAATTTGATTGTTTTTACTCTTTTGCTTTCGCTTCTCAAATTTCTTGTTTCATTAGTTTTCATTTTTTTTAATGCACTTTTCTCTTAAACATTGAAAATACAAAAAAAAAATCTCTTTTTCTTTGATTAGTTAATGAAATCAAAATTTTTCTATGTCATTAGTGATTTGTAACTTTGAAAGAAAAGCTTGTAGTTTCCATTAGCTCCATTAGAGACATTACTGGTTGTTGTCTGGTCATTTTGTTATTATGTGAAGAGATCCTAACTCTCTCGTAATTAGCTTTCATCGAATGAAATGATATACTGTGGCATGTAGTGTGAATTTAGGAGATTTTGAGACATAACACTCGCTAGGGCCCGAAAACTGAAACATAATTGAAGATAAACATTAAAATTTATTCAATTTACACTAAGGCAGCATTGAAACATTAATGAAATATTTAGAGGTCTAGGCTAGAGACCTGTTCTGGCATCTTTAAACCTAGTAGTTGTCGTTCACCTCTTGGCTTTAGACAGCACTAGTATGGACTTGTGCTCCCTGTACCGTCGCGTATATAAAGGGAGACCCCACTAGGTTTCTATCCTTTATCCATAGGAAGATGAGTCTGCCGCCCTATACCTGTGATACACCGGACACAACATTCGGGGAGATTTCCTGCACGTATGTTAAGTCCTTGGTTGATTTCTCTTTCATTTTGAAACCAAGGTGTATATTGCAGTTCACGGTTATTTGGTACACCCTTTGCCTAGAATTCCTGAGTAGTCATTTTGATATTATCTGACTCCTTAAATTTGAAAAGATCACCAAGCGCTTGTCATTTCACGCTTGCTTCAAAACTAAAAGAGATAGAGTCATCTTTCATCCATTTCTTGACTCTTAAAACATGAAACGGTGAAGTTTCTAAGTTTCAATGTCGTAAAATAAATCACCCGCGATCACACGCCTTGTTAGATCTTGCTTGTTGGCCGTTTGATTGTGTGCCTTGGTTTTTTTTCAGCCTGTGTGTTGTGTTTGATATTTTCCTTTCGTCATTACTGTCACAGTGGCAGAACCCTCAGTTTCATCTATTGGTAGTCCATATACGAACGATTCATCAGAGGTCTCGCAATCCTCTGCTGAACATCAGCAGCCCATTGTTTTTGAGTTTCCCGACGGGGGACCGATTCTATCTGAGCTTCCCTTTGGAGGACCAGTTGATTTCAATTGGCCCTTATCCGACCCTTGGTCTGGATTTGGAGTAGGGGGAACATTTCCCTCCTCTTAAATCGGATTCGCCTTTTCTAGCTGCTGTTATTCCTCCTAGTACTCACCGTCTATTAAGAGATCTAGCGGCAGGTTCAGATATGGGTGCATCCAGCCATTCTCCTAGTGAGGAAATCCACACGTCTGGTGAAGATTACCAGTTGTTCCCAGAAGACAACCCTGAGTTATCCGTCATGTCTTCGCCCGGTCCTTCACTTCCAGTACGGTATATATCTTTCAGTTAGATTATGATCGCCGTTGCCTCTATGGGGATATCAACTCCTTCTACAAGGCCGGTTATTCATTCATTGGGGATGTCTCCTAGGATTCCCATTACGTCATCCCCTCAGGTCACTTCTGTACCTGCCAGGCCCACTGTCTGTGTGGCTGCATCTACACCTGCTGTTACCACTCAGTCCGTAAGGACCATATCGCTTCCTGAAGACGTCTATATAGCATCTCTTATGCCGGAGAACATCTCTCCTGAGGAGTATCGATTGTCCTTACAACAATCGAACCCAGAGGTCTAACAATCCTCTCAAGATCCCAACCACCCGTATTTTTCGCGTTATGCATAGGATGGTACGCCCGTGTACGTTTTTCCATATCAGTACGATGAGTACGGGAATCCTTTACGTTTACCCACTCCAGAGGCTCACCTTCATGCTCAAGGTTTTCTGTCTAACGAGGCTGGGCAGGCTTATAACCCATAAGGACAACCTTTTCAAGGTCAACCTTTGGGCCAGCCTATCTATCCTTATGACCCGCAAGGACAGCCCTTACAGGGCTACCCTTTGGACCAGCAAGGGCCATTATACAATCCGCAAGGACAGTATTACAACCCTTCAGGTCAACCTATGCAGCCTCTTCTTGGAGTCCAACCTGGGCAACCTCAAGGACTCGTAGGTCAACCGGGGTACCAACCAGGGTCGGCATATGGTCCTGGGGGGCAAGTCCAACCTTCCCAACCCATGCAACCTCAGTATCCTATTGGTCTGAATGTTGCACATCAGCCAGGATCATCTTATGGTCCTGCGACAGGTCAAATTGATTCCCAACCACCACCTGGCTCTATTCCACCACCAGGCCAACCGGCCCATCCAGTACAACCTGGTGTTCCACAACTGCCAGGTCAACCTATGCAACCAGCACAACCTGTTCACCCGGGGCAACCTATTCAACCAGGTCAGCCCATTCAACCAGGTCAACCTGTCCAACCAGGTCAACCTGTCCAACCAAGCCAGCCTGCACATCCTGTCAAACTTGCTCAGCAGCCGATTTACTCGATGCTACAACCGAATCAACTAGTGCACCCTAAGTATTGCCCTCAGCAGGGTCCCACCTATCAGCAACCTGCTCAACCTCAAGGCAGTTACTACCCTCACAGTCAATCTCGATCGACTTATAATCCGCCCCAAGGTTTCCATTATTACACTCAACAACCCTGCTACACCTATACTCAGCAGCCAAATCCACAGACTACTCAAACGGGACCGACATATAATCAGGGTCCATACTCTGGTTATCAAACCCCGTACACTGGTTACCAACAACTAAATCAGACTGGTTATATGCCCTATACCCCCTATGGTCAGAATCCTTCAGGACAGAACCCATGGGGGCAAGGATACACTCAACCAGCATGGAGTACAGGTACAGGTCCTTATCGAGGGCCTGGCATGCCATTCAATCCGCAATTGTCGTTCTTGGCTACCCTGGAGTTACTGGACGTTTCTAAATTAACCAATGATCCTATTCTTCACAATCCTTATTGGCCTCCGGTTCTGACAAAGGTACTCGGTGACTTCCCTAAGTTTGAAGTTAAAGCTGGTGAAGAACCCCAAGCTCATGTAATGACCTACCATTTGTGGTGTTCGTCTAATTCTTGGGTTGATGATTCAATTTGTCTACGTCTCTTCCAGCGCACTCTTACCAGTGCTGTCGCTAAGTGGTATATTGAATTACCTCGTGGCATCTTTCAATATTTCAATACTTTAGCAATGGCCTTTCTGACTCACTTTCAGTTACCGGTTCGCTATGAAGCCGGGACGCATCTCTTAACTTCGTTGAAGCAGGATAAAGCCACCCACATATCTGATCATATTCATGAGTGGTGACGTCAGCGTAGGCTGATCAATTTTGATATACCTGATCAAATACTAACTCATTGGTTCACCACATCCTTCGTTAACAAAATCGCTCAAGATATTGTTATGGGGGCATGTGTGACTGAAGAATAGGCCATTGCACGTGCCCAGTATCTTGATCTGGTATACTCTTAGTCTGGCACGCTGTATGATATTTTGACTTATGCTCCATGCCCAGGAACCTCTAAAGCTCCACCTACCCCGGTGGTGGAGAGTGTTATTGGTTCCGTGTCTCAAAATTCTCAGAAATCTTCAAATGGGAAGCATAAGTCCAATTATTCCAATAATTCTTCTCTTCCCGCCCCTCTAGATTCTGGCAAGACTGCGGAGGTCAACACCGTTCAGGCTAATCCTATGGAAAAAGCCTCCAAAGGAAAAAATAAGGGCAAAGGAAAATCCAAACCAGACGCCCCAAAACCAGAGTCTTCTAAACCTCGTACTGAGGACGGTTCTCAACGTAAACCGAAGTACCCCTGCCTTATTTGTGAAGGAGATCATTATACCAAGGATTGTCCCTGACGATCTGAAATTAGTCAACTTCTCAAAGGTTCCAAAGGGACTCCGGAAGTTCTCAAAGAACCGTTCCCGTCTCAGCAGACCCAGCTGGTTGAATAGCCTTCACCATCTGTACCATCTGGGTCCTAGGTCTTTATGATGAATGGTGCTGCACCTATCTCAATTGCTACGCGTTCGAAGGATTATGCTGGATCACGTCAGGCAGCTATGAAGGAAGTTGTGGATGGCCCACCTCCTCCTCCTATCTCCGGTCCTTTGGAAATTGAGAAGCCTACTGTTGAACCTGTTGTGAGACCACCTTGTAAAGGTGTTCTAAGAAGGTCTTCCTAAAATCAAAATTCCCATGCCACTCAGCACTACAATATTGTTGAGGATTTGGCACAGGCGCCTTCTGCTATGTCTGCATTGGAAGTCCTTCAAAGTTTCCCTTCACAACGAAAAGCTCTCTTATTTTTGATCAGTGGAATCGATCCCACTTATTCTAGTATTTTCACCTTCAACCTAGAAAACTTTACCCCCCGACTTCCACATCAAATTTCTCTTGTGATACAAGTCGAGATCAATGGTCTTAACATCCATAGGGCTGTTGTGGATTAAGGTGCTTCTACCTGTGTCATGTCGTCTACCTACTGGAAGGCCATTGGTTCTCCGGCGCTTTCATCATCTCCAAATGCCTTAGAGGCATTCGATGGCTGGGAATCAAAACCCCTGGGTGTTCTCGAGAGTTTGCCAATTACGTTACAAGGGAAGACAGTCAACGTAGAAGTAGAAGTGGTTGACACCAATCTTAACTACAATCTGCTTCTCGGCCGTAGTTGGACTCACGCTATGCTATGAGTGTCGTCCACCCTCTTCCGACTTCTTAAATTCCCTCATGAGGGAAAAATCTTTACTGTGGATCAGTTGTATTTCTTCACCTCCACCTCTGAGAACAACGTTCCTTACGTGGATCAGATCCCCAATCCCCCTGACAGTGTAGGACCTGGTCTCTTCAAGGACCCCGTCCTCATGGGTATTTTTCCCGTGCCACCACCACACACCGTTCAAGTTAATATGATCTCTAGGTCTGACAACCCATGGATCATCCCTTCGTCTGAACAGGTGACCTATTTTAGAGAATCGATGCCCCTAACTCCAGTAGAGATTAATTATTGCGAAATCGTCACTGCATCCGATCCTCCTCCTTCTCAGCATGCTCCCTCAAGCATGGCTTTAGATATCTATTCTCAATCTCCCTGGCTCAGTAAGGTCGACTCGGCTGATCCTCTTAAAGAGATTTTCCCCTCTGATGAAGCTATTGTTGAAACAATGTCTCTTGAGGAGCTGCCTTGGAGCGATGGACATCATCGTTCCCCCTTCATGCCCAGACTGGGGGCAATGTCTGATTGTCTAGAGCGTGATGTATCTAATCATCTCTCTCCTAAGCCTCCTCCGTTGAGCTCACCAGAGCACAGTTCCTCTTCTTGTGCCAAGCTCCTAAAACAATGAAACAAGTTGCTACAAGGGTAGTTCTTTTGAGTGTGTCAACCTCGTTAAAATAATGAAACACAATCCTGTTCAATTCGAGTTTTGTTAGATTTAGTTCAAATGTCTTATGTTTTCAACCTTCACTCCATTTCCTATGGACTGAAGCTTGGGGGGCATGTACCTCAAATTGAGACACCATGCTCGGGGCATGCCCGTCTTCCTCAAGCATAGTTTGTGTTTTAAGCTTGCATAAAAATAAAACTCATTTCCAAGCATAGTTTGCATCTGTGCTTTCATGTGTGCTTCTAAGCTTGTATAAAAATAAAATGTGTGATTAGATACATTCTGTGAACTCTTTCATTGGGTCATTTGTTATGCAAATGATACATTAGATTACATTGTATTGGACATTTGCATAGCATATAAAAACATCATCACATGTAAAAAGATCCATCCAGAAATAGATATATAGATATATGTGTCGAATAGTTTGCATTTTATCACATAAAGTCAAAAAATATACATGTTTGTCTGATAATAGCTGGAGACAATATGTCTCTCAAAAATATGCATATGAAAGCCCTAAATAAGCTAATCAGCATGGTGCTCGTGGTAGCACGCCACTGCGCGCACCAATCGCCTCAGCAGTCCGTGAAGGCGACTAGGCACCCCCACAGTGTGTCTATGGTAAGCTAATGGGACGTCTGCTAGCCATGCATAGTTCAGAATTCCCCGGGCAATGCCCTCCAGGTTTTGGATCAGCTCGCTCCCTTCACCACCCTCAGCTTGAGGGTCATGTACGAGATGGGTCCTCCGCGAAATGGGTGACATACCCGCGGGCCTCTCTGGGCCAACGTCTGCATTCACATAAAGTTATTGTTAGAACGGGCATTTATTACCAAAAATAAATCAAAAATACATAAAAATCAAAAATAAAATCATACCCAACTCCTCATCCCAGTCCTCCCCCTCCGGGAGTGGAAGATCGGGATCTCCGGTGAAATCGGTCCCAGCATAAGGCCAATCCTCAACCATGATCAATTGTTGTTGTAACCACCCAAAGACCTCAGGTCTCCAAGACATCTGTTGACCTCCCCCTAACCTGGGCATAAGTGCTGCCCAGCGAGCCATCCTTGGCTCCCTTGGTATCAGCTCAAAAACTATTACCCCTTGGCCTTGGAAAATGGGTAGTCATTCCAGGATGAACGACACCAGAATGGAACCGTAGCCAAACTACTTTAGTTTGGCTTGTTTGCATCTTGTTAGCTGCCTCTTCATATTGCTTGTCACTATTATAGCCCAATCGAACAGTGTAGGATTCATACACTCAGAGGCTAGTATGATTTGGGCCTTGGTTGCCTCATGTGGAGCTTGCAATCCTGCAACTCGTGTAATGGTATGAAGCACGACCCTGAGTGCTAGGTCGTGGACAGTGTGGATGTCCACCTTCCCGCTTCCCAATCCTGTTCGTGCCCCTGGGCACACTCTTGCCATTACCATGTCCATTTTCTCTCCAGAAGGTCTGCTGTCGGTTATGATTGGCACTGGACCTCTGCGCGACAATCTGATTATCAAATAAACATCAAGGACCTCAAGAGCTAATACTTGGTCCCGAAGTTTGAATACTTCCAGATTTTCATCCCATATGCTGACCAAGTACTGCAGTAGCTCAGGTTGAGCTCGTAAGCATGGCATAAGGAAGAATTTTTTGAGTCCACAGTTCCTGAGTGCATTCATACAGGCTTCATTTTCCATAGCCATTTCATCTTCCTCCCCATGTTCCCTCTCCTTCCATTCGATAACCATTGTGCTCGAATACCTGCATCAACATGATTAAAAATGCATTGTTAGATCTCTGTTGCATTTGAAAATCAACATGGATGGCTCACATTTGAGAAATTTAAAGCGGAAAACTGCATTGCGCCATTGGCGCGACTGTTTTCCTAAAATTCGTGCCAGTTGGCGCGACCCCTTTGTGAGTAAAATTCCATTGGCGCGGGTCCGTGCCCAATACCCGCGCCAATGGGCAAAGCCCTAAAATTTCAAAAGGTCTCCTCCAGACGTCTAATGCACAATTGAAACTCATAAAAAATGGATTAAAATGGAGCTTAAGGGAGCGCCTTTTACCTGGAACAGACGAGGATCTGAATGATGACCCGGATTAGTCGCAATCACCGCCGCAAGTTTGCACACAAACAGACCACTGTTGCTCTCCAAGTCAGGTAAAAAGTAAAAGTAAATTTTTTTTACCATTTCAAGCCTATTTATAACTTTTCAAGTGAAAAATTAGGTTTTAAAAGTCATTTTTCTCAATATTTTAATACATTTTTTTCGAAAAATGGATTTTACACTTGTTTTTCTGTGTAGCGACAGGTTTCTTCGCAGCTTCGATAGTGATACGAGTTGTATTTTATACTTTTTCGGACTCGGTAAAACACGAAAAAGTCATTTTGGAGTCATCTTTCATCTCTTTTCTAACTCTCTAAACATGAAAATATTGCCGAGTCCCTTATCGTTTCGATCTTCTTAAAGTGGCCCCAAAACGACATCTACCTAGTATACGTTTACCCCTTTTTCAGGCTAGGATAGATTACTTACGAAAAAGGAATACCCTAGCCTATCGCGACTAGGAGGTTTTCTCAAACATAGTTTTCTACCTTTTCGGATCTGAGGAACTATTTACGAAAAGGGACCATTGGAGTTTACTTTTCTGCTATCTTTTCAAACTCTCTAAACATGAAAAGACGCCGATTTATTCCTTTGTCAGACTCGTTAAACCCTGATGACATCGAATCTAGTCATAATGACGATATTTGAGTTTCTCCTTCCTAGGGCTTGTTAAATGTACCAGGATGGATTCATCCGAAGGACGGACTTATATTACAAGCATAAACTATCCCCTTCAAGCTTGTTTTCAAAAAATAATTGGGGTACTCGCCAGAAATGGTGGGGAAAAATGGAACCAGCATCATTGTCGTGTCGGCAGTATGTCACTCTTGAACATGGCACTTGTCTGCATTCGTGTCGGGTTGGGGACATCTCATCTCGTTTTCCAGTTGCCTCCGTGGGTTTGGGCGATCCCTTTTGACCTCTCATCTGCTCTTTGCCTCTTCATCATGACCTTTGATCTTTTGATGTCAAATACTGCCAAATCCACTGTCGTGCCGCCGATATGTTCAAGAGAAGTTGACCTCTGCAAAGTCTCAACCTTCCTCTGATTCTCATCTGATCTTGATTCATAAATACATTATGTTCCTCTATCTTGCATCGATTATGTGGGAAACACTATGGCCCACCTTCGATCAAGGTCACTTCCTGTCGACTTCAGCTCATTATCTAGGACGTTGATCTAGAGACTCCCTTCTGGTACCTTGGAGCCTGCATGCCTCAATGGCAGGTTCTTTGTGTTTGACGTGAGGTTTTCATCATTGGCCTCCGATCGAGTGATTCTATGGGTGTTCGACACCAGATCACTGATTCACATGCCGTAGATTGTACCTATAGTACCTTAAGGGCCATTGTCATTATTGGTGGTACCTCTCGCGTCTGTTAACAGCTTTCATCATTGGCTGGTAATCAGGTGATGTTCTTGCATGTTCGAATTCAGCTCACTTATTCGCATGCTTGAACTTGTACTTTGTTCGGGTCGAGATGGAGCGCAAGACCCTGGATTTCGTCTGTTAGAATCCAGGCTATGATTTTGTGGATTATTATGGTTGGTTACATGACTCGCTGATTGGATGGTTGCGACCATACCTGGGTCTCTTTTATCGATCCTTATTGGATGGCTGCGTCCATGCCTTGGATCTAGATTCTTGTATACTCTGTTATGGATGGTTGTGCCCATACCACATATATATCATTTATTTGAGATATCAATTGTACTTCTCTGTGCAGGTTTTCCGACGGCAGTGTTTTCAGTTGGACACGTTCTCGTAAAGCATTTCACCCCTCTCTCTCTTTCGGGCCTCATGCTTTAGGGAGCATCTGTTACATAGCAATTTGTCACCGTCCCTACAATTCCCCATCCCGCACATTGGAGGGCTCATTCCGTGACCTGTGAGCAGTGACATGATCTGAAAACACTTTCATGGCATTCCCCTAGACATGGACTTTCATTCCTCTGAAGACAACTCCTTGTGAAAAACCCTAAAAATATCCTTTTTATCCTTGGCGCGACTGATCAGTGTCATACCCGCGCCAATGGGGGAAATCCTCCAAAGAGGGCGCGCCAACTGGCGCACTGTCTCAGTCTTGTACCCGCACCAGGCTTAATAAGGAGTGTTTTTTAAAAATAAATGGTGGAAGATTGACTCCAACAAACTCTTGAACTAGACTCTAAATTGAGTTGGGACGTTTGGCTCCGGTTCTCCATGTAGAGGAAGTAGTTTTCCACCTCTCATGGAATCTTCCTTGAGGATAGGGCCAATCGCATGATTGTAGGGATCCCAACTCCCCTTCCACCATCTATATAAGCTTGCCATCTCCCTTTGCAAGCTAGTCTCCAAGAGCCTTCATAGCTTAAATAATGTTGCAATAGTCCTCATAGAGCCAAATCAATAGCAAGGAGATTGACGATCGAAGAGAGAGGCTTGTCCCCATCCCCGATGAGCTTTATCGAGACGTATTCTGCTGACGACCCGCCGAAGGAAGATTCGGCGTCAGAGCTAGGTTGTATTTTCCTTTGTATTAATTAATGATAAGCGAATATTGGTTATGGTTCCACTCATATTGTTCATTATGATCATGAGTTGTGTCTTCTCTGACTAATACTTAATTTCATATATCGGGTTTTATGCTTGTGTTTGTCGTGTTTCTTGTGTGTGCAGGTGTTCGATCGCGGCGAGCGGGAGGATTGTGATCTGCTGGAGCAAGGAAACGGGAGCGCCATCTTCTCTACAAACAACAGCGTTGGACTTGAGGTAGGCCTTCATCGCAAGTTGGTCTATTGCAATTAGGAACTTGCACCTTAGCGTGGTACGATTGTTGCTAGACCCGATCTGGGCTAGTAGGGATCTCCTCTGTCCACAGAGGGGATTTACCTCTACAACACTATGATTGCAGATGAATGGCCCTATCTAATTCTTTAATTTGAATTGAAT
This sequence comes from Pinus albicaulis, assembly GCA_034641835.2. Classification (NCBI taxonomy): domain Eukaryota; kingdom Viridiplantae; phylum Streptophyta; class Pinopsida; order Pinales; family Pinaceae; genus Pinus; species Pinus albicaulis. Next base: position 1,107,569,528 of record CM076584.1, read on the forward strand.
TTTCTTCTTTGCTGCCATGAAATTTATAGAATCATAATTTAGGATCTGCCTGATATACTCTAAGGCAAAGATCCTCATTGAAACATGCTTGGGTAACTTTTAAGGTAACAAGTTTGATCCAAATTCTCTGATCTCAGTATATTTTCCATATAAGTACCAGTCACCAACCTTATTCTGCTCTAACAGCTGCAATATCTTCTTCATTTCTTTATTTATCCTTGGTTTCTCTATTTTTGTTAACATTGTGATCACTAGATGTAGGAATAACTCTGAAAATTCTGCATAAGTGAAAACTGTACATTATTTCCTAAGCAAATATGTCTAGAAAATGACAGAAAGAGGATTTCCCTCTATGTCAAGATTTTGGAGAGTAACTGGGAAATTATCTGATTGAAAGTATAAAAACATATGGAAAAGGAAGAAAGTATATCTTAATCCTCCTTCAATTGGAAAATTGATCAATTGATAATGAATATTATCTGCAATGAAACCAACATAATCAAAGATTACAGATGGGGGTTGCCCTGGGGTAAAAGTGGATAAGAACCCCAAGATGGACTCATCTATGTGTTCATCAGTAAAATATCCTAGGATGAAGTAAATCATATAAATTACATGTCTTGAACCTTTTAGGAATTTGGCAGTGGAATATGGGGGATTTAATTTAGGAATTTCTACATGTGAGGGCATAAATGTCTGGATCATGAATCCCTTGGGAAAATCAAGTCCAATATACAACTTGGTGAGGGCCTCTATATATAAAGGGACTGCTTGAGGGTCAGGCTAGAGTTGTAGCATCTGGTTAATTGATTCAGTAGTAATGGTGAAAAGCACTTCTTTATTGGCATTTACAATGGCTCTTTGCTCAGGCACATAATGTTTTTTACATAACCTAATGACTTCCTGGCATGGGTGAGGTAATGGGACAACATATTTGGGAAAGTGAGATTCCCAAATATGGACTTCTTCCTCATTATCTAAGGACTTTTCATAGCACCAGTTATGAATATCTAGTAGGTTAAATTCAACAATGGGATCTGTTATCTTATAGTCAACATCAGCCAATGGAATATGTTCAATGTCTATGACTAGGGTTTTTAAAGGATTGACAACAATAGCAGTCTTAGAAGACATGGCTGGAGTGGATTTTGGCACCTAGGAAGCTTCAGGTTTGCTAGAGCTCTAATTTTTAGGCATTTTGGGCTACTTCTACAAGTTTAGACAGTTTGCAGAAGTATTTTTACTTTTAGTAGAGGCTTATTGGATAAAACAGGAAAAATATAGTCTCTTATTTGGGATTTCTTTCCAATTAGATCTGTCAAAAAGGATTTACAGGCTTTTGAACTGGCTTAAAACAAGAAACAAGGGTTTCCTGAGTCTTTTAATGAGAAATTGGGCTAAAAATTCTATTGAATTTAGGTAAAGAGGCTTATGATACCTTCAGAGATTTCTTTTGTTAATTTTTAGGCTTATGAATATGTTTTTGTTCTTTTAAAGGCCTTTAAAATTTATTTCAGGCTTGAATTTTAGATAAATACCTTTTATACACAAGTATTGGGCTTCGAAACAGTTTTTGAGGCTTTTTTAATGAAACAACAGCTTCTCTAGAGCAAAGGGTTAGCGATGGTATATGCACTGCAAAAATTTTGACATTATTTGTTAGGCACGCACTTCAAAATTTTCACCGATCATTCTACGTTGAAATACCTGGTGAACAAGCCTGTGTTTGGAGGGAATATTTGTAGGTGGCTATTGCTATTTCAAGAGTATGATTTTGAAGTGATAGTCAAGCTAGGACGTTTGAGTTTCGAGCCTGATCATTTGTCCAGGATCGAGATAGGCAAAGATCCAAAAAATATTGAAGAAATTCATGAGAAATTGGAATAGATGGATCACATTAAGGTAATCGCGAAGACTTTAGCACCAGTACAATGGTATGCCCATCTCCAAGAGTGTAAATTTTTGCAAGAACACATCGATGAGCTATGCAGAAAAGAACATCTTATCACAACCATAACGTATCCATGGGAGGTCGAAGCCAGTCAACATACTATCGAGAAAAAGTTGAAAGGACTGCGTCATATGTACAATAATATTACCACAAAAATCACAGGGCCAACCACTGAGACGTTGTTGACTGAAATCCATGAAGTTGAGAAGCAGTGCGCCGAAATAGTTCCACCTTTGAAGGATGCCTTGATCAGCATCAAAGCAAATATCGGGGGCGCACCAGCAGAATGACTCGGGGCGATTCGTACTTTTTTGTTGCAGGCCTGTTAGACAAGGTACCCCTTCACTGAATATTTTGAGAAATAATACATAGATCAAGGAGCGAAGCATGCATCTCGGAGCTATGTTAGAGTCTTAGGGGATTTGGGGTGGGAAAATCCCCTTATTTTGTAAATCGATGGGATAATTTTGTATACCTTGATCTCTGCCCATGGTTTTAGAACCATTGTATTGTAAAAGAGAAGATTATATAAGGATTCTAGGTAATTCAATGAATGAGTGATGGAATGCATTTGGATGTAACATTAATTTAAGTTTGTATTCTTTTGTTTTGTGGGAAGGGAGGCTCCTCTAGCTGAGTGCATGGAGACCTTGTAAATTATGCAGCCGAGTGCGCAGACCCCTGTAGCTAAGTGCACGGGGCGGAAATGGTTGTATTAAGAAGATATGAGTAATAGTAATAGACTTGGAAGACAGATCTGTGTTCTATGTTTATGTGTTTTCTTTACTTATGTTTTGATATCATATGTGCTGAGTTAAGGGTTTTATACATAGTTGCATCATGAAGTCATGTTTCTAGTTATTTATGTTGTTTTACGCTTATTAAAGTAAAATCGCGCAGTCTACAAGATAATTCAGTAGAATTTTTGAACAACGACTGTATAATTAGCATAGTAGTTATGCAAAGCTCTGTTAAGTGTTGGAAGGAAGATAAGCCCTAAAGCCACACTCCATTTTACTTCTAGATGCAGAAAAATGGTTCTAACATCCCCCAATATTGCCTCGAGTGAGACTTCTGTTTGCACAGCATAACATTGCCGAAAGGGCCAGAAATAGTGGGTTTTGTTGGTTCGCACAGCTATATTTGAACTTGGGTCTAGACCCCATCAAGCCAACATGAGCGTGGTATAAACCCTGTATAATGTTGAAAATAGTAGTTATCATGCAGATTGTGATTCCCTTCACCACTGCGAAAACTTGGTTCTCTCAGTCCCCATACGTGCCTTGGGGGAGACTTCACCTGTCTTACAGGTGATGTCGAAAGGGCTAGTTTCTAGTGGGGATTTTTTGGCCAAACTTTGTATATTAACATAGTTTACACTATCCCTAGCACCAAAAAGAGACAATAATACACATTGATCACCAAAAACTACATTACCCACAATCCTAGTGTAATATATAGGAGACCAAACATTATAAGTGGATGGGCTGTCTACAATAGTTTCATTTAGTGATCACGTATAGGAAAGGTAGAAAAAACAAGTTAGTTAACTTGATTCTAAGGCCACCCACATCAAACATCACATCCTTGGGAACTTTGATGAACATTGATCCATTCATCCATGATGCATAGAGGCATATTCTAAGGATGAGAACTTCAAGGAAGTGTTTCAATAGTTGCAGAGGCAGAGTCATGTTCATGATGGTGACAGCACAATTGACTACCATCTCTAGATTGTGGTATAAATAAATTTTACATATGGAATTTCATTGAAGCATAACTAACTTTTACATAGATACTTTTGCATGGGGATGTGAGATTGTTGGTAGGAGGCTATTATTTTTGATACCTCAACTTGGTTATGATGGTATTGGATGTGCACCTAGCTTAGGAAAGTCCTTTTCTATGTGGATTTGAGGCCCTAGCTCGAGGGAAACCCATTATTGAGAGAATATGAGTAGCATGGTTTATCTTTGGGTGGAACATCGAGTGTATGCAGCCAAATGATGTCTTTATCCTATAAGTGTTTATCTTTAATGTTTATTTGAATTATGTTTTAATTAATTATGTATTTTCATGTGTTGCATATGCATATCAATATAAAGATGCCATTTATGCAAGTATATTCCTGTGTATGAGGCCATTGCATGATAGAATGAATTAGACATGCATAACATATATTACAATAAATGAATTGAACTAAATTAGGACACAATATTCATATCAATATAGTGTTATTAAACTTGGAAGAACACTACAATATGTAATGAGTTATATTATATTAGTTGTCACTTCTAGGTTAAATTAAAATCTAAAGTCAAAAATAAATAATAATTCAAGAAAGAATAAAACAAAATATTCTAATAAAATAACCTTGAAATCTAAAACACACTTACTTGATTTATGAACACTTCAGATCGGACATTCACTAAGACTTCTCTCACAAGTCCAATTCCTCTTTGCAATCATGTTAAAGAGACCAAGTTCACACTCGAATGCTTGTCAATGAACATGGTCAAGGGGGTTTTGTCCAAAATATTTATTAATGCACTAAGTCCTTTCTTGCTAATGAAGGCAAGTGGAAACTCTAGTCTAAGTCTTTAACTCAAAAAAATAGATGTCGACCCATTACTAATTAAGAGGTGCATAATGCACTATGACCTCTCCCATTTGTGAGAGTGAAAATGGGCAGTCACTCATATTCTTCTCCTCGTCCTTTTAACCAATATGTTCCCAAACCATTAATATAATCGAAGGAAAGCAATAACGAAAACATGGAACTATGGTGTTTTTTACCCCAAGACTAAGTGGAAAAGCTATCAAGATAGTTAGGGCCTTCTTCACTGAGAAATATGGTGAATGGAACTCTCGGTGCCTTGGTCAATTTTTTCAATTATATTTTTCTATTAAACAACAATTACTAAATGATAAATAAGACTCATAAACATTCCTAAATATACAACACTATATATGGTGAATGGCACACTTGATTCCTTGGTCAACTTTTCCAACTAGATTTTTCTATCAAACAACAATTACTAAATGATAAATAAGACTCATAAATATTCCTAAATATACAACACTATATATATATATATATATCTATATATATATATATATATATATATATGATGCAATATTTAATGAATGTGGTTGTTATGATATACCAATGCAATATAGTGATATGTAGTTTATGATGTCTAGTGAGCTCATACTAAGAATTCGATGATATAATTTAATCAAATAGCATTGAAAATGCAAAAGAGTAGATGATATAACCATTGTGTAACCATAAAATAATGCTTATAAACAAGGGATTTAAAAATTATTTGTAAATGTATTTACACAACAACTAGGAAATTAGTTTTACGAAAAATTTTGTATCTGAAGGTAAAAAATATAATATGATCATATAAACAAGAGAAATGTGACAATAAAAAACATTAAAAACTATATTTATGTCATATTTATACACAACAATGAAATAGTGTACTAGCTTGAGTGGTGGGGGGGCTTCCACATCTCAGCAACCACACTTGAACCGGTGATTGAAAACTCAAAGGCACTCCATGAATTTATTAAAATGACTAAAAAAGGTTATGGAAACAAAATTTGTTCTCTCAAGCCAAAATCAAAAGACTCAAAAATAAGAACATGTCTTGGCAAACAAACTTTGATTGCCTTTGTAGGAAAAAACTTAACAACATGCCCAAAGATCATATTCTCTATTAATTGCAACCCATTCTAGAGATGAAATTTGATCCAATCGACCTTCTTGGGTTCTCAAATCATGAATTTGATCTCTAAAAATCAGATCTGGGTGGATTCATCAATTCATGTTTTTTTTTTTCCTGTTGGATTACCCATGTTGATTACTCATTGATCGGATACTTTAGTGTTGTTTTGGGTTAGGAAAATAGGAATCTCACTATCTCAAAACATCCATGAGAAAGCCCATGTCCTATAATTTACCCAAACCTCTTGCAAATATCATGATGAAGGGAAATTTACAAATTTGATTGAAATCTGTAATTTCCCTTTAAAATGCAATTAATTACATGAAATTTTAAAATTTTAAAATAATAATAAAATACCTTGGGAAAGTAATTATAATATTGGAAAAATATGAGAAAATGTTGTAAAAAATGACTAGGGGAGGTGTTCCTAAAAACCAAAGAATACATAAAACCATAGAAAAATTCTTGTCAAAATTGAGGATTGACACCTTCCATGTTGTCTAAGGAAATTTAGGAGTGGTTAGTACCTACAATAGAGTACTCAACATCAAAATCTCAAGCACAATTGGCAAAGGATATTTTTTTTTGTAGAATAAGTTTAGAACTACCAAATAGGGGTAGTGTGAACTCTAGTGATTAGGGTTAAAAGGACAATTTCTAGGAAATAACAAATGATGCTATAGGAATAAGGTAGAGGAAATTCCCCCCCACATCATCTATTAAAATCTTTTTGGTACCATGACCTCCCTGAATTGGGAGGTATAATCTAGAATGAATCATTATGTATTTTTTGATATATCTTGATACTTTCTAGGTGGAAAAATTGGAGGAATTTGGTTACAAGGCCCATTTTAGGGGTAAGTCCTAATTTTTTTATTTGGTTATGGAACCTTCTAGAGATAGTTTGATGCACCAAATGGCACTTTTTGGAGCCAAAAATTTACAAGGATATTCATAACCCCTCAATGCTATTATACATACCACAAATTTGCAACAATGTGAAAATCATCTCAACTGGAATTTGTATGCAAAATTTATTCCACTCACAAGTTGACCCACACTATTTCCTTGGTACCAAAGGGATGTGGCAACAACCCCCATTACTCACATATGTGGAGCTAGTCACATGTGGACTTTCAAGATTATTTAAGATGATCCAAACACCTAAAACTAATTTAGGGTTAAGGCATGCAAAAATCCTAACCCTAGATGACTATCAAGTTATTCTTAATGTTAAGCCACTAGGATGAGAAGGGTTCCATATTTTGCTATTATTAGTGTTCCATAGTGGACCAGAACATCCAAGAGTGGGAAATTAAAGCATAATAGAGGAGAAAAAATATTGCATCTATTCACGCCATAATGTCTATGGCATACTAATAGTCCTTTTCTTTGTACTTACATTTCTTAATTGAGGAAAAGATATTAGAACATATCCATCACCATCTAGCTGCATTTTCTCATGTATCAAGTTTCCCAAATTACATCTTTTGTTTATTTGTGTGGATGGTGTTTTCATTTGCTTGTTCTTTCGTTTCACTTTACCTCATTTCCATAAGTTTTTACACTAAATGAGTAACAATAAATATGATATCTAAGGTAATAAACTACCCAATACAATATTTCATAATATTGTAAGATTTATTATGATGAATGGTTCTATTGGAATATCTACAATAGTTTATAGATAATCAAGGTTTAAGGAAGTCATGTTGTGTTAAGAAATACTTGCCACATGCCCACACATTATTCCATTGGATATTTTTTTTTTGCACAACTAGATAAAAGTAGTATTAATAATAGTAATAAAAGAGTCGGAGTGTACTGAAGTTTCTAAGTGAAACATAATTGTATGCACTGATGTTGTTTCGCTTGTGACGAGTTTGGAAGAATCGTCATAACATCACAATCCCAAGCTTACTATTAAATCTCTAATGCTTAAGTTACAATTTAAGGTATACCTAAAGACAAGAGGGAGAGACATATGTAACAATTCTAAGCCTAATTATAGCGAGAGAAGCAAGGTGTATTTATGATGCAAATGTAATACCATGAATACCATGATGTGGCATAAGAAGCTCCAACATAATAATTAAGATTAAAATATGACAACTTTTTATGTAGATGGAATGTGTAACATTTGTACTTATAAACTAAAACAAGATCTAAAGGATTAAAATGCTTAAAGTTAGGAAACTTATGATGTAATAATTTTTAACTCTTAAAAAAAAATCATATTCTTAGGAGTTTTCAATTTTATAATAAATATGAATACTATTTTTGTTTTCATTTTTAATATGTTCGAAAAAATCATTCACCTTTTATTGAAGATGTGTTTCAATAAAATTAATATAAATCTTAAGTACTAATGAAATATTAATTGGGTTAAGAAGCACTCTACAACGTATTATGGAATTAAGATATTGTAGTAAAGAATTAGATAAAAAATAATAATATAAAAACATAATATAGGCTCAATTAAATATTAAAAAATAATAAAAAACACTTTATAATATAATATAGAGAGAGGTAATAATGGCACATTAAATGAGATGTTGTAGTGAAAGCATAAGATGAAAAATTAATAATATAAAACATAATGCTAATTCAATTAATAAAAGAAAAAAGCAATAAAATTAATAAGTCAAGGCAATTCAATGTGTTGTATTATAATTTTATTTTTATTAATAAAATAATATATAATTTAAAAATTTATAATATGCTTATCAATGATGATTCATAATCATACCATGATATTATTATATTGAAAATGTGTTTTGATAAAATCAATTTAAATCATAAGTGTTAGTATGAAAATGAGATATTGTAGTAAAGCATAAGATAAAAAATAGTAATATAAAAACATAGTGTAAGCTAAATTAAATATTAAAAGTAATAAGAAACACTTCATATCCCTATTGGGGAGAGGTAATAATGAGACATTAAATGAGAAGTTGTAGTGAAAGAATAGTATGAAAAACTAATAATATAAAACATAATGTTAATTTAATTAATAAAAAGTAAAAGGTAATAAAAAATAATAAAAATAATAACTCAAGTCAATTTAATGTATTGTATTATAATTTTGTTTTTATTAATAAAATAACACATAATTTAAAAATTCATAATATATTTATCAACGATGATTCATAGTTATACCATGATATTATGACATTTTAAAATTTCCATAAACTGGTCACAATTGTGGGATTTGAATTTTGGATCTCTCAAATTTTCACAAATTTCACATTAGTTCAATCATCAATTGAGCTACCCTCTTGGAACATTTTACCATGTCAATTAATATAATAATAATTAATGATAATATTTTCGAATTTTATATTTAAATTTAATTAATAAATATATAAAAATTTAATACTCATAATAAACTTTTTTTTCTACACATGTTCTTTGGATATATAAAATCAATGCTATACATATCATATTAAAAAAATTAAACTAAAAATCTTATAAAATATGTCAAAGAAAAAAAAAATGTCAATAGTATATTAATATAACTATATCTATTATTAACCCCGATGGGGGTGAACGCTTGCCACAGGAGAGGCTCTTGGGGCTCCCCCCCCCTCCATGTGGTAATTATGCTTGTGTTTATGAGTCGTGCATACATTTACGCCACTTGTGTGAAGATCCTTACAGCTAATGCATTGATTTTATTAAAGGGCAAGCAAGCATTCCTCTCCAGTTTGGAATTCTTGGAAATGAATTTGGGTAGGGTGGAGTATTGTAGCATGAGAGACAAGGTCCACGGAAACTCATTGGGGTCATGGCCTTGGATGAGATGTGAAGTGGAAACTTGGTCTGCCTTGGTTTGGTTTGAATTTGGCCTTCAATCTTGCATTTGGGATCCGGGAACCTCCTTGGACGGTGTTTTGAGTTGGCTTCGCGCCTCTGTCTCGAAGCCTCACCACCATCATACAATTTGGAGCAGTAGGTCCCTAGAGCTCTCTTCCATCGTGTGAGAAAAGGTAATTGTGTCCATACATTCTATCTGTTACCTTGCTGTTAGCTTCAGTTGGAGGTCTCATTTATTGGGTTCTTGCGGGTTTCCTGCCACGAGCTTCTTGTTGAAAGACGCTTTTGGTGTTTATTTACTTCGGGGTTTTTGTATTATGTCTTCTAGTAATTGTTGTTTTCTGCATTGGTGTCTATTCAAGTTAGGTCTTATTGGGAGAGGCTCTCTGATCGCCTGAGAATTGTTGTTTTTCTCAGAGTGTCAGTGGATTGGTAGGCTTCGTTCATCCTAGATAGTTCTTCGTCCTCGAGGGAATCTTTCTCATCCAAGTCCAGAGTCCATTGTGTTTGGGTTCCAGTGTGTTTCAATTCATATTATTCGTATCTTGGTTCTGGTGAATTCCCCTCTCATTGCAAGTTATTGGAAGGTTCACGACCCCACTTGTCAGCCACTCGCCAGTACATGCAGAGCACATAGAGCACACAATGCCTCGCCAACACGGTCGACCTCTCTGTGGGGGGAGTCATAAAAAAATGTGGGTCATCCAACGTCGAGCCACAACTCATCCTCTGGGAACTCGACCATCCTGGAACCCAAGGGAGAGGTGGCTATTTCTCCCGCTCATTCCCCGGGTTGTACTATGGCTCCAATAACCATGGAATCCATAGCAGAGCAACTTCAAAACATCCAAATTAATATTATGGATATTCTTAGGTACCACAGGTATGAAGACCGTAATGAGTTATTTCCTTATTTAAATTATATTCAACGCAATCAAAATGAAATCTTGGAACAACTGGATAGCCTTCGTCGCACAAATGACCACCTTCACAATCTCGAAGCATGGGTGGAACATATTGATTTTCATATGCACGATCATGTTGGTTATTTTGCAGCTCCCCCTTGTACTCCCTCCCCACCCCCCTCCTTTATATGTTGTTGTCAGTTTTGGTGTTTTTTGTTCTTTCTTAGTATGTTATGGCTACAACGTCTGTCGGAAATAAAGAATGTAAAGAATCATTTGTGGTATCCTCTAGTCCCCAATCTCAACAAGTCTTATAGAAATGAGAGAAAGGAAATTGTTGAGATATATTTTATAAGCACTCTTTTCCAAAAAAAACTATTGAAAAATTTTTGAACAACAAAAAAAACTATATATTATTAATTTTTTTATAAAATTAAATAAAATATCTTTATTTATAAAAATTAAAATTTATATATATAAATCAACATAAATCTATTTTTATTTTGAATTTATCAAATGTTAAAAGAAAAACCAAATCTCTCTCCATACAAATTTAGAAAAAAAAAAAGAGCTCAAAATAAATTTGACATTAAAATATCAAGTGGAAATCATTGTTCAAAAAAGGTTAAATTTTAATTACCTATTGTTCAATCCAATCATATCTACAACTTAATGAAAATAACACAGCACAAAGGAGCTTGATCCCCACTAAATGCTCCATAACCAACGAATATAGAGCCGTGTGTAGCAAATAGATTTTTTTAATAGAAAGTGGAAAACAACTTGATGAAAATAACACAGCACAAAGGAGCTTGATCCCCCACTAAATGCCCCATAACCAACGAATATAGAGCCGTGTGTAGCAAATAGATTTTTTTAATAGAAAGTGGAAAACATTATAGGCTCTGTAACAAATATAGAGCCGTGTGTTACAAACAGATTTTTAAAATATTATAGTATGAGTTTAGTGTTGCAAATAGAAAGTGGAAAACATTGAAAAGGATTATAGAACTTCAACTATAACAAGATTATAGTATGAGCTTTGTTTTTTTGGCGTTGTTGACATTAATTTAAGATCTGTAGTGGGAAGTGGAAGATCTGTAGTGGGAAGTGGAATTAGATAACAATGATTAGTTATAATTATTTTATATTCAAATAAAAAAAATTAAGAAATCAAAACAAACACAGATTAGTGAAAACACTGAAGTTTCAAATAAACAACACCAAACTCTGGATGCATTCAACATTTTATCAATAAATTCATTCACCAAGTCCTAAATTGTCACAGGTCATGCTTAAGCATCTGTAAACAAATTAGTTCTAAAGTTTGAGGTAATCAACCAACATACATCAATACATTTACTACCATCCATAAATTGTCACAGGTCATGCTTAACCATCTATAAACAAATTAGTCCCAAAGTTTGATGTAATCAACCAACATACATTTACTACCATCCGTAAATTTTGTGTACTCCTATCACTAGCCTATACCTTGTATCAAGACAATGAAAAAGGTGTATGATATTTTGTCAACCTTTACACGGCAAATCCCAAGGAAATCATTAACATTGTGAACGAATGGTAATTTGGATGAATTGTAAGGAAAAAAAAAAAATACTCCCAACCTAACTTAAATGGTAAGAACATTAAAAATTGAACTTAAATATTATAGAGAAATACATGTTTGTAGAGTTATTATATATTCAACATAAAAATATATTATATATTCAATAAGAACATAAAAATAGAGTAGTTTAAATAAATAAAAATTGAAATTTTTTAAATACATTATCTAAAATTTAATTAAAATTTAAAAAAAAAAATACTAAAATAATAAGATCTAATTATAAACATTACATAAATTTAACGTAAATAAAATTTTCAAACGGTTTAATTCATTTTTATATTTAAAAATGTATTTATATCTTGAGTCTTGTTTTTAGCTTGGTCATTTATCTTTTACTTCTGCTTGTTTTGTGGTTAATTTTCTAGTCCTTGAGACTTTATATTGGTTGTTGGGCATCTTGCAATCTTAATTTTAATTAGTTCCTGAGTTATATAATGTTTGTTGTTCTAAATCGCTGCAAGTTTTTCTTGTGGCATTTTGTTAAGCTTTTTCCAGGTTGGTTATTCGTTCATGGCACTACCATGTTAGTGTTTTGTCTCTCCTTTTCAAATTGAGTCATTGTAAAGGTAATTCTTTACTTGTTCCAGGTTATTGTAGAATCTGGCGGGTCATTGTTATGGATTGCGAAGAGTTTGATTACTTAGTGAATTTGGAACCTTTAGTTTGGAAATATGGTGATCATACAGTGGTTCTTAGGTCTAGTGTTCTGGATCCTATAGAAAATATACAACAAGCATGTATATCATGGACTCAATCCAATCTAGCAATGTAATAAAGTTAAATATTGAATCGCTTCTACAAATCAATTGCGGAATTAAAGACACAATCGGCAATCACATGAAGCAATGAAGAATCAATCAAGCCACAACACAGATAATTTCTAGAGGAAAGCTTGTTGCTCAAAACCCCACTACCTTCTATTGTATATTCAGCATGGAATCATGAAACAATTACATACAACTCTTCTCACAAGAGCCCTCCTGTACTCATCTAATTGTCTCACACTATCTCAAATAAAATTGACCAATACTTAGCCAATTTACTGCCTCTAGACAACCTGCCTTGTTTGCACAATCCCTGATGAATGCAATCCCTATTATTTAGGAATTTTGGCCTTCCTTGACTGTGAAAGTATCATGGGCACTCCAATGGGTTTTTTTTGCATGGGTGCAACCCAATAATCCTACAACTGATAGTCAACTTGCCTTCCACCTAGATCTCAACTGGGTCTCCACTGGATCTGACATGCATGCAGCTAATAATAGTAAATCCTTAGTTGCATGTGAGATCATTGATTGTGAATTAATTAATATTTAATTCACTTGATCTCTCACTAGTGTATCTAACAGTTACAACTAGCACAAGTGAGTTTAACTCACTTAACTGGGTTAAACTGTTTACAACCTGCATTAACCAATGCACCACTGCACTTTGAACTCTGTTACAACTAGAATTACTCTACATGCCTCACCAGCTACCTCTAACTCGAAATTCATGAGCTAACTGAGTTTATCACACTCAGTTAACTATTACAAGTTATTTTTAGATTAGATTACATTTTATTGTCCATCTTAATTAAGGGATAACTAAAATAGACATGCACAAAATTTATCCTTCTGGTCCCACCCTCTTGTAGGTGTTGCTTGGACCTCCTGGTCCCACACTAGGCGTGGGTGCTGAAATTTCTTGTTGAATCTCAACACTCCCTCTCAACAAGAAAGGGATTATCCTTCACCTCGATCCTGCCTGTATGGTATTCGAATTTTCTCCTATTGAGCGCCTTCGTCAAAATATCTGCATCCTGATCTTTCGTGGGAATGTACTAAAGCAAAATTATTCTCCTCTGCACACAATATCATGATGATGGAACCGGATATCTATGTGCTTGGACCTATCATCAAACACAGGATTAATCGAGAGTTTAATGCAACTCTGATAATAAAAATGTATCATTGTCAGATCCATCTGAGAAACAAACAAACCAACCAAGATCTTTCTCATCTAGATAGACTCACATGCAGCTTAACTTGCTGCCATGTACTCTGCTTCCATTGAATTGAGTGCCATAGATCGTTGCTTCCTTCTGTACCAAGAAACTGTTGTCGATCCTCTGTTGAAGATCCCTCTTGATGTGCTCTTTCTGTCTGATGGACTGCCTGCCCAATCTGCATCTGTGAAGCCTTGAAGCTTCACTCCCTCTATCCGTCTATACCATAGACCATACTCTGATGTGCCCCTCGAGTATCTCAAGACATGCTTCCCCGCCTTTCAAAATATCTTGGTAGGCTTAACCATAGCTTGACTCATCTCATTAAATCCATAGCAAATGACTAGTTTGGTGTTCACTAGATACATCAGTGAACCAACTAACTGCCTATAGATAGTAGCATCCACTACCTCTCAAAGAGTAGCATCCTCTTTCCTCCAATTTCTTGGAATAGGAGTATCCATGGGTTTGCATCTCTCCATATGAAACTTACCCAGTATCTCTTTGGCGTACTTTCCTTGAGAAACAAAAATTTCACCATCCCGATGTCATATTTCCAATCCAAGGAAATAATGAAGGAGTTCCATGTCCTTCATTTCGAACTCCCTTGCAATATCCTCCTTGCATAAGTGTATCAGATGCTCATCACCAGTCAAAATTATATCATCAACATAAAGAACAATAATCAATAGCATACCCTCAACCACAATCTAGTACAGGTTTGCATCAACTTCACTTTTGGTGAAGCCCAGTCTGGTGAAATAGTTTTCTATCTGAGTATACCAAGCACGAGGTGCTTGCTTCAGCCCATATAGTGCTCTCTTCAATCGACACACATGCGACTCACTGTTGAAGATCTTGAAACCTTCAGGCTGCTATATGTACACTTCTTCCTCGATCACTCCATTGAGAAACACAATTTTCATATCCATCTGATGAATGCATCAGCCCATATGTGCTGGGAGTGCAAGGATTGATTTAATGGAAGAGTACCTTGCAACAACTGCAAAAGTCTCATCATAATCGATCCCCTCGATCTGTGAGAATCCTCGGGCCACAAATATGCCCTTGCATTTCTCCACACTCCCATCAGCAGCTTGCTTTACCTTGTAGATCCATCTAGATCCAACCGATGATTTCTCGACTGGTTTTTGGGACAATTTCCTATGAACTATTCTTGACAATGGAGTCATATTCCTCCACCATTGCATCAACCCAAGTTGGTTGGTGCACTACTTCCTCAAAGGAAGATGGTTCAGTCACAATACATTTTCTCATAAGAGCCATGTATCCAGTAAACTTGTCTAGATATTTTCTCTGTCTGTGCTATGAAGTAAGGGCTCATACATTCTCTGCAGCATCAAGTCTCAATCTATCAGCTTCCATGGTGCACCTTCTGCGATTTTTTTATGGATGGCATTGCATGAGTGTTTTCCACCACTCCATGATACTCCTCATGTGGTTGATCCACATCTTGAGGCTCATCCTTGGGAACCAAGAGTCCCTCCTCTGCATGCAAGTCCAATTCCCTCTCAGGGGAAAACCACATCGCTTTCTCCTCATCAAATTGTATATCCTGTCGCAAAAAATCATTTTTATTTTTGGCAAATACACCTGATAGTTGTGGGCTGTTTCAATGTACCCCATAAAAATATCGATCTCAGTTGTCAGTTCCAGCTTCTTCTTGGCGTCTTTCGTCACATGCACATAAACATAAGAGCCAAAAATATTAAAGTGTAAAACATCAGGTATCTTACCAGTGAAATCCTCTTCAAGTGTACTCATGCCAAGTTTCCTATGTGGACAATGGATCTGCACAAATACTGCAGTGTTGCATGCTTCTGCCTATAGATGCATCGGTAGGTCTTGATCATGCAACATCGCTCTTGTTGCACCCGCAATCATTTTTTTCTTTCTTTCAATGACCCCATTCTGTTGTGGGTTATGAGGCGCTATTAGTTCTCTTCGAATTCCTTCTTTGTTGCAGAATTTCTTGAATTCGTTAGAGATGTACTCTCCACCATTATCGATCCTAAGAGCCTTCACTTGCTTCCTCGATTCTTTCTCCACCAATGCTTTAAAATCAAGAAACTTTGAGAATTTATGATCTTTCTTCTACATGAAGTAGATCCATCACTTATGAGAAAAATCATCAACAAATATCACATAGTACTTATGTTTTTTTGTCGAAGCAAAAGAGAATGGTTCACATACATCTGTGTGAACTCTCTCAAGGATCCCCGAAGCTCAGTTCTCCTTCTCATGAAAGGTGGCCTTTACATATTTTCCCATAGTACATCCCTTGCATGTGTGTGACTGCACAAGTGTACCCTTGGGAAGACTAGTAGAAACCTGTTGCATGACTTTCAAGGCTCCATGGTGAAGATGGCCCAATCTCATGTGCCATAATTCACCCTCATCCCGGCTCACCATTTTTTCCACCTTGCCCATCAATGCTATGCAGCCATCTACATCTAGCTTGTAGAGATTCTTAACTCGAATCCCTATCTTCTTGGCTTGTCCTGTTGTTTTGTGTCACAGGAAAGCTTTTCCTTCACTAAAAACAACATCATAGCCTCTATCCTCCAACATTGCAACTGAGACTAAATTTTTCTTCAAACTTGTTACATCTTTTAATTGAAAGGGTTTACCTGACTGCCTCTGGAAGGTAATGGTACCAATCCTGGTAGCACTATACCACCCGTCATCACCTATTTCAATATGCATCTGGAGATCCTTCTCCTCCAAGCTACTGAAAAATTCCTTGTCTCCCGTCATGTGAAAGGAAGCACCACTATCCAAATACCACACATATTCCAATTCACTTGAAACCATGCATGCGATCAATGAGAATTCAAACTCAAATTGCAAGGCCAAAGCCTTGTTGATCAGTGGTTTTCATTGATGTCAACCAAAGTAGCACCAGCGGCTACCCCGATATTGCATGGGAATTTTAACCTACCAAATTACTATATTCCAAGTCAAGGATATCTTTTATGGTTTCTACTTGTTGAGATGTTTCCGTTGATATATGGCTGGCTCGCCACATAATTCTTCACTATTTGAGAGATATTCATGTTTGAAGTTAGTAACCCAAGTTAGTGGGCTAAAACCCCATGGGGTTGTGGCATGACACTAATAATTAGTTGTGGTCATTCAACAGTCAATAATTAATAATTTTTAAGCTCCTAAAATCCCTCCCATGTTCACTTGTTGAAGACTCTCTCAACCTAAGAATTTATATAAATTGTGATCCTCATATCCTCCTCATGTAGGGATTTCGCTACTTGAAACAGTTCATCGTGGAATTTTCGCTATAAATTTTTTCTGCAAAGGTTTAGAAGCTAAATTTTTTATCACGCAAATCCAAAATCCTGAGGAAGCTTGTGTAAAAATTTTAGATCATGGTTCGCAATATTTTCAGAGATATGATTTGTGGAAGTTAGGGTTTTTGCAGGCTCCTAAACTTCATCTCAGAGAGGTGACCTTGGGAAAATCATCATAACTCTCTCTCTCTGAGCATCGGATTGGAATTTTGTAAAAATTAGCGGATAGTGCACAGTCTTTAGTTTTTTTTTTATCAATTTCAGAGCTAAAGGATGAAACAATGACACATGTCACGTCGTACAAGTTTTCTCTACTCAACTAGTCCATGATTAGGTCATTGTGAGAGATTGGGCATAACTTTGCCTTGAAGAATCCAAATTGGGTCATACCTGTGGGATTGAAAATAAGACTCAAAGGGCTAATACAGGACCAAAAATCACATATTGTGGATCTAAAATAATAGAGATACATCAGATTCAATATCGAGCTCCTAGAAGGAAAGAAAAAGCGAGATCATGTGTTGTCAAGGGCTGCAAAGGACTAGACTTTCTAGGGCAGCAAAGCAAATAAATGTGCAGAAAATGATGCAGTAGAGATAAGCTCCAGGTAAGTATGTTTTGTATATGCATATTCATCTCTTAATTGCATTAGGTCCTTTGTATTCTTATTTTTTTATTTTTTTTTAGCACTAACATATGCTCTACGGGATGAGGTAAGTTTTTCTATTATCATGTCATGGGTATTTCCTTGAATACTTTTTGTAGGTATTATATATTCATCAAGATAAGACTCAATGCATGATCTAATGTTCTGAAGAGTGAGAAAGGGTAGCATGACAAGAGCAACAATCAACATGCAAACAACATCAAGAAGTTCACAACATGAATTCTTCAAGTGGGAGCGCTGCATACAGACATTGTAAAGGTATCATTGTATTGAGTCATTGTAAAAGCATCATTGTAAAATTTGTACAAGTGTCTATCTGCCAAGAATTGAAGAGGCAATTTCAGGAGGTCTAGGATCATCATTAGGTGGTTGTGTCATAGTTGGGGTTATGGTCTAGTGTGTCTTCTTATTCTACATCATTCTATATCATTGTAAAGTGGGCCATTTTCCCTGGTACAGGAGTCCATTCTTCTTTTATTCTTTTTTAGGGTGGTAGGGTGGTGCTAGGCTAGTGCATGAAGTCACCAATAGGTTCAAGCCTATGAAAACTTCAGGGTGGTAGGGTGCTGCTAGGGTGAGTTGTAGCTCATTGGGTGTTGGGGCATCCGTTCAGTTGACTACTGAAGAATCTCAAGTGTTGGAGCATCCATCCAGTGGGAGTTGGAGAAGAATGATTTTCTAGATTCTGGGAAGTTAGAGCTTTCTTTTCAATTGGAGTTGAATATTAAAGAATTATTAGAAAACCATTCAGGTGGTTTTTTTCCCGGAGGGGGTTTCCACCTTAAAAAATGTGTGCATTTGTGTTCCTTTTGTTTATTGCTATCATTGTACAAACACTAATAATAATTGAAGTTTGACTAATGCTCTAAAATATTAATAATACTACTAATTGAAAGGAATATTGTTTCACCCCCCCCCCCCCCCCCTCTCGAGATTTCCAACAATTTGTATTAGAGCTTGGTTCCTTCAATAGAAGTTTAACAGCTGGAAGGAGGTCATGGAGCATACCAAGAATGGTGTACCTATGATAAATGAAAATAATTATGCACTTTGGAAAGGAATGATGGAGGTCTATCTCTTAGCACAAGTTTACGAAGTATGGGACACTATTCAAAATGGCTTTACATCAACCATGGATGAACAAGGTAAGAACAATTTGGTAAATTATGCAAAAGAAAAGAATATTATTCTCAGTGGACATATTGAACCTGCTTATCATAAGGTTTTGGGTTTTAAAACCGCCAAAAATGTATGGGAAAAGCTTGAGAATATATATGCAAGTGACTCAAATTTCAAAGAATCAAAGATTCAAATCTACAGAGAAAACTTTGAGCAACTCAGAATGAAAGAAGATGGAAACATTGCTTCATACTTCCAACATGTTGATGAAATAACCAACACTCTGGAAGGATTGGGAGAGCCTATTGACGATAAGACTATTATACAAAATATTCTTAGACCGTTACCAGGGATACTCAACCCAAAGGTATCGGTCTTACAATACAGTGCAAATCTGGAAAAACTCAGCAAAGAGGAATTACATGGAGTTCTCATAGCATATGAAATGAGACTTGATGAAGAAGAGGGCACTTCGCATCTTGAAACTACGTTCGCTGCATCTAAGAAAACCAATAAGGACAAACAACCTTAAAAGTAAAATACCTACACTTGCAAGTGTGAAGAAAAGGAAGATGATGAAGAAGGTATTTCAGATGGAGAATATGCTTACTTTACGAGAATACTAAAAATTGGTAAGGGAAAATTTAAAGGTAAACTTCCATTCATATGTTTCGGTTGTGGTGAGGTTGGGCATTTCACAGAAAAATGTCCAAACAAAAGTGATGGAAACTCAAAAGGAAAGAAAGGTTCTAATAAATTCAACAAGCAAGGCAAAAAGAAAGGATACAAAAGGAAATTTCTCTCTAAAGAAGATATCGCATCATCTAATGAAGACAGCAACAGTAAAGAAGAAGCCAATGAGAGAGTAATGTTTATGGACAAGCACAATAAACAAGAGGTATCAAACAACAAGGAAGAAGGGTTGACCATGGAAGAATTTTATAAGGAGGAAATCAGGCTTATAAAAGAGCTCAAGGCTGATAAAATCTGTTCCAATACTCTTGAAGAACAAGTTCAAGGTCTCAAAATTGAATTTGAAGAACACGAATGCATTGAAGAGTCGCTTCAAAAGAAGTTGGAAGAAAGCAACCGAGAAAGGGAAGCATTAGAAGCTAAAGTAGTCTCGATGTGTAAGGAAGTGAAGAAGGTAATAATTGTCCAAAACTATGCCAATGGCTCAAGGGAATTAGACGAATTCATCAACAATCAACAATCTTACAACGACAGAACTGGCCTCCGTTACAAAGAAAAAGAAGCAGGACCTTCTACAACAAAATACAATGAACCTATGAGATTTGACATGCATGTAAACTTCATTGGACAAGATTCATAAGAACAACCTTGGAAGGCAATTCCTCGACAAAGCTTTACATCTAGGTACCAACATATTTTTCATGGCTATTGTTCCTCATGTGGAAAATTTAGTCATAAAGCTGTAGAATGTCGCATGTACCCTAAGAACAAATACAATTCCAGGAGATATATCAAATATGAACCTCCTAGGGCTCAATGAAACATCAATAGATTTGAAAATTTAAGAAGTAATATGGAATGTTACAAATGTAGAAACTTTGGACACATAGCCAGAGACTGCAAACTTGAAAATCCTCCAAAAGAATCTTTGAATCCACAA
This sequence comes from Pinus albicaulis, assembly GCA_034641835.2. Taxonomy (NCBI): domain Eukaryota; kingdom Viridiplantae; phylum Streptophyta; class Pinopsida; order Pinales; family Pinaceae; genus Pinus; species Pinus albicaulis. The sequence continues at coordinate 1,107,590,299 of CM076584.1, forward strand.
AACGAACGAACATGGAAGAAGAAGAAGAATTGTGCTCTCTCTCTCAAGGCTCAAAACTACAAATATGTGTGGTATGTTGATAGCAGTTTCTCAACACATATGACTGGAGATAGAAAGAAATGTGTATATCTGAAAGAGAAGAAGTATGGGACCGTATCCTTTGGAAATGATGGATCCTCAAATTTTATAGGATCGGGTACCGTCACTCTCGGAAGCAAAGATTCTCTAGTCAAGAATGTTTTATTGGTTGAAAACATGAATCACAATATGCTCAGTGTTGGAAAAATGTGTGATCAAGGACACACAATTCTATTCAACTCCACTAAATGTGAAACAAGGAAAGGCAGGCATGGTAAAATTGTGGCTACATCAAGTCGAGCTCCAAACAAAATATATGTTCTAGATGAAGTAACTAAAGAATGTCTACTAGCTAAAGAAGATGAAAGTTGGTTATGGAACAAATGAATGGGTCACATAAAATTTGACAATCTTGTCAGGATAAGCAAAAAGGAAGCAGTACGAGAAATTCTGAAAATCTCAGAACCTTCCAACACACTATGTGAGGCTTGTCGAGACGGCAAGTAGACAAAATTCAAATTTAAAACAAAAGAACACTTTGCATCACATCCATTGGAATTGATACATACTGATCTATGTGGTTATATGAGAACAAAAGGCTTAGATGGAGAATTATATTTCATTTTAATGATAGATGACTATACTAGGATGACAGTCGTCAGTTTCCTAAAGAAAAATTCTGAAGCATTTGAGTGCTTTAAGATCTACAAGGAGTTGGTAAAAAATGAAACTGATTTGAAAATGAAGTGTCTAAGATCAGAAAATGGTGGAGAATTCACTTTCAAATTATTTCAACAATACTGTGACGAAAATGGAATATAAAGGTAATTTTCAATAGCACGAACACCTCAGAAAAATGGAGTTGTTGAAAAAAAGAACATAACCATACAGGAAATGGGTAGAACAATGTTGAAGGACTCAAAATTGGATGAAAATTCTCGGTTTAAGCAATTGATACAGCAGTCTTCATTATCAACCGAAGTCCTCTCAGAAATAATTGCAACAAGACCCCATATGAAATATGGAAAGGAAAACCGGCTAATGTAAAATATGTCAGAATCTTCGGAAGCAAATTTTATATCAAAAGAGAAGATCAAAATTTGGGTAAGTTTGAATCACTTGTTGATAGAGGTATCTTTGTTGGTTACTCGCACAAAAGAAAGGCCTATAAATGTTATAATCTAAGACAAAAACAGATAGTGGAGAGCATAAATGTTACATTTGACGAAGATGGTGTTCTAATGAATAATTATGAGGACCTAGAATCTTTGAAACTGGAGACAAAGGTTGAAAAAGACACAGAGAAAATTCTAGAACAAGAAGCAACTGTCAACCAGGAATAAGTAAATAATGATCATTAAGATATACAGGAACAACAACAAGAATCTCCTCCAAAGAGAACAAAATAATGGATTCAAAAGAACCATCCATCAAATCAAATCATTGGTGACATAAATGAAGGTCAACAGCTTCATTCATCACAACAAGCTCACATTGCTTTTCTAGCAACCTTTGAGCCTAGTAGTTTTGAGGAAGCCAGCTAGAATAAACATTGGGTAGCAGCTATGAATGAAGAATTGGATCAAATAAAGAAGAATAACAATTAGGAATTAGTTCCATGACCAAAAGATAAAAATATTATTGGGACTAAATGGGTGTTCAAGAAAAAATTGAATGAAGATGGGCAGGTTACCAGAAACAAAGCAATATTGGTTTGCAAAGGCTATGCACAAGTGGAAGGAATTGATTTCGACGAAACATTTGCACCAATTGTCAGAATGGAAGCCATCCGGATGTTTTTCGCCTATGCATGTTTAAGAAAAATGAAAGTCTACCAAATGGATGTTTAGTCAGCTTTCCTCAATGGTGAATTAGAAGAAGAAGTTTACATCGAACAACCTGAAGGTTTTCTACTATCAGAAAAAGAAGACTATGTTTTCAGGTTAAAGAAGGCTCTATATGGTCTCAAGTAGGCTCCCAGAGCATGGTATGCTCATCTTGATGGATATCTATGTCAAAAAGGGTTCAATAAAGGTACTTCTGATAGCAATCTTTATGTACAAATAGAAAAATATAATTTAACAATTGTTGAGGTGTATGTGGATGATATAACCTTTGGTAGCAATGATGATCGACTAAGTAAGAACTTTGCTACAAAGTTGCAAAGTGAGTTCGAGGTGTCTTTACTTGGTGAGATAACATACTTCTTAGGGCTTCAAATATCTCATCAAGAGAAAGGAATATTTATATGTCAAGCCAAGTACATCAAGGAAATGCTCAAGAAATTCAAAATGGAAGGTTACAAACCCATCCTTACTCCGATGGTAACAGGTTGCAAATTGAGCATAGATGACTCATCTAAGGATGTGGATCAGAGGTTGTATAGATCTATTATTAGTAGTCTTCTATATTTAACAACCTCTCGGCTAGATGTTATGCAAGCAGTTGGACAAGTAGCAAGATTCCAAGTAGCACCAAAAGACTTAGATATTATTGTCGTCAAAAGAATTATTCAATATCTAAAGGGCACAACAGAATATGGATTGTGGTATCCAAAGGGTAACAATCTCATTATTCAAGCCTTTATAGACACAGATTGGGCAGGAAGCGTTGATGATCGTAAGAATACTAGTGGAGCAGCATTCTATCCAGGTGGTTGTCTCATATCATGGTTGAGAAAAAAACAAACCTCAATCTTGTTATCTATAGCGGAAGCAAAATACATTGCAGTGACAGCTTGTTGTACTCAAGTCTTTTGGGTGAAACCAACTCTGCAAGATCTTCAAGTACAATTCAGTGAGTGTATTCGCATCTTCTATGATAACACTAGTTCCATCAACATCTCCAAGAATCCTGTCATGCATTCAAAAACAAAACACATTCCGATCAAATATCATTTTGTTAGAGAACAAGTCGCTGAAAATAATATCAAACTTGAATATGTTGGTACAAAAGAACAAATCGCTTATATTTGCACTAAACCTTTACCTCATGAAGCATTTGAATATCTTCACCAGAATCTTGGGATTCTCCCAATTTCTCATTAGATTTTCCTTATTCAGAAAATAAAGGGGGAGTGGAAGTGTGTACAGGTCCATAGGATGGTTGTGTCTCAGGGGAACTTACCCTTTGCCATTTATATCAAAGGGAGAGAGAATTTTGTAGGAAGAGGTGTCATGATCGTAAGGGGGAGTACTTGTGTTGCCATCAATGCCAAAGGGGGAGATTTTTGATCAATGGTTGCCATTGATGTCAACCCAAGCAGCACCAGGGGCTACCCCAATCTTGCATGGGAATTTTAACCTACCAAATTACTATATTCCGAGTCAAGGATATTTTTATGGTTTCTACTTGTCGATATCTTTCTGTTGATATATGGCTCACCATGTAATTCTTAACGATTTGAGAGATATTTCATGTTTTAATTACTAACCCCAGTTATTGGGCTAAAACCCCATGGGGTTTTGGCATGAATCTAATAATTAGTTGTGGTCATTGAACACTCAATAATTAATAATTTTTAAGCACCTAAAATCCCTCCCACGTTCACTTGTTGAAGACCTTATCAACCGAAGCATTTATATAAATTTGATCCTCATATCCTCCTCATGTAGGTATTTCGCTACTTGAAACAGGTCATCATGGAATTTTTAGATCCTGAGGAAGCTCGTGTAAAAAATTTAGATCACGAAAATCAATATTTTCAGAGATATTATCTACTGAATTTAGGGTTTTTGCAGGCTTCTGAACTTCATCTCAAAGAAGTGACCTTGGTAAAATCGTCATAACTCTCTCTCTAAGTATCAGATTGGAATTCTGTAAAAATTGGTGGAAAGTACACAGTCTGTAGTTTATGTGTATCAATTTCATAGCCGAAGGAGGAAACAATGACACGTGGCACATCATACAAGTTCGATCTACTGAACTAGTCCATAATTAGGTCATTGTGAGAGATTGGGCATAAACTTGTCTTGAAGAATCGAAATTGGGTCAGACCTATGGCATTGGAAATAAGACTCAGAGGGCTACTGCAGGATCGAAAATAACATATTGCAGATTTTAAATGACAGAGATACATCAGCTTCAATATCGAGATCCTGGAAGGCAAGAAAAAGCTAGATCATGTGTTGTCAAGGGCTGAAAAGGACCAGACTTTCTAGGGCAGCAAAGAAAATCAAGGTGCAAAAAAATGATGCAGCAAAGGTAGGATCTAGGTAAGTATATTTTGTATATGCATGTTCATCTCTTAATTACATTAGGTTCTTTGTATTCTAATTTTTATTTTTATTTTTTAGCACTGACATATGCTCTGCAAGATGAGGTAAGTTTTGGTATTATCATGTCATGCATATTTCGTTGAATAATTTTTTGAAGAGTGAGAAAGGCTAGCATGAAAATATCATCAATCAAGGTGTTGAGCAGCAGCAAGAAGTTCACCACATGAATTCTTCAAGTGGGCAGCACTGCATACAGTCATTGTAAAGGTATCATTGTACTGAGTCATTGTAAAAGCATCATTGTAAAATTTATACAAGTGTATATCTGCCAATAATTGAAGAGGTAGTGTCGGGAGGTCTAGGATCATCATTAGGTGGTTTTTTCATAGTTGGGGTTATGTCCTGGTTTGTCTTCTTCTTCTACATCATTCTATATCATTGTAAAGTGGACCATTTTCCCTGGTACAAAAGTCCATTCTTCTTTTATTCTTATATAGGGTGGTAGGGTGGTGCTAGGCTAGTGCATGAAGTCACAAACAGGTTCAACCCTGTGAAAACTTCAGGGGGTTAGGGTGGTGCTAAGGTGATTTGTATCTCATTGGGTGTTGGGGCATTCGTTCAGTTGACTACTGAAGAATCTCGGGCATTAGAGCATCCATCTAGTGGGATCTGGAGAAGAATGATTTTCTAGATTCTAGGAAGTTGGAGCTTTCTTTTCAAACGGATTTGAATATTAAAGAATTATTAGAAAAGCATTCAGGTGGTTTTTGTCCTAGAGGGGGTTTCCACCTTAAAAACTGTGTGCATTTATGTTCCTTTTGTTTACTGTTATCATTGTACAAACATTGATAATAATTGAAGATTAACTAATGCTCTGAAAGATTAATAATAGTACTAATTGAAAGGAATATTGATTCACTCCCCCTCTCAGTATTTCCAATAAGCCTCACCAAATGAAGATCCTCCATCCTTCTTGTTCTTATTTTGTGGATAGTTAGTAGCATAATGTCCATGTTCGTAACAGTGAAAACACTTCACCCTGGGCATGTCCCGCTTTTTTCCATCTTTGGACTCGGATTTGGGATAGAATTTCTTCCCCTTCCCTTTCTTCACCTTGGCAGCCAAATCACAATCTCCTTCATCTTCATTCTTAGATGAAGATCCATCTCTGGTGTTACGTCTAAACTCCTACTACACCAAATATGACCACAGTCGCTCCCAATATGGCAGCCGCTTTCCCTTCCATTAACAGAGTCTTGATAATTGTGCCAACCCTTGGGAAGTCCTAGGAGAGCCAAGCTCACCAAATCATCATCATTGATAGTTATGCCAACACTCCCCAGTTCATCCCAACATTGGAAAAACTTTGTTAAATATTTTTTCATGGAATCGTCTTTCTCCATCTTGATCTTCCTGAGTTTATCTTTGAGTGCCAATTTCCTATGGGCGTTGTTGCTCTGAAATAGATCCTTCAAAGCCTTCCACATTGCATATGGTGTGTCTTTTCCATGGAATCTTGAGACAATGTGGTCTCGTACTCCCTCCAATAATATCCTCCTCGCCTTTGCCATTTTCTTTGCCATGCATCAAGATTTACAGCATCTGTCGCAGCGGGTTTAGGAACATCATTTTCAATGAATTCCTTCAAGCCATTATCTTCGAGTACTGCCTCCATCCTATCCTTCCAAGCAATATAGTTTGAGCTGTCCTCGAGTGAATACTCCAACCTCAATCCATTGAAAGCCTGAATCAGTTGTAGCACTAAGAAAGTCTTTCTGCAAATTCAAATTCTCTCTAGTCACAAACTCAGCTCCTCCTGCACTATTGTAATTTCGTGTCCTCTTATAACATGTAGAAATAATAAAAAAAGCATGTATATCATGGATTCAATCCGATCTAACAATTTACTAAATTAAATACAGAATCACTTCTACAAATCAATTGCATAATTAAAAACACAATCGCCAGTCACATGAAGCAAAGAAGAATAAATCAAGCCACAACACAGATAATTTCTCAGGAAAATCTTGCTGCATAATACCCCACTATCTTCTATTGTATATTTAGCATGGAATCGTGCAACAATTACATACAACACTTCTCACAAGAGCCCTCACGTACTCAGCTAATTGTCTCACATTGTCTTAGATAAAATTGACCAATACTTAGCCAATTTACTGCCTCCAAACAATCTACCTTTCTTGCGCAATCCCTGATGAATGCAATCCCTGTTATTTAGAAATTTTTACCTTCCTTGATTGCACAAGTATCATGGGCACTCCAAGCATTTGGTGCATGGGTGCAACCCAATAATCCTACAACTGATAGTATACTTCTCTTTCACCTAGATCTCAATTGGGTCTCCACTAGATCTGACATGCATGCATCTAATAATAGTAAATCCTCAGTTGCATGTGAGATCACTGATTGTGAATTAATTAATATTTAATTCACTTGATCTCTCACTATTGTATCTAATAGTTACATCTAGCACAACTCATTTTAACTCACTTCGCTGAGTTAAATTGTTTATATCCTGCATTAACTAATGCACCACTACACTTTGAACTCTGTTACAACTAGAATTACTCTGCATGCCTCACCAACTACCTCTAACTCAAAATTCATGAGCTAATTGATTTTATAACACTCAGTTAACTATTACAAGTTATTTTGAGATTAGATTACATTTTATTGTCCATCTTAATTAAGGGATAACTAAAATTGACATGCACCAAATTTAGCCCTGTGGTCCCACCCTAGTGTAGGTGCTGCTTGGACCTCCTGGTCCCACACTAGGCGTGGATGCTAAAATTTCTTCTGAATATCAACAGATTACGTGTCAATTCCTTCTTCCTACTTTATTATAAGTCATAGTTCCTTCAATAGTTTCTCCAAGTGTTCTCTATGTGCAGTATTGATGCCTCCCAGGCAAAGGATGAGTAGCAAGCGGGGTGGAGGAGGAAATTAACTTTGGGCAGAAGCGGTTTCATCCCTTTGCATAAAATTTAGTGGCAAATCTCTATAGTGTTATTCCTCCTAACGTGATGAAATAAATATAAGATCTAGAGATTCAATATGGAGGAGATTATTTATATCATTCTGATTCTGATTTGGTGGGAGAAGATATGAAATGGAAAGGAATTTCCAACCCTAGAAAGTCTAGGAGTCAGAACATAAGCTTCATCTTTTGAATTCTCTTTCTTTAAATCGTCAAATTTATTGGCTGTTGCATATGGTCTTCAAAGATAAGCAGGTGGAAAATTCCAATATATTCTCACCGCTAGAGGATATCAAACGTGTGCTCTGAAATTATAGGTTTTCTCTGGATAGTTTGGATTCTCGTTTAGTCCGTGTAGAGAGATTTATTGTGAGTAACTCTCTCTCCAGTGACCTCATGGGTATTCCAGGATCTAGTGCTTAAGTGCTGACTACAATCTCCTCTTTTGGCCATGATTAAAGATACAAAAATTCAATGTTTTTGGCAGCAATTTTGGAGGGTCTTTAATGAGATTTAGAAGGTATGACTTTTTAGCTTATTTGATTCTTGGTTTTTATCCTTAGTATGTTTTAGTCCATGTGTGATTTGGTTGAAGAAATCATCATGGCTGATATGCGGGTTAGTACTATTAAGAGATTCTCCTATATTAAGCTTTTTATTTGGCCGAGGATTATATGGTATTGTTATGGCATTGTGCATTTATGATGGTTCTCGATTCATGGTGTTTTTTTTCTAGTTGTTGTAATTTAATATTGTGTATTTGGTTCCTTATTATGTTTTCCATGGTGACAAACTGGGTGTGTATAAGGTGCAATACCTACATGTTGTACCCATTTCAAATTTTCTTTGTTCCTCATGTCATCCTAGTTGTATCCAATATTGTGCTTTTTTATACTCTTGTTGGTGATGATATATTTTCATGTTGTTTGTTGGTTTCATTGGCACTAGGTATTTCCTAAACATATATTTCATTCTGTGGAAATCAATTTCTTATGATTTTTGGATTGTGTGGAGGCACTTTGCTATACTCATTTTGATGGCATTGGGTATTGCCTGGACATAAATTTTCTTTTTTGGAAATCAATTTCTAGTGATTTCAAGCTTGCATGGAGGCATGCTTTGTTTTGCTATGCTATAAATTATTTTTGGTTTGCTATTGCAAGACTAAATTGCAACTATGTTTCTTGTTGATGAACTTGATGGTATCTCCTCTTAATGTATTTCAACTTTGCAAATAGTGTAAAAAAGTTCCTGTAGCCATGATCTCGTCTGTCTTTTTTTTTATCCACTTTTGAAATGATTAGTATAATTATGTTTAGATGAACTAGATTTATCATTCTTCTCGCTGGCTTTGGTTGTACTTGGGTTTCTAGGTTATTATGGTTTTCTAGTATATTGGGTGGATCTAAATGTCAATCTCTATAATATATTTTTTTCAAGTGAAATATAATTACATTAATATGTGTGTGTGTGTGTGTGTGTGTGTGAAAATGTCATTTTTTCTATTAATAATAAATAATTCCAAAAAAATTAAATAGTCAGACAACTAAACAACTAAACAGATAAAAAAAATAAACAAAAAATCAATATTCTTAAGCTTACCCCTCAAATAAGTGAATGAAAAAATCCAAAATAATTAAAAGATGTAAACATGTCATATCACGATTACATATACATAGGTGGATGAAAAAGTCATAAAAATATATATATATATATATATATATATATATATATATATATATATATATATATATATATATAATGTGTCCCATAACCATTACATATACATGTAAAAGTCCAAAAAAAACTAAAAAATTTAAATGTGTCCCATATATAAATTTTAATAAAATAAAAATAACATCAATATGCTAATTTCTTATTTAACTTGTTGCCAAGGTGTAAAGTCTCTTCCTTCACCGACCAAAATCTACTCTTAAAATTCAAAAAAAAAAAAATCATATATCTATTCAAAGGAACTCAATTTTTTTACATGGAAATATGTTTGACATCTTCATTTTCCTTTTCTCAAATCCTACATAAATCCTTAAAACTTGAAGTTATTAAAAGTTATAGTTTAATGCATTTAAAGTAGTTCTAACATGGCTTGATTTAAAGCATGGACTAACCTATACCCAAAAATGCAACTATGATGACTGGGCCTTTTCAATTATCAATAATTTGGCCCTGGGTCCCTCCCTCTATCACCATCCTTTTTCGTGATATATTTTATAAATGTAATGCAAATGCCCAAGGAATTTCTTAGGTAATTCTGGTTTTGATGATTCCAACCCTATGTATGACACATTTCCACTCCCTCGCATCTTATTAAGCGTGATTAGAGCAAGAAGTGCGTGGTTGTGTTCCCTATGAATTCGATGAAGTCACTCACTCATATATACTTTTATACTCCGTGAAGGTCCGAAAATTGGTTCTAGAGAAACCAACACTTTGTATCATGGGGAGGTTGAATGGCTATATTATGATATTACATTTCACTAACTCATACAAATGAACTCCTACCAATACGTTCATTCTTTTAATCTTTTTATTGTAATTCATTAGTATTCCTATAGGATTGTCTAAAATACGATGGTAAAAATGTGAAAATTATAATAGATATCACTGATGGAAGTATGAAAGAAATTTGAATAAATTTTTCGATGATCTGGTAAAGAATGTGGAAATTTTAGAGTTTAACATTATTTCTCATGGCGAGAATGCAGAAGATAAGGTTTATGTTCTTCCCTAATTTGGAGGGGACATTTTATCACAATATTGCTCCAATATTTCACAGGAAGTGATTATCACTTTTCAACAGCTCTGTGGGAAAGCTATAACAGGAAGTGATTATCACTTTTCAACGACTCTGTGGGAACGCTATAGGTGGTCGACTATAGCTATTTGATTGCTTCTTGCTTTCATGAATCACATTGGCCATAAGCTAATGTAATTGATTAGGGTTGATAAATCACATTGGCCATAAGCTAAGAGGTCAAAGAGTGTATTGATGTTAAAGTGGTAAATCCTTGGACCAAAGAATTTGTAATTAGGAAACCATGGGGAAAATCTTTGAAGAGAGAAATACTTGATGGGATATGTAACATCCTCAACACCTAACCCCACTAACATTGTAATTATAATTTAAATACTAGTTGATGAAGCGGTGAAGCCTTGATATGATACCAGGCCATCATGAAGTGGTCAATGCCTACTAATGTTTCTGATGTCAAGAGTTTTGTTGAGTAGCATAGTACCTAAAGAAATTCATAGACTCATTTTTATTAGTAGCAACACCAATCCATACCATAACATCTAGTGGAAAGAGTTTCCAATGGGGAAAGTGTCATCATAGGGCCTTTGAGGAGTTAAAGAAAAGTATCAATCAAGCATCAATGTTGGAATTATTAAAATCACAACATCCCTTGGAAGTGTAGAAATATGTGAGTGGGTATGTTATGGGAGTGATCATGATGTAGGGAGGAAGGCCTATATGCTACCATTATGAAGTATTTCATGGGGTGGTTCTCAACTACACTACCTACAACAAGGAACTCTATTCCCTGTTGCAAGTTGTGAAGAAGTGGAAAAACTACATGCTGGGAAAGTAGACAATAATCCACATACATCACTAGCCACCATAGTACCTAAAGACCCAAAGCTACAACAAACCAGGAATTACAAGTGGATGGGGTTTCTAGAATAGTTTCATTTAGTGATAAAGTATAGGAAAGGTAGCACAAACAAGTTGGTTGACTTGCTTTTAAGGCAACCCACATAAAATATCATAAGAAAACTAATGCACATGGAGTCATTCATCCATGAGCTTAAAAAGACCTTCACTTTCAACAACAAATCTTGTTCAGAATACAAATATTCGTGACTAAGGCTTGTCCTCCAAATGGCAAGTAGAAGTAGGTGGTTTTATATGTTTTTGTTAATTTATGTTCATGAATTATTTTACATGAAATCAAACATAAGAGATAATCATGTAATAAATAGTCTTACACCAGCCATTGTTTAAGGATTTCACCACTCTTGGGCTACATATCCTTGGATCAGCTCTAATGGCATGATCCCTTCTCATTATGCTCAATGATTTGTAAAGAGGAGTACAACAAATGTGAAAAAATGAATGATTAGTTTCCCCTACAAAGAAACATATTGTTGCAAGAACATCATCCCATGAGCATGCTAACCTTCTATCAAGCATGTAAAAAATCAGCAACAATAGGCATCTACGTCAAGATCCTAAACTACAACTTCAAAGAGCTACAATTGCACCACAAAAAACCTTGTAGTACATGAACAAATCTCTCCTTGAAAGACGTAAAGAGGAAATAAGAATGAGAAGTTACAGCTCTAATGCATTTGATGTTTTAGAAATAATATGCATAATAGACAACCCTTGCAAGGCCATCTTCATCATTAAAATTATCCATAATTTGTTTCAACTCCATGGTTGATTATGGCACCCTTCAGCTTCAACTTGTAAAAAATCATATCTAGAGTGCTCTATGGATCCTGAGGCCTATTCCATTGAGTCCATAATAGTAAAAAATGGTACCTTTTCCTCTTTTCGCATCTGATTTTGTCGAAAATTAAGAAATTTATGACTTCCCCAAGTTTCTCCACAATCTACTTCACAAACTGCCCAAATTACAGCCACTAACCACCAAATTTTCTTGGATTTCACTATCAGCCTACAAATTTGCCGAAATCCGGGCGAATTTGTTGGGCACTTTAAATTTCCTCCAAGGCCTTATGAAAGGCGAATTTTTTTGGGCATGTGGGGTGGGTTTTGCGCCCAAGGGCTAGCCCTCGGTGCTGGCCCCTCTTCCCCAACCGTAACTTAACCATGGCACGATTTTTATTAGTTACATGGTGGTTGAAGGATGTGGTTTATTAACCCATGGTTTGCAGGAAGTCATGGGCGCTAACATTTAGCGGTTCCAGTGGACAGTTATCGAATATCATGGGCGTGTTCACATGCAGCATTAGGAGTGGCGGATTGGAGCACGGCTTAGCTAACCCCGCGGGTGGCATAACAGATACACTAACTATTGTGGGTGCACACATGGGGGACCATCAGCAGCTAGCCGCTGGAGGTCTTCCCCCCAAACTCCGGTGGATGTAAACTTCAAATAGTTGTGGAGAATTATAGGGCTAAGAAAATTTGTGTAGGTGAGTTGGTATACGTGTAGGCTTGTTTGGCGAAGGTATTTTGTTCGACCCCTACCCGGTCCATAATCAAAAAATTTAATACACCATGAGGGGGACACGTGGTGGCCCTAGGTTAAGCCACATGTCTCCTCCTCTTTGGGCTCCCAACAACCAATAATATCATGCCAATTTTTCAATGTACGATTATTCCACTTGGCACTCAACCATTCACCGGAGGGTCTAGTCAACAACACACATCATCTACCAACTCATTTCCCGGTCAGCCTGCGATGTCAATAGTATGGTTTGCTGACTGTGTAGTGTTGTACCATTTTCTTTTTTTTTCAAAAATTTTGCATGTTTTGGAAAACGATTAGAACGCGATATCTTGAGCATACAATATTAGTTTTTCACGAAATGAGTTATGTTAGAATCAAGACGATGATATCTACGTGTTCATTTAGGTTCCACACCAATTCGATGACTTTGATTTTTGCGCAAAAATTTAGCTCCTAATCACTCTTCCCCACTGAAAATATTTTGGGCCCCAAAAGCTCACTTTTATTCATTCAACTTCTGAAGGTTCAGTTCCTCCATTCATCCAAACTCGATCAAATCAGTGCTTGTCATGCCTTGACCTATACTTTTCTAAGCTCTTTTTCAAGCTGATATTGGAGTCAAATTTCTTGAATTCTAGTTCAATGTTCTTATTATATTGTCCATGTCGCTATGGTCATGCATAACAACATCATTCCCAAGAATAATTCTCAAGGCGATCTTCTGCAAAATTCTCATCAAGGATAATACCCCAAAAAGAAACTACGACAATTGAACTAACAAGTTCCACATATTGAATGCTTACAACTGAGTGCCTAACACATTAGTATCCTGCTACATGTGCTACTACTACTCATACAACAATTTGGAAATTCTTTCTAAAAACTTAAATAGAAATGCATTTTTACAACATGGAAATTACTTGGCATCCAAATTTTCCATTAAAAATAACTATTCACAAACCAAACTTAGCATGACAATGCTCAAAGCAAAACAATGTTGCATTTAAAGTGATTTATTTATGAATATCACTTTTTAAAATAGTCCAACTATGGTACATGCAACTAGTGCAAAAAAATATTTACAACTTCAGTTGGACAAATAGTCCACCCACTTCTTACCTAATCAGGTAAGTGAACCCTCTATTTTTTCATCCTCTTCTTCTAGAGTTGCATCAGGTAAGGCTGCATCTTGCACAACTCTTGCCATGGTTGCTTCCTCTTTAGGTACATGCACAACTTTCTTGCCCTCGTCAGGATGAAGATGTGGAAATAGTCTCCAACATTTTTCAACCAAATGTCCACTGATGTTTCAGTGAGTATAAAATTTCTTTTGAGCTCCTCTTGGCTCACATGCCTCAAACTTTGGATTAAATTTTCCCTTCTCGGGTTTCTTTCCAATAAACATGTACATCCTCTTGAGAATTTCTTCCCTCTTTTTGCACTTATCTACACTATGGTTAGATGAAAGGAAAAAAGTACATGGAATTACATTCTTCAACAAGTTGTTTAAATTTTCATTTTGTTTTCCATCTTGAAAAAAATTTAATACAATGGGATGTTTATACCTCTTTTGCTTGTTTTTTGACTTTCTCTTCTTGCATGAGGAACTTGCATGGCGAATAGAACTTTCATAGTGAGAAGAAATTAATTTATTTTCTTCTTCATATTTTCCATATCTCTCTGCAGATACCTTCAAGTCTTCTATGTACTTGAAGAACCAAGCAGGTACTAGTTCTCGGTGCAAATACAATACCTTGCCTCCTCATGTCCTCTTTTGTGACAAAAGTTACATGATACCCAATAACTGTCATCAGAAGACCATTATTCTGCTGAAACATAACCCAATCCTTCATACTTAGGTCTCTCCTTTCCTTCTATTGGATTCTTTATGCCTTGTTGGTTCAGACAAAGACCTCCTCCCTTGCAACCCATTTTATACAAGATCTTGGATCCAATTCCATTACCATACTTTTCAAAAGTTGCAAATGAACTTTCTTCAACACTTTTATAAAAATAAGAAGCATGCAAATTCTTACCAATGGTTCCATATTTTTCTTGAGGTACAAAGATGTTTGCAAACTCCCTTTTGATCTTGGATGTGTCCACTTAAACTCTTTGTTTCTCTTCCTTCGGCTCCCAAAATGTAGGTACTAATTGAACCTAATCCTCCACATCATATGGACAAAAGGCACAAACTTGTCCATCATATTTTTCTGAAGGAATTTCTAGACATGCATCTTGCATAAAGGTTGTAGAAAAACATGAAGTTTGTGGAGAGGATGGTGGCTTGACACCATTCTTGTCTCCATATTCCCTTGAAGAACATTCTTCACCTGGAGTTGGTGTAGATATTTCACCATGAAACTTGGTGTTCCTCTCTTCATAGGGGACCTTCACCATATCTTCCATGTCTAGAAAATCCTTTCTGATAGCTTTTACATCTTCTGACATCTTGGTAGACTCTCCTCCTTGGAACATGCTTTGTCTGAAGCCTCAATCTAGAACTTTGAGGTAGAACTGGCGGTAGAAACTTGCTCTCCTTTCCAAAATATTTCTCCTCACTTGAGGTTCAAAACGCCTTCACTTGAAGTAACAAACAAAACCTTCTTGCACAAAGAAAACCATGGGCTCTGATATGAACTGATCTGAATGGAAATATTAGTGATGCTATGCTAAGATCTTGTTCAAAATACAAATCTTTGTGACTAAGGTTTGTCCTCCAAATGGCAAGTAGAATTAGGTGGTTTTATGTGTTTTTGTTAATTTATGTTCATGAATTCTTTTACATAAAATGGAAGCATGTAATCAACATTTTTACACCAGCCATTGTTTAAGGAGTTCACCCCTCCTAGGCTACATCTCCTTGGATCAGCTCTAATTGCATGATCCCTTCTCATTATACTCAATGATTTGTAAAGAGGAGTACAAAAAATGTTGAGCAAAGGATGTTATGGCCCTATATTACTAATGTAGTCCCTTATTGTTGTTAGTGTAGCCCCCTTATTGTTATTGTTGTACCCCAGTAGTCCCCATATTGTTATTATTGTGCCCTTAAATTATTATTGTTAGGTCAACTAGATTATATTGTGACCCCATGGACTCCTATATATAGAAAGGAGGTTTTTTAATTTGTGTCATCCAAGAATTTTTAATTTATGTAATGTAAAGGAGGTTGACCCCTCGAAGTGGTTGATTTCTAGGGCATTGATCTCTCTTTTCTTCTATTTTTGGAGTTGGTTTCATAATAAAGGAATGATTAGTTTCTCCTACAAAGAAACATATTTATGCAAGAAAATAATCCCATGAGCATTATAACCTTCATTCAAACATATAAACAATTAGCAATGATAGGCATCTACAACAAGATCCTAAACCCCAAATTCAATGAGCTACAATTGCACCACAAAACACCTTGTAGTACATGAACAAATATCTCCTTCAAAGACATAAAGAGGAAAGAAGAATGAGAAGTTATAGATCTGATGCATTTGTTGTTTCAGAAATAATATGGAGAATAGACAACCCCTGCAATGCCATATTCATCATTAAATTTCTCCATAAGTTGTTTCAACTCAATGGTTGATCATGGCACCCTTAGGCTTAAACCTACAAAAAAATCCCTATCTAGAGTGCTCTATGGATCCTGAGACATGTTCCAATGAGTCCATAATAGTCAAAAATGGTACCTTAGCCTCTTTTTTCATCCAATTTGGTCGTTAATTGAGAAATTTATGACTTCCCCAAGTTTCTCCACAATCTGCTCCACAAACTACCCAAAATCCAGCCACTAACCACCAATTTTTCCTAAATTTCGCTAATCGACCTGCAAATCTGCCGAAATCCGGGTGCATCAAATTTCCTCCAAGGCCTTATGAAAGGCGAATTTTTCTGGGAATATGGGGGGGGCCATGTGCCCAAGGGCTAGCCCTCAGCGTTGGCCCCTCTTCCCCAACCGTAACTTAACTGTGGTGTGATTCTGAATGGTCAGATGGCGGTTGAAGGACGTGGTTTATTAACCCGTGGTTTATAGGTGGTTCGAGGCGCTAACATATGGCAGTTCCAGCAAACTATTATCAAATACCGTAGGCATTTTCACATGCGGAGTTAGGAGTGGTGGATTGGAGCGCAGATAATTGGCTAACCCTACAGGTGGAATATCCACTACACTAACTAATGTGGGTGCACACATGGGGGACTGTTGGTTGCAAGTTGCTGGCAGTCTTCCCCCCCAACTTCAGCAGATGTAAACTTCAAATAGCATTGAAGAAGTATAGGGTTAAGAAACATTGTATAGGTGAGTTGTTATACGCGTAGGCTTGTTCAACGAAGGTCTTGTGTTTGACGCCTGCCCGGCCCATCCGATCCATAATAAGAAATTTTAATACACCATGAAGGGGACACGTGGTGGCCCTAGGTTGAGCCATGTGTCTCTGCCTCTTTGGTCACCCAACGACCAATAATATCATCCCAATTATGCCATGTACAACTGTGCCACTTGCCACTCATCCATTCGCCGGAGGGTCTAGTCAACAGCACACATCACCTGCCAACTCATCGCCTAGTCAGCCTGCCACATCAGCAGTACGGTCTACTGACTATGGAGTGTTGTACCATTTTATTTTATTTTTTTAATTTTGTCTGTTTTGGAAAACGATCAGAGCACGATATCTTGAGCATACGCTATCGTTTTCCACAAAGCAAGTTGCGATGGAATCAGAACGACGAGATATACGTGGTCGTTCAGGTTCCACGCCAATCTGATGAATTTGATTTTTGAGAAAAAATTTAGCTCCTAATTAATAGATTAGGAGAGAAAATTGTGGCTAGCTTAGCCACAAATCACAAGGTTAGGTTACAGGTGAGTTTCAACTTTGACATGTAGTGATTTGCAGTGAGCAGTAGCTTAGACAAAGATCATGGGATTAGATCAAATATAGGATTGAGGCCACAAATCACAACATTATATAGAATATGAGATTTAACTATGAGCTACAATAGTAGTTTGTACTAAGCGATATCTTAGTTGCAAACCATGAGGGTAGAGAAAAGGTTAGGTTCCTTTGTAACATGTAGTTGTGATTCAAAATTTGCAATGAGAAGGGGAAGAGATGCCTTGGATTCCGTTGGTGTGATGAGGCATGATTAAAATATTAAGTGCTCACAGGAAAAGGATTGGCTCATTAACCCAAAAGGTTTGTAAGAATGTTATCAATGCAATCAGGTTGATATAGTTAAGGGTCAGAGGAAAGCCAAATGTTGGGAAAGTGGAACAGTGGGGCAACCCAAACAACAAGGAAAAAAAATATAAATTGCAAACTACAATATAGGGGTGCAGTACTAACTATGTTATTGTTTTTGGTGCACGTCTATACGAAATCACACCAACTTAAGGGGTGTGGTATTCCCTCTTAAGTTATTGGTCACGGACAGAAAATATATGGAGTCAAGCAAGTTAGTGGAACATGCTAGAACATAAACATACCATATAGAGAAATAGCATGCATATTCAAACATAAAAATTAAACTAAAACTAAAACAAATAACACAAAAGATCTAAATAGAGTCAAACAACTTCAATAATCCAAACGACGACGCTTACATCCCCTATTATTGAGTGCTGGTAGGAAATGAGGATGAAACTTTAACCCACTTGCCAAGGGTCCCTTAGAACTTGGGGTCTAAGTCCTAATGAAATGATGTATTTACTTTCGAGCTGCCTTGGCGCAAAGTCCCCCTCTCTCTACTATGGTGGATTGGAGTTATTAGATGGCCAACACCTGAGTCCCCTCTATCTCTACTCTAGATCACACACTGCTGGTATTGCTTGGGGCAATTATGGCCAGCATAACAATGTGCTCTCAAGTTTTTCATCTCTTGGTGGCCTCTTATAGGAGAATTCAAATCCTCCTTCCCTCTCTTGGTACATTGTGGATAGTGACCCAAGGGAGGAGGGTGATTCCATTGTGTGCCACATTTATTCCATTGTGTGCTCAATTGATGTCCTAAGGAGGCTTGGGTGGCTGTCCTTAGGAGGCTTCAAGTGTGGAATCAATGTCTTGGAGTGTGCCTTGTGGTCCCAGAAAGTGACTTCCTCCACTCCCAGGATTGCGCACTTTTTGGGTCAAAAGGCGTGCAAGGGAACATTTATTGAAGGATTTTGCACGCAAAAGAATATTTGAATAGTCCTTCTTGTACATAATTTTATTTTTCCTCAGACCTTAGAGATTTTTTAAATAATTTCAGATTCTCTAATGTCTCTCAGCCCTATAAATCCCTCTGCCTGAAATTAAATAATGTCACCTTTGCTTGTACGATTTTCCAGTGATAACAGTTGCCCCCTAATGTGTGAGGTCTAGGAAGAAATGTATAGCTGAAATAAATTATAGTTTCTTTTCTATATATTGTGTGTAGAGAGAGAGACCTGCATGTAGCTCGGAATTGGAAATACCCTACACCGGGTCGAAGAACGACATGTCCTGTGGGACCCCTGTAAGCAATGGTATAATACAATATATACAAATTTTCTACGAGGCAGGCATGTCCCATGCTCTTATTTATTTGGTTAGTTAAACAAATCTATTTGATAGATACAGATTATGTCTGTGTCACTAATATGGTAGTGAGTTGTTGGTTGATGACGACGACTACTGACACCCTCGGGGGCATTTCTTATTTGACAATAGGTGGAAAGTGGTACCCATATGCGTAGACTTGGTATGGCATGTAAATGTGCATTGTACGCATAGGCACTAGCTAGGACCTCCCGTGTAATCATTGCTGATAGAGACGCTTATAAAGGCATGGGTCTTCGACGAATTTGGTCAAAGTGCAATGGTTTTAAGGTACAATACCTTCTTGACATGAAAGCTTGTGTTGTAGTTGAATGTCAGGAGGATCGATGACATCTTTGGGAAATGATGTCTCCCACAGTGCCACCCGAGGATGCCCTTTTTATGGAGAGGGACAATCCAAGGTATTGCTTCATTTTTGAAAAAAAGGTGTTGAAGTCAACAAAAAGGAAGCCTCAACCGAATGAGGGGGTTGTTGATACAGAGGGTCAGGATACTAGATTTGATGGGTTTAACATAGGCATGATGTCGAGGGGTGACTAAAAATAGATGATTGGGATTCAGTGGCCCAACGTCGGAGTATAAAAAGCAGCTTGGCAGCAGTCATAACTATTTCTAATGGGGAAAGCCCTGGAGTCGGTAGGACTTCCAGGGTGGGTATAAACTGGTTATGAATTTCATAGTGGATTTTGCATGAGGGTGGTATACTCGGACCAGGGGTGGTTAGGGACTACTTCCATGGGAGAAAAAATGAATGAGTGGGTGGGGGACATAGTGCGTTGTTTGCAGTCTTTGTACACTTACCAAAAGAATAAAATAATGGGGTTTAGTTTGTACAAAACATAGAGACGGGTGCCCCAAAACATGAAATTGTTTTCTCACTGATGGTGTGAGGAAGGTGTTTTGTTGAGGGTGGGGACCCCATTGGTTGGTCTCATGTGTGAGGTTGATGAAGTGGATAAAAAAGTATCGCAGATGGGATTATGCTGATGGAGGTATGGTGGGCCAAATGCGAGGTGTGGTAGTGCTCTTTTGATCTACTTGTACAACCTGGTCGGCCAGGAAAGGAATTTTACTTCGTATGGTCAAACTTGAACTTATGCATGATGACTGAATGGGCATGAGGTACTTCCTGGACTAAAGTGGTATGGCCATGGTGTCACTTTTACTGTGATATATGGCCTACTGCGGGTGACGAGCGCCATGGGGGGGGAAGGCTCTACCGACCAATCAGGATGTTTATCATGTACAAGGTGAGGTGATGATAAACATGGTCGGGTGTGTGGAACCTATGGATGATTTCTAATGGATAAATGATATCAGGGTATGGTGAGTTGTTTCTAGGACTCTATCATGCTGGGGGTAGAATGATACCTGCTCTGGAACTTTCAGTGGATGGGGTTGTGGGTGGTTTGTGTTTTACCTTCAAAAACAACTACCCCAAGTGAAAGAATATTATTTATCAAATATTATTGAAAGCCATGTGCTTTTTTTTTAAAGAATATGAGACAAGGAATACCTGTCGGCTTTGAAAAAAAAAATCAGGGGTGCGAATGTGTGGCATCGCCTTTGTGTGTTATGGAGTGTTGATTGCAATGATGCTTTCAGTGCGGTGATCGGGCTTTCTGAGCTCTCGTTATGGTCCTCCAAATTTTTTGAAAATGGCGATATATAGGTGAAAATAGCTCTAATTCAATTCATTTGTGTCTATTGAGTATTGAGAGGTCAAAGGCTTATGCGGAGCAGTTCTTGCCGTTCTGGTTAGCCTGAGTACCAGGGATTAGTGATATTATGCTGAGGTAAACTCCATGATGTCTTGCATTTAATTTTTTCAGTCTGAGGGTGCCGGGGTCTGTACAATATTGGTTTGTACGGACCTTGAGCCTGTTTTACCCTGGATTGTGTGGGAAATCAGGGTAAAAGCGCACCTTCTTCGCACAAAATCAAGGTAAGAGTGCGCCTTATGTGTGCTTTTCCCAGCCTTGGGTGCACCTTCTGCGCGCCTGTGAGAAATGTAGGTGCGCCTTCCATGCGCTTGTCTGAGGGACAGGTGCGCAAAAGGCCGTGGTAGTTTTTATCCAAATTTTGAAAATTTTTCCTTCTTTTTGATGTTTTTATACTGCTGATGTGCTCCTGTTTGGATGACAGGATGTTGTGGAGGGAGCAGGATTGGCTTGAGCCCCATACTACTTTAGTCGTCGACAGTCGGGCACACCAACAGTTGGCGCAATGGGGTCTCCTAAAGTTTGTGGAGAATGACCTTCTTCGGTCACAGGACCGATTCTTGTGTTATATGATTGAGCATTAGAATTGTTGGAAATACTAAGAGGGGGGTGAATCAGTATTTCTTTTCAATTGTTAATTTTACCAGTTAGATTACCTATATTTAGAACACAAAATGAGCAATAAGAATAAATACTTTAATTAATTTCTTCTTTAAAATAAATCAAGTACAATATATGTAGGTTTCCAACCCTAGATGAAGACACCAAGCTTCAATCGCCCAGGCTCCAACCTTGTCAATTCTGAGGCACCAACCTCAAGGGCTCCAACCCTATCTTCCAAGGCACCAACCTTGTCTCTATGATGCTCCAACCTCCTACTTCATTTCGTCAAGATATATTTGGTTATACTTACGGCTCCCAATGTATTCTTCAACGAGCCTGACAATCTTCAGCTTATTATTCACTGTAATCTACACATCACATCATCAATGACAACCTTTTCTTTGTAGAAGGTGTCACCCTTGCTCTTCATCGTACCTAAACAATTTCTCCAAGGTTACCTCATGATGGCTTCAATGCATCATGGTCTCCAATAATATCTCCAAGACCAGCTTCTACAAGTCTTCCAAATACCTTCAAGTATCCTTCAAGGTATCTTCAATAAGCTTCTTCAAGAGTACTTCAAAAGGTGCTCCAAATGATGCTAATGGCCTGCTCCTTTGACTGAGGTATGCTTCTCCAATGCTACTTCAATTAAGCTTCCAATGCTCAGAGGATCTTTTCTCTCCACAAGTTCTCAAAGAATCAATTCTTAGGGCCTACCAGTCTGCCCATCTAACAGTTTTTAATTCTTTGACCAATGATTGTTATTATGGATTGAAATAAGCCACACAATAACTTCACCTTTTTTGAGACTGCTCCACACACAGGTCTGAGATGTTTTCCTATGTCAGTGTAGTTCAGAGCCTCCAGGTGACTATCCCACCTGTTCTGAGGTGTATCATGTTGACTTACCAAAGTTTTAATCCTCCATAGGAGATCTAGTCTGAGTTCTAGTATATTATGATTGGTTCACTGGTCCAGGCCCTCCACCAAATCTGAAGTGTAGTCTCCTTGCAAATCAGAGCTTCTCAAACTGAATTAATACACCAAGCACTAGCACTGATCTAAGCTTATACTTTGAGGCATGTCCGAGATCTTCCTAGCATTGGTCTGAGCTTTCAACAGAACTGATCCTTATTTCTCCACATGTCTGAAGCTATGTCACAATCCTGTAGTTCAGGCTCCTTCACAAGGCCGTCTGAGCCTACAATTCAGTACTTGAAGGGGGGCCTTTAGGTGTGATGTCAAACTACTACAGGATCCGAGCTATAGTGAGGTCACAAACCCAAATCCAAAGTGTTGTCTGTTTCAAAAAGTCCAAGCCCTGAGGTATCTATGATAAGGTCTGAGTTATGGAGGGTTTAAGAATTATTCATCCATAGATTTTACAATCGTTGTGCTCACTTGTCCAAGGTCTTCAAGATAAATCTTTCACCTTCCACTCACATATTCGAGCCTATAACAGGTCTAGAAAAGCTTTTCACAGGTTTGGTTTTCTCCACAGGTCAGTCTGCAATCTGAGTTGAGGATAACCCAATAGAATTTTACCCAAAAAGTAATTTTCCTGTCTTCCTCAACTTTAGTTCTCCTTCTGTCTTCTTCACTTTTCCTCTGAAATATTCACCGAAAATGTTCTCTGAAATTTGCATCGAACTTGCTTGCTTAATTAAAAAAGACAGGCTTGTATTTACAATAATTCATCTTTATGAAAAGACCTATCTATTGGGCTGGAGGGCCGACATGAAGGAATTGAGCATAGGTCGGCTAGGCCTTAAAAAAATATTATTTTTAAACTTTAAAAATCATTTTCTCACAAACTATAAGGAGTTGGGAGATGAGTGAGGGCTCATTGGAAAGGTCAAAATATCCTCCACATGCTAGAGAAGGAGCCACGGTGAAATGACGTCTTCAATATGTCAAAAATTAATTTTATTTGTGACTATTTAGAATTTTTTGGTATAGTCCTTAGGGTTATTTAGACTTTTCATGTATAAGGTCAATGGAGCTAGAGTTGGGGTCAGGGTAATTTTATTAGGACTTCAAGAGTGGTCTCCAACCATCATCAAGTGTGTCATCATCTTGTTAAATGTCTAGGACAGAGTTTAGGGCTTCTTCATCAAGATTAAGGACATCATCATGGATTTAGGGCTTCTTCATCAAGAGCAAGGATATCATATTAGGACTTCTTGATTCATAATATACAAGAGGTTATGGAATCTTCATATTCTAACAACAAGGTTAGTTCTAGGGCTTGCATCACTAGGGTATCATGCATCACAAGAATTTTCCATCACAACCAATGCCATATTGACATCAATGACAACCTTGATTAACAATCTCCCCCTTTGTCATTGATGGAAATATTATTTCCCTTCCAAGATTCTCTCCCCCTTTGACATCAATGGCAAATGGGGTGCCCAAGTACTCCCCCTATCAAACTGCTTCTCTTCATCATATTTTATTCATCAATAATAATTCTTCACAAGTATGTTTCTCCTTGTGTCATGGTGTTCTTCCCTTTGGCAATGTGGTCCATGATAGATTTCATTTCTTCATATGATGAACCAACTCCTCGTGCTCGCATAAACTCTTCTAACTCAAGAAATATTGCTTTCTTTGTGATCTAATGGAAGAAATTTTCAACAATGGTCCATCGAGCGAGAAGGGATTGTGTTCTTCAATGCTCCCAAGAGATGATCTAAAAGATGATTGTCCATGTAGGGCCCTTTCGTAGAATGGTCAAAAACTCCCCCTAACTATATGCATGGTTTCCTTTTTGGAAGAGTCTCACCATCAAATAATTGTAATATCAAGGATTAATTCATCTAGTCAACAACATGTGTTGTTGGCTAGAGTGTTCAAGAGACTTTCAGAACCAATTTGGTTCCTTCTCCATACTTGTGTAACCTTCTTCTCTGGCATAGTTCTAGCTTGTGCAGGGGCCCATGTCAAGTTACAATCATGTGCCATATGTCCAATGTTATGGCAATTGAAGCACTCTATCTTGTTCATGAAAAATAAATCATGACTTCTTCTTACAAAATTTCTTCAAGGAGATTGATGGGGAACGTTATATTTTTCTTTGTGATATGCCCTACAATCTTTTGCCACGTGCCCAAAGTTTGGACAAGAATAGCAATATCCAATAAATATACTTTGGTACCTAGGATATGAAGAGTTCCTTGAAGTAATTTTGAAGTCTTTTTGCCTTGGGATTCTTTGATGATATTCATTGCCTTTTGTATTCTTGACACCATATGCAAGTCTCCTTGGAGTAGAATTTCTTCTGTTGTTGTCTTGATTCTTCTCCTTGCCTTTGTTGGAACTGGGAGCATCAACATTTCTTTCTAGGTTCCTCACATATTTTTTGTTTGAAGCATTATCATTCTTGCTTGAGGATTCACCTGCATAGCCAAGACCTGATTTATTAAGGGGAGACCTTTGCTGACTTAGGATGTCATCTAGGGTTTGAGAGCTTTTCATGTTTTTATTCAGCAATTCAACTTTCTTTTCAAGAAAGACAATTTCCCCTTTCAACTTTTCACAATCTTCATCTTTCATAAGTAGTTGCTTCTTCATTTCTTCCATCATCCTTGTTGATTCATGTGCTTCGATTTTAAGGGAGATGATATTTGATTTCATTATGAAGACTTATTCATTCTCCTTCGCTAGATGGCTCTCCGTTTCTTCTTTTATTCTTGTAGCTTCACATGTTTCGGCCTTGAGAAGATTGATGTCTGATTTTAGTTTCAATATTTCTTCGTCCTTTTCGTCTAGTTGGCATATCATGTTGTTTCTCTCCTTTTATGCTTCATTAACTTGTCCTTCTATGAATGCCAAACTTTCCATCACCTTCTCAGCTCCTTGCACTTGTTTCCTTGCTTCTTCTAGTTGAGATCTCAGAGAGGAGACCTCTTCCTTGTATTGACCAATATCTGCTTCAAGATTGTTCAAACTCTTAATTCTTTGTTCAAGGTGGCTTGACAAAGTTTCTTCCCTTTTTGTAATATTCCAAAATTTGCACACAGCAATTTGGAATATTAGATTTTGCTACTTTCACCTAGGAAAGGAATAAATGGGTAAGGAAACCCATGATCAATAAAAATATGAATAAATTCCACCTTAGTAAGGAAGGAGGTCACCTTAGGAGTTGGTTTTACACTTCCAAGTGTGAACAAGGGCAAATTAGATGAAGACATAGTCAATTTTGACTAAGTCAACATCCATTCTTGAGGAGGAAGAAATCACTCAAGTAAACTAGCTCAATGTGAACAAGGATCAGCCTAGACACACATATGAGAACCGGATTGAAGATCCCTCAATGTGAAAAGAGGCATTGCAGGTGGATTAGTTCTAGTTGACCAAGTCAACAGCGCTACTACAAAGAGGAGGGAACCTAGCTAGGGTAGCGCAGTTTTGAAAGAGGAAGCTTCACTAGGAAGTCACCTCAACATTATGTGGGGTCCGGGGTGAGGAGGCTCACCAAAGATAAAGGAAGGCATAGCATCAAAGGGGATTCATTCATGTATTCAGAAATTTTGGTCTTATGACTATTTCCATGCTTTAGCTATTTAGCCAGAGTTGCTGCACTGCTTAGTGCAAAGAATTCATGTGCGGGAATTCCATCCTCTCTTTGGATCAGCTTGCTTAAGGGATCAAGAGGGAAGGATTTGAGCTTCATTTTAGCATTTGGCTTGGGGCCATTCATCTATATTCAGCCACAGCATAGTTCCCTTTAGAAAACTGTGTCTTTTATGTAGGGTCAGCAGCAGCAGGGTTGCACCCTTTGATTTTATGCCAGTCTTTGAGGAGGAGGTGCTTATTTCCCTCCGGGAGATCTAATAAGAAGGCTTTTGGCCATTATCTATATTATTCAGTTATCTTATGTAATATTCAGCCATTTTTAATACATAAATGTAGTGACTGCGTTATTTTCTGCAGTGCTGCTCTTATTCATGCATAATGCCGGAAACCCTTGTCGGGTGTATTGTTTCTACTGTATAAGAGGTTAAACCTCCATTTCCTTGCCATATGATTAATATAAACTTATTATCAATCTTATTCCATCATTTTCTGTAAACCCTCATGGAAATTACGCTCTCATAATCTTCAGAAATGCTGCAGTTGAAAATCATGGGAATAGGGTGTTTTTGAGTTGTCTCTAGATGGGGAGATCTGTTTAACTTAGCTAGAAGGATTAGTTTGAGCTCAAATTCGGTATGGGAGTGGTATGATGTATAACCCATGGGATCCAAGTTCCATTTACCATATTTATTTCATTATTTTCTGAAAATGATTTTTTTATGGTCCAGAAGGTTGCATTTCCTCATGTCGGGAGAGGATAGTGAAGGAAATCTCTGCTATTGATCATTCATTTTTTGGTTAAATTTTTCTTGTGCATATTATGAACTGATATACATTGTTATGCTCATGATTTTCTGAAGCTCCACATTGGTAATAACTCAAATTATTCCCAATAATGTAGTTGTTTCCAATTTGGGATATTACAGTGGTATCAAAGCTACCATCTTGGCTCAGCATGTGGATTTCAGATCCAATCAGAAGATAAGAAGAAGAGGAGAACAAAATGATGGAGAGGATGAGCTTACTCTCATCCATTTTCAGTTCTAAGAAGAAAGAAGAAGAGAATTGCATTGAAACTCCAAGAGGGTTTCAAGGAGGAGAGAGTTGCAGTGAGACCTCTAGAAGGTTTCAAGAAGCAGAAGAAGATGCATAAACTTCTTGTTCCCATAGAGGAAGTGGAGAGCAAGGAGACCACTTAGAGCATGAAATCCTGAGTGGGTATTTGGCAGAATACAAGTGCCAACCTAGGGCTTCCAAAGAGACCCTAGATTTTCCTCAGTTTATTCAACTGAGAGAAGAGGGAAGACCCTGCAGCAAGGGAGATATTAAAGGCAATATATTCCTATTGTCTAAATTCGATGGGTCAACTACAGCAATAACATGGGCAAGGAAGCTTGAGGCATTCTTCCTACTTCATCCAGTGGTAGAGAGGGAGGCAGCAGAAGTTGCAGTGCTGCACCTGGAGGGTGAAGCCAATGCTTGGCGGTACAACCACTTAAGCCACACAAGAGTGACTTATTTTTCTGAGTTCACTCAAGAGCTGATCAGAACCTTTGATGGAGAAATATCAGAGGAGAGAGGGTCCACACCACCATAGGAGGAGACATGTACCAACGTTGTCCCAGCCTTGGAAGAGAAGCCTTCTACATCAGCAGTTAGGACAGCCATTACATTGGAGGGAGGAGCCTTTGCAGCACTAAATGAGGTTCCTGCATCTCATCAAAGTATGGGAAGATTTCCACTTTTACTTATTGTAGCAAATCCTTATAAAAGTTGTGGAAATACGTATTCATATGGCCCAAGATCAAACATTATTGCTGAGGTAGGGCAGCATGATTGCACTGCGTTGTGCAAGCTTGAAGGGTTCAAGGGAGAATTGAACCATCAACCTCATGTATCACTAATGAGTTACACACAACCCTTGAGGTTGGAGTGTGATCTTTTGGAGGATGACATAAACTTACAGATGGAGTATGAGGTAGCAACTATGTCATTGGAGAGACTATCAGCGCTGTCAAACAATAGCAGTGAAGAGGCTTTACCTTTTTCACCTTTGGATCTTGATGGATTCAAGATGGCTATGGACATGAGATCTTCTCTAAGGGATCTCCTAGAGGAAGCATTTCAGCACTCCATGGAAGGCAATAAGGAAAATCTGAAATGGGAAGATGGTAGTCTCCTTTGGAGGAGTACTAAGATGGAGGATGATAGGAGGCATCCATCGGTGGTTAAGTGGATGTGGATAGAGAGAAAGAAGCTGGAAAGTTACTTGCAACTCTATGATACTGGGCAGCAAAAGGAAAAATTGCATTGGCTACTCTTGAGAGAGTTTGGCCATCATGAGACATATCCCTTTTCCGAGGGCATGAGGGAGGAGAATGCTTGGCAGAGTACTTTCATCATGGGGCAGCGAGGAGTGTGGTTGCATTATGATGATGTGATCATTGTGTTTCCACCACATGAGTTGTATGATGGAGGTATGATGGGGCAGCAAATACATTTGTTGCTTTAGAGGATTGAGAGAGAGCAAGGGCATAATTGCTCTCACATTTTGCATGATGTTGCAATGGGAGGAGATGGCAACATTATGAGAGGAGTCTTTGATATTGAACATGTTAGAGGATGGATTTATGAGTTGGCAGGAGCCTATTTTCATAGGCCAACAGCGCTGTCACTTTGGAGCACGAGCTTGTTGATGGATTTTTCCCAGGATCATTTCATGTTTGATGCACTTGAGGGGCATAGAGGATGTGAGATTGGTAGAGTGATGGATGGACTCATTTGTAATTATGGTAAGTTCTCCTTGACTTGGATTCCCAAGCATGAGAAGGAGGATTTTCATGCAGCAAGTGGTTCTTTCCTCTTCATATGGGTATGTCATATCACTATGGAGGATTCATCTATGGATCTAGTCACCTTCTTACTTTCCTTACATGGTAAGAATTTTGTTTATGCATTTATTGATTGTTCAATACAATATTTGCATGCTCTTACCTTTTCATTACAGTGCACTACTCTCAAAAGGGGAAAATTTCTCTTTAGGCTCCCTAGTCTATTTTTGGCTAGCTATCATGATGGAGACAACCATCTACTCTATGATCTGGGGCAAGTATGTGACTACTTCTTATGTGCTCAATTGACATATTCAGCCATCTACTATTTACTAGTGGGTGTGATGACTTATACAGCAAGCCATTTTTCAAGATACAACTTGCCATACCATTGTCAAGAGCCTTCGCAAATTGATTTACTTCAATTTCAATGGTTGAGGAAGACACATCTTTAGGAGGATTGGAGACTTTCTTCCTTGGCTTTGCAATTTGTGTTCTAATGATCAACCTTCAAGTTGTTAGGCTTTGAGTGAAGGTATTGGCTTTGATACCAATTGTTGGAAATACTGAGAGGGGGGTGAATCAGTATTTCTTTTCAATTGTTAATTTTACCAGTTAGATCACCTATATTTAGAACACAAAATGAACAATAAGAATAAATGCTTTTATTAATTTCTTCTTTACAATAAATCAAGTACAATATATGTAGGGATACAACCCTAGATGAAGACACCAATATTCAATCTCCCAGGCTCCAACCTATATTTTCCAAGCACCGACTTGGACTTCCAAGGCTCCAACCTTGTCAATTATGAGGCACCAACCTCAAGGGCTCCAACCATATATCTCATACAGGCTCCAACCTAGTCTCTTGAGGACACCTATCCTCTAGGGCACCAACCCAATCTTCCAAGGTACCAACCTTGTCAATTCTAAGGCACCAACCTCAAGGGCTCCAACCCTATCTTCCAAGGCACCAACCTTGTCTCTATGCGGCTCCAACCTCCTGCTTCATTTCGTCAAGATATATTTGGTTATACTTGTAGCTCCCAATGTCTTCTTCAACGAGCCTAACAATCTTCAGCTTACTCTTCACTGTAATCTACACATCACGTCATCAATGAAAACCTTTTCTTTGTAGAAGGTGTCACCGCTGCTCTTCATTGTACCCAAACAATTTCTCCAAGGTTACCTCATGATGTCTTTAATGCATCATGGTCTCCAATAATATCTCCAAGACCAGATTCTACAAGTCTTCCAAATACCTTCAAGTATCCTTCAAGGTATCTTCAATAGGATTCTTCAAGAGTAATTCAAAAGGTGCTCCAAACGATGGTAATGGCCTGCTCCTTCGACTGAGGTATGCTTCTCCAATGGTACTTCAATTAAGCTTCCAATGCTCAAAGGGTCTTTTCTCTCCACAAGTTCTCAAAGAATCAATTCTTAGGGCCTACCAATCTGCCCATCTAACAGTTTTTAATTCTTTGACCAATGATTTTTATTATGGATTGAAATAATCCACATAAGAACTTCACCTTTTTCTTAGACTACTCCACACACAGGTATGAGATGTTTTCCTATGTCAGTGTAGTTTCGAGCCTCCAGGTGACTATCCCACCTGTTCTGAGGTGTAGCATGTTGATTTACCAAAGGTTTAATCCTCCATAGGAGATCTAGTCCAAGTTCTAGTATATGATGATTGGTTCACTGGTCCAGGCCCTCCACCAAATCCGAGGTGTAGTTTCCTTGCAAATTGGAGCTTCTCAAACTGAATTAATACACCAAGCACTAGCACTGATCCGAGCTTCTACTCTGAGGCATGTCTGAGATCTTCCTAGCACTGGTCTGAGCTTTCAACAGAACTGATCCTTATTTCTCCACATGTTTGAAGCTATGTCAAAATCATGTAGTCTGAGCTCCCTCACAAGGCAGTCTGAGCCTGCAATTTAGTGCTTGAAGGGGGGCCTTTAGGTGTGATGTCAACCTACTACAGAATCTAAGCTATAGTGAGGTCACAAACCCAAATCTGAAGTGTTGTCTGTTTCAAAAAGTCCAAGCCCTGAGGTATTCGTGATAAGGTTTGAGTTATGGAGGGTTTAAGAATTATCCATCCATAGATTTTACAATAATTGTGCTCACTGGTCCACGGTCTTCAAGATAAAGCTTTCACCTTCCACTCACAGATCTGAGCCTGTAATAGGTCTAGCAAATCTTCTCACAAGTCTGGTTTTCTCCACAGGTGGGTCTGCAATCTGAGTTGAGGATAACCCAATAGAATTTTACCCAAACAGTAATTTTTTTGTCTTCCTCAACTTCAGTTCTCCTTCTATCTTCTTCACTTTTCCTCTGAAATCTTCACCGAAAATGTTCTCTGAAATTTGCATCGAACTTGCTTGCTTAATTAAAAAAGACAAGCTTGTATTTAGAGTAATTCGTCTTTATGAAAAGACCTGTTTGTTGGGCTGGAGGGCCGACATGAAGGAATTGAGCATAGGTCGGCTAGGCCTTAAAAAAAATATTATTTTTAAACTTTAAAAATCATTTTCTCACAAAATATAAGGAGTTAGGAGATGAGTGAGGGCTCATTGGAAAGGTAAAAATATCCTCTACATGCTGGAGAAGGAGCCATGGTGAAATTACATCTTTAAGATGTCAAAAATTAGTTTTATTTGTGAATGTTTGGAATTTTTTGGTACAATCCTTGGGGTTATTTAGACTTTTCATGTATAAGGTCAATGGAGCTAGAGTTGGGGTCAGGGTAATTTTATTAGGACTTCAAGAGTGGTCTCCAACCATCATCAAGTGTGTCATCATCTTGTTAAATGTCTAGGACATAGTTTAGGGCTTCTTCATCAAGAGTAAGGACATCATCATGGTTTTAGGGCGTCTTCATCAAGAGTAAGGATATCATATTAGGACTTCTTGATTCATAATATGCAAGAGGTTATGGAATCTTCATATTCTAACAATAAGGTTAGTTCTAGGGCTTGCATCACTATGGTATCATGAATCACAAGAATTTGCCATCACAACCAATGCCATATTGACATCAATGACAACCTTGATTAACAGGAATAGGTGGTGCAAGATGTTTGTTTTGCGTGGGTGTGACCTTGTTATCCGTCATGAGACAGATATATACTTTTTGACCAAGTTCCTACCTCAGGGTGAGGCGCTGCGGTTTCCCTTCCCTTCTGGGAGGGTGGATTTTAAGCGGTTCCAGATGTGGCACTATGGCAGGGTTCCCCTTACGAAGGGGTGCATATCAATCGCATCAGTGATAGATCTGGCTGAGCAATGTGCTTTGGCGGCTATCATGTGATGTGCAGGGTCGTTGGCTCCACATCGAGCATCGAGCCCTCAGGTTGGAGTCTTACACCGGCTGAGGGCCGGGAATTTTTCGACTTTTCCCATTTCTTCTATGACGGGATGTTGGCGCAGCTTTACAAGATCTGGGATGGATCAAAGTTATTTGCGTATGCCAGTATTTTATGTAGCATCATGTACGAGAAGGTGGTGTTGTTGAGACCTGTGGTGGCGGTGCCTGCTAGGGGACCATGGGGGCCTCATATGAGGAGGTGGGCTCCTGTGATGCCGCAAGGAGGTGGGGGTATGGTGCGGCATTACTAGAATGCCACGACGGAGGCCTGATTTGAGGCCAACCCCCAGATTTTTCTGCCCTTCCCGTATGCAGGGATGGACTTTCGAGGGGATCTAGAGATGGGTCTCCCTCCTAGCTACACTTCGGAGCCAACATGTATGCTTTTTGTTTTCTGCATTTATTTGAGTATTTATGTTTACATGTGTTTTATGGTGACACTGACATATTTTTGGTTACTCTTGCATATGTTGGTGAGCTTGGTCGCCCTGTGGCTAGATTGGTTGGCCACGGTCCTCTTAGGAGACCTTGGGGAGCCCATGGGGGCCTGGGAGGAGATCCTGCATAGCCTCAGGGTGAGGGACTTGGTGGTGAGGCTGGCCCATCAGGGGAGGGAAGCAACTTGATTGTTGTCGAGACTACGGTTGAACGAGCTCGTGTCGATGCAGTGGAGGCTCCAACAGATGCGGCAGAGGCTCGTGTTGCTGAGCTGACCACGAGGGTGTCATTTCTAGAGGATTCCTAGGATCGAGTGGACCACTTGACCCAGGGGATGCCATCTTGAGGCTTCTTGGATGACCTTGAGGAGGCATGGATGGAGACCTTGATGGCCCAGGAGAGGGACTATAGGCCAGTTTTACATCGGGTGGCGGTCTCAGTGTTGACGGCGGCTCCAGTAGTGGTACCGAGAGCAACAGTGGGTCCAAGTGCCCCACCTGGGGGAGCACCGCCCTAGAGTATTTTTTGTACATGGGGAAAGCACTCATTATGATGTTGCTTCCCCAATTTTTGATGACTTATTGGTGTGTCTTTTTGGTCTGACCAATGGGTCAGAGACACCATTTTTGTAGTTAGACACATAGATTTGATATATATATGACAGAGATATTTTTTGCAGCTCTACATGGTGTGCCCCTTATTTCTGCTTATGAATTTATATTATGCTAATGGATATCTATGTTTTATATGTTTTTTTTTTTTTTTTTTTATGTACGATGGTTTATTCGAGATGCATTCCAGTTTAGAATATTGTTAGCTATGTGATCAGTTGTTTGGTTTTGATTCCTTGGTACGTGTGTGAATGTAATGTAGTCAAATTGTCTGCTTAATATTTTTGCATGCAAATATCTTCTAAATATATGTGAATCTCGAATCTCAAATGTTTGGTTTAACTATGACACTACTAACTAGGAATCGAGGTAGACATGCATAAGGCGTATGCCCTGATGGAGGGCATCGCACATAATTCCTATGACAACGTCATATTCTGCCTGATTGTTTGTTGTTGAACTGATACACACACTGTTTGTGTAGAGTGGTGATCTGTCATGGTGATAGATAACCCAGCCTATTGGTGCTAAACTTTGAGACCATCTTGATGCTCCATCAACAAATCCGAAGTACAGATTGGGTTGGTAATCCATTGTGGCACTCGAGCGCATTTTGTAACAAGCTTTTTGGTCAAAATTTTAAAGTGGTTGTGTTTGTGTACATTGACTCTAGAGTAGGGCCTACTTGGCCCTTATGGGTAGAACTTCTTGAGGTAAAGGCCATTGATGGGTTTGCTGAGGCATGTCTCGTTCGGTTCCATCAAGATGTATGCCCCCTAGTGGAGGCAATGTTTTACAATGTAGGATCATTTCCACAAGGTTTTGAACTTTCCTAGCCCTGGGGCTTCTTTTGCGACATCATATCGGAGGACTAGTTCTCCCTCAGTGAATGAGCAAGGGTTGATGTGGCGGTCAAATGATGCTTTTACCCTTTTCTTATGGGCCTTGTTGTGTTGCAGCGACTGTCGTCGGCTTTCTTCAATGAGCTCTAGTTGTACTAAGCGTTGTTCTAGACGATGGGTATCATCGAGGATTTCAATGGCAGCATGCAAATTCAGGATCTTGTGTTCTATGGGAATCATGGCTTCGACCCCATATACCAAGTGGAAGGGAGTGAAACCAATAGATGACTTGACAGCCATGCGGTATGCCCACAGGGCAGAGAATAGCATATGGTGCCAGTTGGCTTTATGGTTATTCACCATGCGTTGTAACATTATTTTGAGGACTTTGTTTACAGCTTCTACATGTCTGTTGGATTGGGGGTAGTATGGTGAAGCGAATTTGTGGGTGAATCCGAGGTGGTGAGATAGCTCCTCAAAAAAATCATTCTCGAAGTGTTTCCCATGGTCAAAGACAAACTTTTTGGGAATGTCAAACCAAGCAATTACATGGTTAAATAGAAATCGCAAAGCGACGGTTTCTGCAGTGTTGTCATATGTGGGCATGGCCTCTTTCCACTTGGTGAAATAATCAATAGCCACTATGATGTATTTATGATTGCCAAAAAATGCGAGGTTGCAAGTCCTAAAATTGATTCCCCATTTACAAAAGGGTTCGACAACGATGACAGGGTGCAGAGGAGTGGGAGGGGCTCTTTCCTTACAACTGAAGTGCCGGCATCGCTCGCATCTCTTGACTGTTGTAATGCAATCACGAAACAAGGAGGGCCAAAAATATCCTGCCCATAGGAATTTTTGGGCGATGGCCATCCCAGATAGGTGGTCGCTGCAAGCACCTCTGTGGAAGTCATTGAGGGCTTGTTCTACTTGGTCGTGAGTGAGGCATCGACGTAAAATGGTGTTGACACCCCATCGGTACAAAACATCGCTCATGAGGAGATATCAGGGGGCCTGATGGCGTATGTGCTGACGGTCGTCTCGAGTGAGATGGGGTCTAAACTTTTGAGTTCACAGGAATAGGAGAATGTCTCCATACCAAAGTTCGTCAGTTGCTACGAAGAAGAGATGCTCGTCTGGTATCGAATCATTTACTGGTGATCCCTTGGTATCCCTTGGGAGGTCCGTAGTGAAATCTGCTAAGGTAAGCGCCTTTTTTCTTTTAGGGGAGCGAAACTGTAAGTCGTATTCTTGGAGAATGACTATCCAGTGGGCGTACTTATGGTTCATTAGGCGGTGTGTGAGCAGGTATTTGATGGGATTAATAACTGTGATAACCGTAGTGGTTTTTAAGATGATGTAGTGGTGAAGCTTCTGGACTGCATGTATTAATGCTAGGGAAGTATTTTCTTCAGGCTCATATCTTAATGTTGGGCTCGATAAGGTTTTGTTGACGTAATAGATTACATGCTCCTTCCCATCTATGCCTTCCCGAATCAAAACTCTGGCCAAATTATACTCAGAAGCTGATAAATACATGATGTAATCGTTGTCATAGTCTAGGGGACTGATGAGTGGTGCTGAAGATAAATTTTATTTCAACACATCGAATGCTTCTCGAGCGTGATCATCCAATTTGAATGGGAAGTCCTAGTGAAGGAGGTGCAGGAACCCTTGAGTGCAAGTGGCATAATCTGGGACAAAGCATCTCAGAAAATTGGCCTTCCCCTGCAGGCTTTGAAGTTTCCTGAGGGTTCGAGGTGGAGGTACTTCTCTGATAGCTTGGACCTTGAGGGGGTCTACGCGAATGCCTTGCTGGGACATGATAAAACCTAAGAGTCTAGCTACGCTGATGCAGAAGACACACTTGAGGGGTTTCAAGCATAGGTTGTATTGACGGCATCATTGGAATACCAATCGCAGATCCTCAAGATGGTCTGAGCGCTTCTTGGAGCGAACGGTCAGGTCGTCCAAGTAGGTGAGGATGAGGTGTGCCAAGTCATGAAATATATAGTTCATGTCCCTTTGGAAGGTGGCTCCAGCATTTTTTAGGCCAAATGGCATTACCTTGTATGTGAATGTGCCCCAGGGGGTGGTGAACGCGGTTTTGTACCAGTTTGTATGGCGGATTTGAATTTGATTGTACCCATAGAATGCATCCATAAAGGAGAGGGCCTCATGACCGTGCAAGCATTGATGATCTGTTCGATGAATGGGGTGGGATAATTGTGCTTAGGAAAAGCTTTGTTCAAATCCTGAAAATCAATGCAAAATCATATGGTACCCTGTTTTTCATGACGGGAATAGGGTTGGAAACCCAAGATGTATAGGCAATGGGGTAGATAAACCCGGCTTCGTGAATCTTATCGATTTCTCATTTTATTGCTTCTACCTTTGATGGGTGCAGTTGACGTTGTTTATGGTGCACTGGAGATACGTCAGGCCAAGTGTCAATATGGTGCTCCACGATAGTGGGACTAAATCCAGGCATTTCTGAGTAGTCCCACGTGAAGGTATCGCGATATTCTTGTAGTAATTGGGTATAAGAGGCTATTTATTTTGGAGAGCATGCTACCCCCAGTGAGATTTCTTTGAACTTTGTAGCATTTTGGGATATGTTCACCTTGATAGTAGGTGAGATGTTTGACATATTTCCTCCCTCAAACGCATCGGCCGTCAGGATGGGATTTTTGAACCAATCGAATTTTCGTGATGGGAGGAAATATTTTGATTTGATCACATAGATCTATTTTTCTTTTGTCTTTTCAGGACTGAATGTGTGCTTGGGGAGAAAAATCGAATGGTGATGCATTGCATCCCATGTATAATATGGCTTTGTCATTACCTCTAAGATGTCCTCATCTAAATGAAATAGGGATCCTAAAGGGGGACTGATCTTGCACAAGATTGTGTTGAATAGGTTCAATCCTCACAGAGCTGGTTAAGAGACACGAGAAGGATTAAATTATCATTTTGGTGGAACCAGACGCAGTCGACAGAGTGTAGACAGATTGGGTTTGCACTGTCGTAGGTACAACTACTCTCGTAGTTGTAGCTGACTCGACACCTATGGCAGATGAGAAAACATCTTGAGTCATAGTCCTAATACATTATGATATGAATCATATATTGTGTATCATGTCGTTGGCATTTGGTGCGGTAAGAATATTTGTGATGGGATTTTGTGTAAGTGCAAGGTTGGGTTCCCCGCTAGGATGGTTAATTTCCTGTTGGTGGAAATTGTGCCTAGTGCAGAGGTGCCTGAATGTTTCCATTAGCGAGCATGCTTCTAGTTCGTGATTATGGCCAGTGCAAATGGTGCATGGTACCATTGTTCTGACTGAGTAGATTGTGTGGGAACCAACACTACTCTTCATCCCACATGTGGACGCTTGGAAAGGATTTGTAGTAGAAGATGAGGTATTTTGCTTCCATTTCCGCGTCGTTGGATTGGGTGTGTCTAACTCTTTTGGGGAATGTAGAATTAATGTTGTTCTTTCCACTCTGAGCATGGGGAGATGCTCACATTTAATTGTATGATGAAAGTGTGAACAAATTTGGCAATAAGTACGCATGGTTTTCTATTGGTTAGAGAGAATTTTCTGTGGCAAAGAAGAGACTGTGCGAAAACTATTTGCGAGGGACTTTAGTTCTTTGCACTGATTGACCCGGTGGTCAATTAGGTCGCATAGTTTACATGTTATCTTAGGTTGGGCCTGGGTCATGCTTGGTTGGTGCGCTATCCCAATTTTCCCATTACGCCGATGTGGGTGTGGGGTCGTTGGCCTGGGGGTGATGTATTTTCTATATCGTTTGAGAAGATCGA
The DNA here is from genome assembly GCA_034641835.2 of Pinus albicaulis. Taxonomy (NCBI): domain Eukaryota; kingdom Viridiplantae; phylum Streptophyta; class Pinopsida; order Pinales; family Pinaceae; genus Pinus; species Pinus albicaulis. Next base: position 1,107,628,218 of record CM076584.1, read on the forward strand.
CCTGTTTCTTCTTTATTGTATCAATCATATCAATTAGAGGACGAACTTGCACGATATAGGTACAGCACTGTCCACAGTGATTTCCTTGACACACTGGATAAAATAGCCTAGATATGGGAGTTTTGTCGTGCTCATTTTGTGGTTTGGAAAGGTACCAGCATCCTAACACTGCTAAATTAGGGCAAGTGGCGACCACATGATTGGGCGTTTTACATAACGCACATGTTGGTCTTTTCTGTAGATATTGGTTGGGGGAAACTAAGGGTTCCCTGATTGGTCGCTTTTCAATTGACAAGAAGAGGATGGATCTGCTCATCACATCTTCTTGGGTTGTCAAGCTATTCATGGATTCCGAATATGTGTCATCTTCTTGGGAGAGGCGGACTATGGTTGATCACATACAAGATATTGTTGCACAAAATCTAGGTAAGTAGTGACAATAGCGCATTGGGTGGTTGTCTCCACATATCTGACATGAATACTGGATGTCCATATTATTGCAATATACTATATGAACTAGATACCATCGCTGGAACATGTCCAGAGCTGGGAAATCAATGATGAAATGATCGAGCTCATCCCATAGTACACAACTCTCGATGCGAGGAGGGTGCATGACTGGGAGTCTTTCTGGTGCCCGTCGTTCCTCCTGCAGGTACAGGATGGTACGAGGTCCATCTCTCAATGACTGGGTGGAGGGATCCTCTTGATAGTATCTCTCAACGGTGTGAAGGGTGTCCCTATATCGCGGGACTTTTGGGCAATGATGGGTATAGTGCCCATAATTTTTGTAGATAGTGCATGCATGATTGGTACGCAATGCTTTGCCTTTACTTTTGGTGGCAGGTTCATTTGTCTGGGAACGTGGAGTTGCGATGTCTGCATTGGAGCTAAGGAGTGGTTTTAATTCGGCCAACTTTGGGCAGATGTGGGTAGGGTGTCCTACTATGTCACATATGGTGCAACCTAGTGATTCTCATTGCGTGGTGGGAGTTTCCACTCTCTTTCCTCTCTCGGTTTTCTTAGCCGAAATTATCGGTTTTGCAATGGGAGTTTCCTTTTCAAGGATGTTTTCAATAGTTTCCTGAATGGGTGGGTCCTCCTCGGGATTGAGGGGCTTTAACCCTGTGGTAGTGATGTGTGTAGCTCTTGTCCCAGTAGGGGGAACGAGGTACCAAACTGGTATTGTGAAATATATGTTTGGTAACACCATTGTTTCCAAAACCTGCTGGGATATGAAACCAGCTGGGGGGTAGAGAAAAGGAGTTTGGGAAGTGGCGTAGGCTAGAGAGGCTACCATGGCCGAGAACTTTGTGTCATTACTACTTGTGTCCATGTCCTGACTAGCTTCGGCGCTTGATGTGGACATCATGCACACTGGAGCCCCTCTGACATCAGGTGATGACTTAGGTATAATAGGGGGATCTCCTAGGAATGATCCTAGGATGGATGATGGTTTGAACTGGTCGAGGCCATATTCTTGGTCCCGTGAAAGCACGTCCACGGATGTATCTATGTAGGGTAGAATGACATCGGTATTTGTTAGGGGACGCTTTTAGCTATGTGTCAATTGGTCGAAAGTAACGATGCAGTCCTCATGGGGGAACATCATAGTTTGGAAGACAGAGGAGGCTACAGCAGACATGGCATACATATAACTCCAACCGAGGAGTATATTATAGTCCAATTGGGTGTCCAAGACTTCAATGTCTATAAGGAATGTCTTTGTGGCTAAGCATACCGAGACGTTTTAATAGACACTAACGGGGGTTGAAGGGCAACCATTGTATGTTCTAAGCGTGATCTCTGATGGCTTTAGTTCGGGAGACCTTAACTTCTGCAAAACTTTCTTTTACACGATGCATGTGGATGCACCCTCATCAATGACACATCGGTTAATGGTAATGTTTTGGACCGATAATGGTATCTGGAAGGAAACCATTGAAGGAAGCCTAGGGGTGGCTTTGTCTAAATCAAAATCCATTAAGCATGTATCGGCAAAGTCGATAGTGCCTAACAAAGAAAGAAAGGCTTTCTGTTGCTCTAGGCATGACTGTAATACTTCCAAAGCTGACATGGCAGCGGGAGATTGAGCTAGATCATCCACAATGCTATAGTTATGGACTACTTTGGAATAGTTTCATGCTCGCCTACCTGGTCCCTTATCCATATTTGCCAAAGGTTCAATAGGCATCTTTGATATGGTCAAAGGTGTTGTTGGCGCACTAGTACTAGCCCCTGACGCGTTGGTGTCATGTGGGGTCTCGTAATTTCGATTTCGTGTTTGAAAAAACATTTCCTCACCAGTCATGTAGATTTTGTGGTTGTTCTTTCTAGAGTCTTTGGGAGTTTGTTTCTGCATGCTAACTGTCCCTTGAAGGCGGCGTGCTAACTGTCCCTTGATGTCTGTAATATTCCAAATGGGAAAAGCAGGAATATAGTGCAAAATCTTGGAACAATATTGCAGATCATTATTTATGAATCAAGAGGCCAATATGGAGACCTTTCATATTTTATTACAACAGAAAAATATACATAAGAAATGGGCCATAAGATGCATAACAGGAAATACAAGCCTCCAATGGACAAAATCATTCAATAAGAGGTGTTGCAACCATGTATAAAAGGTGTAAGACCCTTACAACGTTATTTTATTACCTCTGCTACAAAATTTGATTATACATCAGCTCTAGGGCTTATATGTGCCTCAAAATATATATATATATCAGATCTGAGCACTATACAAGCTCCTCTAAAGAACCCCTCAAGGGTTTTCAGCAAAACACCAAGTACATGTTGTAGATCTGAGATCTAAGACTACAGATCTACTGAAAAATATAGATCTGGAAAGTGTCGTTGATCTGATATGATCAATACAATAGCCTCCTCCAATAGATCCTCAAAGTGAAAGGTAGATCCCCTTCACTAGAAAATCATCTCTCCAAATGGTGTGCCAAACCACCCTCTAACTCCTCCTATAGAAATAACGCAGATATGGAAGTAAACTGCACTCTAGAGATAAAAATATGGTTGGCTTGATGCCAATATTTGAAAATAGGCTCAATGGCCTTCAATACTGTCCTCCCAATGGAAAGGAAGCCTCCTCTACTAAAAATAAGCAATGATATGGCCTAGATCTAGAGATCTAATCACCACTTGCTGCAACCTACAAAAACAACCAAACCCTCAACAGGATTTGCACTGTAAAAGAAATATGAAGCTTGGCCTTAAGCCTGATAGTGGACAATGTAGTACAAGACTCCTCCAAGAGCTCCTCAATGGAAGAGGTGGGATTCCCAATCAAGAACACCCTGTGCTAAACAACACTCTTCTCAGCTAAACAACAAGAGAAAGATATATGTCTAAATAGACCATATATTCAGAAAATCATATATCAACATACATAATCAATATGGTTTCCATCCTCTTCCTTAAATAAGATATGAGCTTGCAAACCCTAAGCCCCATCCAAAAATATCACTCCGTTCACACAAAGCATCTCCATCTAAAACTGCATTGTCCCTCATTTATGACCACTCCTCCATGACAACGTTGTTGATTTGGTCAAGGTTGACTCAGTCAAAGTGATCCAGCCCCTTTCACACCAACGGTGCTTTAATTAAGCTGCCAAGATTTGTATTTTTCACATTTGGCATTTATTTATTCATTATTAAGGAGAACTATGGACCTCCTTTTCCCTCTTATTCTTTAAACAAAGCAATAAAACAAAATTGAATATTCCAATTAGCTCATGACTAATTCGGAATATTACATTCCTCCCTTCCAAAATGTTGCTTGTCCTCAAGCAACTAACAAGGTGAGTGCTGAAAGCCTTCTCCTCCTCCATTGGTGACACCAACATGTGATAATATTCCCTCATAAGCTAAGTGTTCACCAATCCATCCCTCCATGAATTTCTCCTCCAAAGTTATCATGAAATGTAAATAATCCATCCCATAAGGAGACAATAGTTCAATTGAAACAAACATGGTTTTCCCAATGTTCTCCCTGAAAAATGTAGCATAGTGAATGTGGAGAATCTCCATTCCATAGGACACATACATACCTCCTATCCTCCCTCCATACATTCCCATAAAAATTATAAGTACATCATCAATGTATGGGATCAAAATTCAATACATATAAATAGAAATTTGTGCATATGGAGGTGGTTCATAGTCCCACACGTGGAACCAGCGCAGTAAATCTCCTAAGTGCATTAGATCATGATGCAGTAAGTGGTTTCCCCACCACTTACTTGCTGCCCAAGTCATATCACCATGGCTGAAAGTGTGAGATATGTTTGGTGCCTTTGGAGTGCACCCATCATGAAACAAAATCTCCCTTTGATCTCCAAGGGAGTGGCCATGTTCAGAAATTTTTGTGACCCAAAGTTGGCCATGAAGTTTATATGGTATAGTGCTCCTTCTTGGAGCTATGGCCTGCATATACATGGTGAAATAATGAAAATAACAATCAAATGAAACATTAGTTACACAAGCATGTTCTTCACCAACATTTCTCCTCATACAAATGGAGTGATGCATAGATCTATCTCCTCTCATTCCAAAAGAGGAAAGAGGTGGCTGAATTAACTCCTTCATAGAGTTATGTTGCTCTCCCAACTCCACATGGTTCATGCATCTTTGACAATGCTGATATAGTTCCTCTTCAAAGCCCTTCCAAGTGTAGCTTCTCATGATAATGTTGTAGAATCTCATGGAATATGTGTGGCTGAAAAAGAACTCTTCATAAGCTCTTTGTAGCAACTTCTCCTTGAGCTTGGAGGCTCTAGATAAGAATATCCTACCATGATAATAGATTACTCCTTCTTGGACTAAATAGCCCTCTTCATGTAGTTGTTCATCAAGTATCATGCATGTGTGAAGACCCTTGGAATAATCCACCAACAGTTGGGATTTCCAATATGGATCAATCTCCCATAGTGATAGCGCTGATGATCTATCAAAAAGAATGTCTGTCATGAGGCTATTCTCCTCCTTGACATCTCCCATGCCAAAGGTATATGATGGAAGGTTGTTATTCCCTCCTTGTTCCCCTCCTTGCATATGCACATGCTCAAAGAAAGATTGAGGCTTTTGAAAGTTAATCTCCCATGGGAGGCTATCATCTATCCAATACTTCCTTGGTTCAACCAAAGCATGCATGTGTGGCCACCATATTCTATCATGTATGGAATATTTCTCTCTAAGTGAGATCCTCCTCTGAGTCTCCATAGCCAAGGAATGGTCTCCTTGCCCCATGATGGTGTCATCCTCCAATCTTGCAACATTTCCTCTCAGCGCAACATGAGATGAGAGAGTGGGTATTGGTGATAGTGGAAGAATATCTCCCTCCTTATTGAGCTTACCCAAGACTCTAAACGCTGTATTTTGGTCTTCTAATGCTTCCATCCTTCCTATATCTAATAATGGAGAATCAAGATGTGAGACATCTTTCACCAAATCTGAATTAGGTGGTCTCCCAGGTGGTTTTCCACAAGATAATGATGTCTCATGGATCATCCTCATGGGCATAATAGATGGGATAATCATGTCCCTGCTTCCACTGGAAAAATTCATCTATGTTTCTTGTGTGGAAGTTTTATGACAGTTGGGTATCACTCTTAATGATGCAAGAGTGCCTCTAATGGGAGAAATTTCTCCATCCTCACCTCCAGGTGGTGGTGGATCATCTCCTGCTACTCCAGCACTACGACCCCTCCCTTGTTCTTCTTCTTCTTCCTCCTCATCATCTAAGAAGACCTCTATGTAATGTGATTTTCTAGCTGCACGTCTATGTCTGGGAGCCCAAGCTTCTTGTCAAGTGAAGCAAAGCTTCCTCCTCCTCAAATCTCTTCGAACATCATCATTAAGAGGTTTTTTGTATTGACTCTCCTTTGAAGGAGTAGCCTTTTATTATTTTCCCTTTGATGGAAAAGAGGACTTATGCTGAAATGTTGCCTTTGATTTTGGCAAGGCATCTTGAAGGTCTCTAGCCCTTTCAATGGCATCATGTATGGTAGTGGGCTTGGTAGACTTGACCAACCCATGAAGCGGTTCATTGAACCCATCAATGAACATGTACACCCTTCTTGTTGTAGACAAATCAGGAACCATAACAGAAAGTATTAAAAATTCAGAGATGTAAATTTTTGCATTACTTGATTGTTTTAGCTTTGCAAGGCTCATGAATGGTGCTTTAGAATCTTTTCTATCAAATCTTTCCACCAGCCTTCTAGTGAACTCTGAATATGAAATTACATTGGCATGACCCAATGTAGACAAGCCATGGAACCATCAATCATGTGCCTCACCTTCAAGGTGCAGCACTGCAATATTAATGTCTTCCATTTTTGAAACCTTGTTCAACTGAAAGTAGATGTCAATTTTTTCTACCCAATATTTGGTAGTGCACTTGGATGACCTATCCAAATTGGGTAAAAATAATCTGCCCATAGTATAGTGTCGATCATGATTCTGAATGAATTCACCACTTCTATGATGATTCCTTGGTCTTCTATTGTCCTTTATTTGACAAAACTCCTGAAAACTCAAGTGGTCCTTGAATCTCTGAGTTTGAGATTCATACTCCATAAAATAGTCTTCAAGGGATCCTTTCTCTTGAAACCTTTCATTTCCCACAGCCAAAAATGTAGGCATGGTAGAGCATTGGAAAACTTGTGGTTGATCATTCCAGTGGTGAGGCATGATGAAGCCTTCTCCATGATGAAATCCTTTAGGGGATTCCTTGAATCTTTCCATTCTCATCTCCTTGATCTCTCTAGCAATGTCTTGCATGGCTCTAAGAAGGATCTTAGAGAACTCCTTCTCTTCATCTTCACCTCCAGATAAAGGGGTTTTACCCTTGTCTTCATTCTCATTTGTATAATCAAAATTTTTATGTCTTCTTCTTTGATACCTCTTCTCTCTATCAGTAAGAGGCTCTCCTTCTTCAGATGACATATTGGCTTTCAAAATGCACAGGTTGTGCCAAGATTATTCTCTGGTACCACTGTAATATTCCCAAATGGAAAAGCAGAAATATAGTGCAAAATGTTGGAACAATATTGCAGATCATCATTTATGAAGCAAGAGGCCAATATGGAGGCCTTTCATATGTTATTACAACAACAAAATATACATAAGAAATGGGCCATAAGATGCATAACAGGAAATACAAGCCTCCAATGGACAAAATCATTCAATAAGAGGTGTTGCAACCATGTATAAAAATTAGAAGACCCTTACAGTGTTATTTAATTACCTCTGCTACAGAAGTTGATTATACATCAGATATAAGGCTTATATTGCCTCAAAATATAGATCTATATCAGATCTAAGAACTATACAAGCTCCTCTAAAGAACCCCTCAAGGGTTTTCAACAAAACACCAAGTACATGTTGTAGATCTGAGATCTAAGACTGCAGATATACTAAAAAATGCATATCTTAAAAGTGTGGTTGATCTGATATGATCAATACAATAGCCACCTCCAATAGATCCTCAAAGTGAAAGGAAGATCCCCTTCACTAGAAAATCAGCTCTCCAAATTGTGTGCCAAACCACACTGGAACTCCTCCTACATAAATAATGCAGATTTGGAAGTAAACTGCACTGTAGGGATCAAAATATGGTTGGCCTAATGCCAAGATCTAAAAATATGCTAAATGGACTTCAATATTTTCCTCCCAATGGAAAGGAAGCCTCCTTCACTGAAAATAAGCAATGAGATGGCCTAGATCTAGAGATCTAATCACCACTTGCTGCAACCTGCAAAAAAAACCAAACCCTCAACAGGATTTGCACTGTAAAAGAAAGATGAAGCTTGGCCCTAAGCCTGATAGTGGAAAATTTAGTACAAGACTCCTCCAAGAGCTCCTCAATGGAAGAGGTGGGATTCCCGATCAGGAACACCCTGTGTTAAACAACACTCTTCTCAGCTAAACAACAAGAGAAAGATATATGTCTAAACAGGCCATATATTCAGAAAATTAGATATCAACATACATGATCAATATGGCTGCCATCCTCTTCCTTAAATAATATATGAGCTTGCAAACCCTAAGCCCCATCCAAAAAGATCACTACATTCACACAAAGCATCTCCATCTAAAATTGCGTTGTTCCTCATTGATTACCACTCCTCTATGACAGCGTTGTTGATTTGGTCAAGGTTTACCCAGTCAAAGTGATCCAGCCCCTTTCACACCAAAGGTGCTTTAATTAAGCTGTCAATATTTGTCTTTTTCACATTTTGCATTGATTTATTCATTATTAAGGAGAATTATGGACCTCCTTTTCCCTCTTATTCTTTAAACAATGCAATAAAACAAAATTGAATATTCCAATTAGCTCATGAATAATTGGGAATATTACAACTGCTTTGGAATAATTTCCTGCTCGCCTACTTGGTCCCTTAGCCATCTTTGGCAAAGGTTTAATAGGCATCTTTGATATGTTCAAAGGTGTTGTTGGCGCACTGGTACTAGCGCCTGACGCGTTGGTGTCATGTGGGGTGTCGTAATTTCAATTCTGTGTCTAAAAAAAAATTTCCTCATCAGTCATGTAGATTTTGTGGTTGTTCTTTCCAGAGTCTTCGAGATTTTTTCATTGCGTGCTAACTGTCCCTTGATGGGGGAAGGTTCCTACATGACTGCTGGTTGTTGGGAGGATCCCCCTTGTCCACGGTTTCTCTGCAGCTTCTTCAGCTCAGGGAGGTCGGGACAGTGGTGAGTGTAATGGCCATACTCACCACAGATTGAACAAGAGTGGTTTGTTCGGAGAGTTGGCCTTTTGTTTTGTCGTTGGATATTGCTTGGCTCCTGGTTTTAATTTTAGTTGGAGTTGTCTCCAGCCTGAGATCGCGGAGGACACTGCTAGTTGTTGCTCCCCTATCCAGGATTTGCTTTAGGCTTGTTTTTTCATTTTTTCTTAACTGTGTTAGGAGGATAGTTCTCCTAGTTATATGGTTGCCGCGGTTGGTTTTGGGAAGGTTGGACAAAGTTCAACTGTGCATTATTTTGCATTGGCGAGTCTTGTGTTGGGGACTAAGAATAATGTGGACCCTGGTTTGTAAATGGATGTTGGGGGGAGCTCTTATGTTAGCGTGTCTATCTACGTACTGGGTCCCCTGAGCTGGAGGATAGGGTCCTCCGTGCTGATCGTGATACGACGACACCCTATTGGTCAAATTTTGCGGAGGTATGTGATGACTTTAGTAGCCGGGTTGTGGTACGTTCTAGGTAGAATCATACGTGTAACCGGGGGTTTTGAACGTTGCTACCTGGGTAACTTTGGGTCAATGACCCAATTAAACCATCTGCAGCGTTTGACGGGCCTCGCAATTCTTTGTAAGTTTTCAAGCGCGGGGCGTTTGGCAGGATATTGTAAATATACCCACACTGCATATAGATCAGCTCAAGCTGTTGGGCCTTACTGATGGCATCCTCTTCGGATATGGGATTTTGTTGCGCCACATCCTTCGAAATATATATGGTGAGAGGTTTTAGGAACAGGTCGGCTTTGCACAAACTACGACGCCACTGCCATTTGTGGAGATGGTCCGAGATATGGATGGCGGGGGTTTGCCTAAAGTGGGTCAATAATTCCATTATGGACTCATGATAGATGGGTAACTGAAAATAGGTCAGGAACGCAGTGGCAAGGGCAGTAAAGGTTCCATGTGTAGTAGAGGATTGCTCCACATACCATTTCGCTGCTACTCCAATCATAGTGCGTTGAAACAATCTCAGTCGAATAGTATCGTCAACAATGTTGTCCGACGAACACCATAGGTGGAAACTCATAACATGATTTCCAGGGTCTTCCGCTTGCTTCCCTTTGAACTTTGGAATGTCTGGTGGGAGCTTCGTGGGCATGGGAGGCCATATGGGTTGTGCGCAATGGGCTCGTTCATCAACTTGGTTAAATATGGTAGATTCAACGAAGCTGGAAAAGGTGAATGTGAGGTTGTAGCCATTGCCACTTGTGAAAACACAATGGTTTGGTTAGGAATGGGGTTTTTTTGTGACGTACCCTACTATGCATTCAACTGGCTTTCCGAATGGATAGCACTCCTCTACCCTTTAGGGGTTGTGGGAGGAGTGGTGTGTGGTGTGGCATTGGGAGACCAACTAGGGTTCCCAACTAAATATTCCCCAATGAAGGATGAACCAATAATGGTGGTTGTGTTTTGTCTTTGATGCCGAAATGGTGAAAGACCTGAAACCCCTCCCGGTAATGGGGGGAGGTCCAAAAGACGTCTAGATTGACGAGGTCCCGTTGGGTCCATTCTAGCATCGACTAGGTATGTCTTTAGAAATATTTGAGAGGGTAGAGATTATAATCAAAGCAAAATTCCAATCGCATACATAAAACAAAGCAAAAATAAAATAAATGTTCCCTTTGTATTAATCCTACGTGATCAATCAATCAAAAATATGGTTTTTTGTTTGTTTGAGTATTATACTCAAATCCTAGAAGACCTAATCATCCTCACACACTCAAATGTAACTGGGTCTTGAGAAGATATCTTGCGAGTGCTGGCACAACGTCTCATAAGTTCTGGCAACGCCCCCAGTCAGCCGAAGAAAATCCACCAAGGTAAGGGTAGAGGATCTAGTGCTTGCCTGCACCATCACTTATAGGGAAAGGATGCCCTAATTTTGGCCACTAAGAACCACTGTCCCACATGAGTGTTCGAATCTTGGGCTTCTTGGTAATTCAGCTAATAGTACCGAGTATCAGCTATGTCAAGTAGCCCCAACTGACACATGTCCGTATTGTGCCCAAGCCTAACCCCCTCTGAATCAGGTCTCTGTCGCACTCGGGTTACTATGGTAAGAGGAGGAAGGATTATTAAATTTGGAATCACAAGAAAATTTAGGGTATGGTAAGAGGCAGTATGGTGGAGTCTAGTTATCACAAGTCAGTTAAATAACCGCTATGTGGAATTTTAGATTGCGTGGCCATAAATTTTTTTGTGGTGAGGCATCACGTAAGTGCATATTGCATCATCAAGAGACAGATGGGTTTGTATTGTAATATGTGGTGGCATTCTACAGTAGGGGTCTGCAATGCCACTCAGTGACCAGAAAAAATTGCGACAAGAGTTTCTTGGATAAATTTAAAGTGAAAAATGACTCAAAATAATCTTAGAGGGAAATAAGTTTAGGATAACCATTGAAATGCATTTTTTGAGGAGTTCAAAATGGGGGGCTCCAAACTTTAAAGTGCGAAAAATTTAGGGGGATGTTGTAGCTACTACAACACTTTCACTTCTAGGTTGAACTAAAATCAAAAGTCAAAACTAAAGACTAAGTTAAGAAATCATAAAGAAAAATTTTATTATAATCTCACAGACTTGAAATGTAAAATGCACTTGCTTGATTTATGAACACTTTGGATTGGGCATTCACTAATACTTCTCACACAAGTTAAATTCCTCTATGCAATCATGTTCAAGAGACCAAGTTCACACTCGAATGCCTGGAAATGAAGATGGTCAAGGGGTTTTTAATTGAAGGGATTGCTTATGCACTAATACATTTCTTTCCACTCAAGGAAAGTGAACAATTTTGTAGTATTTTAGTCAATCTAATAGATATTTACCCAGAACTAATTAAGAGGTTGAGAATGCACTATGACCTTTCCCATTTGTGAGAGTGAAAATGGGTGGACACACATAGTCTTCTACTCATCCTGATCCAAGTGGATATTGGTGGCCACACATCTATTCCACTTGGACCCCCGCCATTGTTTCTATTAATTTTTTAGTTTCCTTAATTGTAGAAAAATTTACTATTTTTAGCAGTTTTTCGAGTGTTGAACTTCCGGAGCCGTTTTTAGGCCCTAATTGATGGTTTTTTGGAAAAAGAGAAATCATAAGCATATGACTCATTTTTGTAGTTGAAATTTGTATTTCTCAGATAGATATTTCTAATGAGGTATTGTGCACGTCTAACAGATATCGTATGCCAAAGTTACGACCCCGGGAAGTTGATGTACCAATTTACCCCAACGGGGCCCATATTTTTGGTGATTCATCTCCTAGCGTTATGTTTTTTGATGTTTAGGGTTTTCCATTGTTTCTAAATAATAAATATCCATTTCAGCCTCGTTGTAACACATTTTAGAGGCATGTAACCACCACATCACTTCTCAGAGATAAGCTACCATCGCCCGAGCTAGTTTGTTTCCATTCTATGTGTAATCATATTTTAGTTCTTTGATATTAATGAAATGAATATTTATTTCTATTGCATCTCTATGTTTATTTTTATATCTACATTTTAATGTGTTCCTGCATAAGCCGGGATCACATCATCCTTTTAACCAATATGTTCCCAAACCATTAGTATAATCTATGGAAAGAATTTTAAATAAAATAGGGAAATATGGTGTTTGTTAGACTAAGGCTATGTGGAAAAGCTATCAAGATAGTTAGATCCTTCTTCACTGAAAAATATGGTGAATGGCACTCTCGGTATTGTCGATGTCTGGGTCAACTTTTCCAATTAGATTGTTCTCTCAAACAAAATTACTCTATGATGAATAAGACTCATAAACATTCCTATATATATATATATATATATATATATATATATATATATATATATATATATATATATATATATATATATATATATATATATATATATATATATATATATATATATATATATATATATATATATATATATATATATATATATATATATATATGGTGATTTAATACTGAATGAATGTGGTTGCTATGATATACCAATGCAATATAATGATATGTAACTTATGATGTCTAGTGAGATCATACTAAGAATAATTTGATATAATTTAATCAAAACAACATTGAAAACACTAAAAAGTAGATGATATAACCATTGTATAACCAAAAAATAATTCTTATAAACAGAGGATCTAAAAATAGTTTGTAAACATATTTAAACAACAACTAGGAAACTAGTTTTATGAACAAATTTCCATATGAATGTACAAAACGTAATTTGAGCATATAAAAAAGATAAATGTGGCAATAAAAAACATTAAAAATTATATATATACCAAACCTATGTGCAACAATGAAATAGTGTACTAGCTTGAGTGGTCATGCCCTTCCACAGCTTGACAAGCACAATTAGCTGGAATCGATGATTGAAAACTCAAAACCACTTCATGAATTTATTAAAATGACTAAAAAAAGGTATGGAAACAAAGTTTGAGCTCTCAAGTTGAAATCCAAAGTCTCAAAAATAATAACATGCCTTAGCAAGAAAATTTTGCTTTCCTTTATAAGCAAAAACTTAACAAAATTCCCAGAAATAAAATTATCTATTAATTATATCCTATTCTAGAGATGAAATATGATCCAATCGACCTTCCTGGGTGCTAAAATCATGAATTTGATCTCTAAAAATAAAATATAGGTGGATTTTCCCATCTGTATTGTGTTTTATCTGTTGGAGTGCCCATGTTGACTGAATACTTCAAAGCTATTTTAAGTTGGGAAAATAGGAATCTCACCATCTCGAAACATCCATGAGAAAAACCCATGTCTTAGAATTTACCTAAACCTCCTGCAAATATCATAGTGAAGGACGATCTACAATTCCTGCTGAAATCTATAATTTTTTTTACAATGCAATTAATTACATGAAATTTTAAAAATTAAAAGTACCAATAAAATACCTTGGGAAAGTCTTTATATTGGAAAAATATGAAAAACTATTGTCATAAATTACTAAGGGGTATGTTCATAAGGTCAAAGAAGACATAAAACCATAGCAAAATTTTTGTCCAAAGAGAGGACTAACACCTTCCATGTTGTATTAGGAAATTTAGGTGCAGATAGTACTTATAATAAAGGACTCAACATCAAAATCTCAATCACAATTGACAAAGGATTTGTTTTATAGAATAGTTATAGAACTCCAAAATAGGGATAGCATGAACTCTAACAGCTAGGATTGAAAGGAGAACTTCTAGGAAATACCAAATGGTGATCCAAGGAGAAGGTAGAGGAAATCCCCCCCACCTCATTCATTAAAATATTTTTGGTGCCAAGAAATCCCTAAATAGGGAGGTATAATCCATAATGTATTCACTTTTTCATATATCTTGATACTTTCTAGGTGGAAATTTTGGAGGAATTTTCTTACAGGTTCCATTTTAGGGGTAAAACCTAAATTTGTTGATTTGTGTATGGGACCTTCTAGAGCTAGTATGATTCATCAAATGAAACTTTTTGGAGAAAAATCTTTGCAAATATAGTAATAACCCCTCAATGTTATTATACATACCAAAATATTTGCAAGAATGTGCAAATCACCTCAACTAGAGTTTGTATGCAAAATTTATGCCTCCCACAAGTTGACCCAACCTATTACCATACAATACCAAAGGGCTAACACATCATCCCCCATTACTCACATATGAGGAGCTAGATACATGTCGACTTTCATGAAGATTTAAGAGGATCCAAAACCCTAACACTAATTTGGGGTTGAGGCATGCAAAAATCCTAACCCTAGATGATTATTAGGCTATGCTTGATGTTAAACCAGTAGGATGAGAAGGGTTCCATATTTTTCTATTGTTAGTGTTCCATAGTGGAGTAGAACATCTAAGAGTTGGAAATTAAAACATAAGGAAGGAGGTAGAAGATTCAATAGCATCCATTTAAGTCATAATATCTATGGAAAATTCATAGTGAGTGTCCCTTTCTTTTTACTTACCTTTCTTAACCAAGGAAAAGAGAGTAGAGCATAGGCCTCACCATCTATCTAGGTTTTCTCATGTATCAAGGTTCCCAAGTCACATATTTTACTCATTTGTGTGGATGGTGTGTTCATTTTTTTGTTGTTTCATTTCAGTTTACCTCATTTCCATAAATTTTAGCACTAAGTTAGTAACAATAAATATGAGATCTAAGGTAATAAAATACACAATACAACATTCCATAATATTGTAACATTTATTATGATAAATAATTCTAGTGGAATATCTACGATAGTTTATAGATAATCAATGGTTGAGGAAGTCACATGGTGTTAAGGAATCCTTGCCACATGCACACACATTATTTGATTGGATATCTTTTCTCTACACTCCTAGATAAAAGTAACATTAGTAATATTAATAAAAGAGTAAGTGTATTGAAGTTTCTAAGTGAAAAATAATTGAAAAATATATTGATGTTGTTTCTTTTGTGATGATTTTGGAAGAATCACCATAACATCACAATCCAAAACTTATTATTAAATATCTAAATCTTAAGTTACAACTTAACGTATAGCTAAAGACAATAAGGAGAGAGATATGTAACAATCCTAAGCCTACTAGTAGCGAGAGAAGCAAGGTGTATTTTATGATGCATATATAATACCATGAATACCGTGATGTGGTATAAGGATGTTGAATATAATACTTAAAATAAAAATATGACAACTTTTTATGTTAGGGTGGAATGTGTAACATGTGTACTTAAAATTAAATCAAGATCTACATGATGGTAATCTCATTTTTCCTTTGGTAAAATGATTAAAGTCCTGAAATGTTTGTTGTAATAGTTTTCAAGAGCTTAAAAAATATATGTTCCTTAGAGTTTTCAATTTTATAATAAATATGAACGTTATTTTTATTTTCATTTTTAACATGTTTACAAAAATTCTATACTTCCTATTTGAAAACATGTTTTTGATAAAAATAATATAAATATTAAATCTTAATAAAACAATAATTGGGTTTTGAGATGCTCTACAACCTATTATAAGAATGAGATGTTGTAAGGAAGCATTAGATAAATAATAATAATAATAATAATAATAAAACATACTATAAGCCCAATTAAAAAGTAATAAAAAATTACTTTATAACCTAATAGAAAGGAGAAGTGGTAGTGACCCATGAGATGTTGTAATGGAAGCATTACATGTAAAAATAATAATATAACACATAATGTTAGTTCAATTAATAAAAATAATAAATCCATACATTTCAATGTGTTGTATTATAGTGTTTTTTTTATTAATAAAATAATAAGCAATCAAAAAATCCATAGCATACTTATTATTGAGTCATATGATAATATTTCAAGATTTATATGTTTAAATTTAATTAATAAATATATAATTAGAAATAAACATATAAATATTTAATATTCATAATAACATTTTTTAAAGTATTCTTTATAGGTAAAAATCAATGTCAACCATATCATATTTTAAGGTAAAATGATTATAAAATATGTCAATAACTTATTAGTACAACTATATATTACTCAGATTTTTAATAAATTTAATAAAAATATTTTTCAATATAAATTTATTTTAATTTTGAATTTACCAAAATAACCAAATTTCTTTAAATACACATTCTTATTTTTCTTTATATTTTTATATTAATTAATTAATTAATTTTTAAATATTATATTATATATTTAAAAAAAGCTTTTTTCATATATATATATATTACAGATAGTGATCACTCAAAAATATCGAGTAGAAGTCATTGTCCCATTAAAAAAGGATCCACTTCAAAAATTTTAAATTTTAACCACCTGCTACATAATTTCAAGCATATTGTACAATCCAATCATATCTGCATCTTAATAAAAGTAACAGTAACACTAAGGAGCTTGATCCCCAATAAAAGGTCCATAACCAACATATATTGAGGGGTGCGTAAGGAATGGATTTTTTAAATGGAAAGTGGAAAACATTATAGAGTATGATATTGAAAAGTTTATAAAACTTTAACTATATCAATATTATGTACATGATGTATTGCATTTAATTATCAAAAATTTAGGAAAGGGGGAGAACTATAGAATTTTTATCATGAGTTGATTTGGTGTTTTTATTTTATTTTTTTATAAGATATATTTTTATTTAATAATAATAATAATAAATAAACATTAGAATAACTACACTAATATTAAAGATAAAGTTAAAGAGTTAGACATTTATAAGTAAGATATTTTGATTTTTAATTTTTCAATTTGTTGAAATACTAATTTAGGACTCATAGTTGGAGCTGAATTAGTTATCAAATATTTTAGATATTTAAGTAAAAAATATTAATAAATTAAAATAATAAAGTCGAATTAAATCATTGAAGTTTAACATTAAGTTTTGGATTTATTTAATATTTTATAAATAAATTAATGGTATAATTGAATTAATAGATGAATTTTACTTTTTGGTATTTGAGAATATAAATTTTAATAAGATTGTGATTTTTTATTGTTTAAAATGTATTTTTGAATGCATAAATAGATTTAATACTCTAAGAAAAAATATCCTAATTATTCAATTTTTGCACATCAAACAACTTAAACTTATGATCTTATGATTTTTAAAAATATATACCAAATTTTGAACATAATTGATCAAGAAAAAAATTAAAAAATTAAAAAAATTAAAAATTAAAAAATAAAAAAATTGGGAAAATGGTCATTTTATTTATTAATTAAACTATGTTTAAATTAATTCCCAAGGATTTGAGATCCTAAATTGTCACACATCACACTTAGTTCCCTAAAAGTTTGATTTCCTCACCAAACATTCATCAACACATTATACTACCCTATTTAAATTTTGTGTCCTATCACCAACCTAGTATTGAGACAATAAAAAATGTGTGTCATTTTCTTGTCACCATTTACACTCCAAATCCTAAGGCAATTATCAACATTGTGAACTAATGAGAATTTGGATAAATGAAAATAATAATAATAATAATAATTCACAAAAAAGTTATACTTTCAACTTAACTTAAACTATGTTAAGTTAAGAACATGAAAATAGGACAATAAATGTTCATGGAGTTATTATATGTAGTTGTTTAAATATTCTCTCTTTTAAACATTTTCTAGATATATTATTCAAAATTTAATTAAAATTTTACTAAAATTATAATATCATTTATTAACATTACACAATTTCAATATAAACAATCTTTTCCAAAAGTTCAATCCATTGTTATTAACTCTTCAAGATAACTTAAGCATATGTATGGCGAGTTACGTCCCGTGTCAGTATGGGCCATAAACACGATGCTAATATGGATTAGAGAAGCGGTGTCTACTTATTCGGTTATGAATGGGAAACAATTTTTGGTTAAGAAGTTTTGTTATTTGATTTGATTTTTTTTCTTTAATTCATAAATGGACTTAGAGAATTGAAAACTTTTGTATATTTAGATTATGAGAAGTATTTGGAGATTTTTAAATTTGAAAATTTTATAAATTAGATTTAATTTTCATGATTTGATTGATTTTAATTGGAAAATATGTTAATATAAACAAACACATTGAAGCCTCAAGAGTTAGCTGAACTGATGAGTTCTAGCTACTAAGTACCAACTCCTAGATTCTCTTCATTATCAAGAACTATAAGAACTGTAAAGACCTTGTTCCATAGTAAAAGACCATCAACACAGAGTTCCATACAATTATTTCCACAGCTGCATCTCACCCTCTGTTCATCGATCCATCCATATTCACATGTACTTGGGGGAACAATAAATTCTGGTATTGAATTTGATGAGCATCCTGTATAATTTTTGCATCAAGAAATTCTTGGACAACAGAATCCTTTTTTATAATTATTCCAATTGATTTCTCCACTGCAACCACTTTCTGCTGCAAGTCTTGCATGAGAAAGTTTTTAATAATTCTTTCAAGTCATTGCCGCAACAGTAGAACAGTTTTTAATAATTTTTTTATAAGTTTGGTGAAATTACATCTTTATTGTGTTTAATATATTAGTTGAATCAAAATTGGGAATTGAACCAGTGAATTCACATCAAAAAAAGATGCCTTAAAAAAATAACTTATCATCATTTATCCAAAACACCTAGAACAAAACTTATTTAAATTTTGAATTTTTATTTTTTTTAAATAATTACATGATAATATTAATTTTACAATAATTTTTTTTTTTCAATTTTCATTTGTATGATTAAGTTATTAAAAATAATAGTTTAAATCCAGCTACATCCCTATTATTATTGATATTCATTCTAATAAAAAAATCTTTCGAACATTTGTATGCCTCTTCAAAATTCACATAGTTTCTGGCAATGTGGCATGTTTATTTGATTCAACCTGACTATCAATATACAAATCATTAATATAAATGATTTTATCTAACTATTTTTTAGTAAATAAATGGTCTAACAATTCATTGCCTTTGTATAATTTATCATAGGTCTTTGGAATATATAATTTTAAGATTCTATAATGAGTTGAGAAATAATTGATTATGCATCTGATTTTTATATGATAAAATTGGGATTTTAATGATTAAGATGTTATAAAATTTTGTGCAATTTTAATGTTGCTCTTAAATTTTAAACTACTAAATACTTTTATCCATACCACATGGTAGTTCAAAGTTGACACACTTTTCAAAATTTTAAATGAACTTTATTCTTGTCCATCAATTTTGGGCTAAATAACACCTTATTTATGCCCACTTGGTAATCTAAGATTTTTTGAAATCTTTAAGTTATGAAATAATATTAATGGTTTTATCTAAGGATTATGTCCATTTTCTTTTCAACACAAGTGAAAAGCAATAAAATACATACTAGGGAATTAATGAATCATATAGCCTTTGCTATTGGGAGGGGCAACAATTAATACCATTTAATATATGAAGAGTTAATAACAATTATAATCTCAATTATGAAGATTTACAAAGGATACGATAGGAAATAGAATGTTCAGTTTGTTAACATTTGAATTGTTTCAACTAAGGGGATTAGTTTTTACATCTCTCTTTTTAATATTACTTATTGTAATTAATATTGAAAATCCTTTAAAGAGGAGAATTATTTAAAAAGTTTAATTATTGTTTGTCTTGATGATGTAATGAACTTAGGCCTCGTATACTAGTTTGAGCGGAATCTGTTAGAAAAAAAATGTTATGCAACTGTGAATAATTTGGAACCATGGAATGTGTTGTTATGCAATCATAAAAATCGCTACAACAACTCATGGAAGAGGAAGAGGTTGATAATCAAAAACTGGATTGTGGGGATAAAGAAGAGAAGAAAACAAGCACTGAACACTTTAAATGCAAATGTCGTGGTAAGTGGATTATATGTAACTTAAATTGGTGCAAATTTTTGTGTTGTTGCGTACAATATCTTTGTTGAAATACAAATGATTTGAATCTGAATGTTAGTTTTGTTGTGCTAATTTCATCTTTAGAATTATAAAAAAAATGTTATTCTTTTGCTTCATGTGCATAGGTTTCTTGAGGTGTTTGTGAGTGTTAAAAACGTAAATTTATCAAGTTTTATGTTAAATTCATGAACATTTTAACTTAAAAACAAAGCACTGAACAACAGAAATAAAATTTACAACAAACCATCAAATGATCCATTAACACATTTTTTTTATGAAGGAGTTCACTTTACTAGGCTACATCTCCTTGGTCAAGCTTCCATGGCATGGGCCTTTATATTAGCTCAAAATGGAAAAAACGGTTGTTTACAATCCTCTACTCCTCCTGAAACATGTTTCAATGTGTTCATAATGTCCAAATCATCCAAGATAGCCTCTTCTTGAGCCCAATTTGGTTGAATTTTGCAAAAGTTATGGCCTCCTCAATTTTGGCCTAGGAAACCCCACTAAAACTGGAGAAACTCCAGTTAGTGCTGCTAATTTTGGAGTCTCGCAAAAAATGGTGGACTCCGCCAAACTGGCCACTGAATTAACTGAGATTAATTAAGATAAGTGTAGTTTAACTGCAGCTTAACGCGCTAATGGCGCAATTATGAAATCCCCACTAAAAAAAGGATTATGCACATTTAAATATGATTTAATATTAATAAAACTCACATTAATACTAACCTCCGCGCATTAACAATAGCGCTCTGCCTAGTCACGACATAAGGTTCCATGGTGAGAGGGATGGCCCCCTAATCCGCCCGATGGTTTAAAGGTATGAACACAAATATATTCTGCAGCCATAGTTTAATAAGATCTATTAGCGCGGCTTGGTGGTAAGTAATGTGTGTAGTGCAGGGGAGGTCATGGGTTCAACCCCGACCTCTGCCCTTATGCCAATACAATAATTTTTCACCATAAAATAATGTATTTTGACCTTTGAACTATGAAATTCGGAAATTCAGACTTGAACATAGTTAAAGTTTGGACCTTGGAAGGGGGTATGTGGCGGCCTCTGGGCTAGCCACGTGTCCTCATGCCATTGGTTCCTCCCACATCCAACGAAATTTAAACAAGTCACCCACTTCAACAACCAACCACAAATTGACACTTAGCATAGTGTCATTGGGCGATTTGAAGGAATATTCCGAGAATATTATTTTTTGCTGACTAGGCTGCCATGTCACCAATCTGTCACTTCTGTAAATTTTTTAGTTGTTTAGGAAAACAAACAGCAGGCTCTATCTTCCTCATCCGGAGTCGATTTTTAATGAAACTAATTGTGATGAATTCCTGGCGACGAGTTCTTCGCTTTCATTCAGTTTCCAATCGATTCTGAGCACTTACATTTTTTAGCTTAACACTGAGCACCTGATCATTCCTCCCCATTAGAAGCCTTTTGGACCCCAAAAGCTCTTTAATTTTTGAACATGTGGATGAGGGTACAATTCCCTCACCTTTCTAGTCTCAATCCACTGAAATTTCCCATTTTCATCAACTTGAGATTTTCACAAAAACTTATCTTTTTCCTTGACACTTGAGACCCTCTCTTGTTGTTGTAGAAACCGTCATGCTACAATTTCCTTGAATTTGCAGAACAACAAGCTATTCTTGTAGAAACAAACTTGTTCCCACCTCAGTCATCAATCAAAGGAAACTTGAAAATTGTCTCACCTTGCACATTATCATCATGGCGATTCTTAGTTGATCTTGCTTTGTACTTGCGTCGACTTTTGACCAAGTATTTGCGCCATTGCCATGTACCCTTCGGAAACAAAAAACAAACACTTGTGGAACCTATTCCTTCTTTGTCAAATTTCTCTGCAATCTCTTTGACCTTTGCACTCTCTTGCACCGGCATCTTTTTTCCAACACTGCTCAACACTGATTTTTACTGCTGCAAATATTTCACATCTTGTTCACCTCCTTTCAAAGGCAACCTGTTAGAGTCCTAAAACATCTCATTACAAGCATAAGAAACTTTAATGAAATCAACTTTTTCATTCGATACATATTTTTGAAATGTTTCATTCAAAACATCTCTATGCTTGACCATTAACAAAGTCAAATTTTGACTTGCATTCACTATTCTCTTCATTTCCCCTGCATGTATAAGAGACAAAATTGTCTTCTTCTTATGCACTCTAACTATGTACTCAATTCCATCTTTAAACAAGTGATACTTATTGTCATGGTGATGAAATACTTCTTTCCTATCATAAAGAGAAGGACTTCCCAAAACAATACTTGAAATCTAAAGCAATACTACATCAAGTTCAACTTCATCAAGAAAGTTTGAATGGATTGCAATCCTTAGTATGCACTTCCTTGTTACCTGCAAGTTTGCATTCTTGCATATCCACCCTAGAGGATAAGTTCTTGGATGTATAACAGTTTCAAGGTTTATCATCTTAACTAAGTCTTTAGAAATCAAATTAGCTTGAGAACCACTATCAAAAAATGTGTCTATCTTGGTATGTTTAGAAATGACTCTAATATGAAAGAGTTCAATTCTTGTATCTTCATCTTGAGTTACATTGGAATAACTTGAAGAACTAGCGCTTGCTATGTTATTACCTTTCAAACCCATTATTGTAATCTTGGTTTCATATCCTGAATTTGAACCTAAGTCATGTTCAATGATTGCAACAGTTTTCCCCTTTTCTTTGGCTTTCATTTTGTTTGGCTTCAACTCTGGATGAAGCTGCCAACAATGGTCTTCATCATGGCCATTCTTCGAACAATGTTTACATGTGAGTTTCTCTTTCTCTCTTTTGATAGAGCTATTTCTCTTTCCTCTTCTATTAAACTTGTCTTTTCCTTTACCCTCATAATCAAGGGAACTATCACTTTTCTCATCTACACTTTGTTTCCCTCTTGCTTCTAAATGTGTGGCTTGAATGAAAACCTCGTCTACGTTTGTGGGATTGAATATGATAATAGTGTCTAAGGTAACTGTGCAAACCCTCAATATACTTTAACAAAGTTTCTTGAGAATACAAATTAATACCCAAAATAAGAGCTCTTCTCATAAATTCATGAGTATAATATTGCACACTTTTCCCTTTCAATTATCTAAAATTCTGCCAATCCATAATGGCTTTTTGTGTGTAAGATAGAGCATAGAATTTCCTTTTAACGGTAGCAATAAAATCTGACCAAGACATTGAAGCCTTCCTGTGGTTTTTAATCTCTTCTTGAGTCCTTGCTTCCCACCATACAAATTTTGATCCCTCCATCCTAAAGGAATCCAATTCAATCTTTATGTCATCTTCTTGAAGGTTTTGAATTGTACAATAAACCTCCAATTGACGAATCCAATTATCCAGCTTCTCTGCACTCACTTCGCCATTATACATTGGAAGCTCAAATTTGACATCAAGTTTGAGTAAGGGAGTTTTTCCTTTTGAATTTTTTGAGTGATTATGGGTGGTTTTGGTTGTGGAAGTGGAAGATGATGCTGATGGTGATGATGAGGATGATGATGAATATGGTGGAGATGGAGGATGCTTTCCTCCACTTCCCTTTTAATCATTCTCTTCATCCTTTTTATCTTCTGAGGTTCCCTCAAAATGTGGAGACTTATAATTCCCTTCAACCATCCTAATGCTCCTCTCTTCAAAGAGGATTCTAACCCTTTCAGTTAGGTCATAGAAATCCTTCTTGTATGCTTCCTCTTCTGAAATACCTTCAGTCTCTCCTACACCTAACATGATGGATATGGATTCAAGCTCAGCTTCTGGTGCAACTTGTACCTCTTCAATCTCAGCTAGAGATAAAACTTGAGGTGTTTCATGTGCATCTGTGAGTGAAAATTTGGGTGGAGATGGTGGCCCTGTGGCTCTCCCTCTTCTGGTCCTAACCTCGGGACTAGCAACCAACAATTTCCCTTCTCCTCTTTGCAACTTCAACCTTGTAAGCATCACAAATTTTCAACCATTAAAACCCTACTTGCACAAAACTCAAGCAAATCAAGCAAATAACCTTTCAACCTTTTATCTCATGCCACCTTGATCTGAATCTGAATGTTATTTTCGTTGTGCTAATTTCATCTTCAGAATCATAAACAATTTTTTGATCTTTTGCTTCATGTGCATAGGATTCTTGAGTTTTTTGTGAGTGTTAAACATGTAAATGTATCAAGTTTTATGTTAAATTCATGAGCATTTTAACTTAAAAACAAATTATTGAACAACAGAAATAAAATGTTCAACAAACCATCAAATGATTCATTAACACAGTTTTTTGATGAAGGAGTTCACCCCTCCTGTGCTACATCTCCTTGGTCCAGTGTCCATGGCTTGGGCCTTTGTATTAGCACAAAATGGAAAAAAAAAATGATGTTTAAAATCCTATACTGCTCCTGAAACCTGCTCCAATGTATTCAGAATGTCCAAATCATCCAGGATAGACTCTTCTTAAGCCCAATTTGGTTGAATTTTGCAAAAGTTATGGCCTCCTCAATTATGGCCTAGGAAACCCCACTAAAATTAGAGAAACTCTAGTTAGTGTCACTAATTTTGGAGTCCTGTCGAAAAAGGCGGACCCCGCCAAACTGGTCGCCAAATTAACTGAGATTAATTAAGATAAGTGCATTTTAATTGCAGCTTAATGCGCTAATGGCTCAATTATGAAATCTGCACTAAACAAAGGATTATGTTCATTTAAATATGGTTTAATATTAATAAAACCTGCATTAACACTAACCTCCACACATTAACAATAACGATACTCCTGGTCACACCATAAAGTTCCGTGGAGAGGGGGATCACCCCCTCCTCTGCCTGATGGTGCAAAGTTATGAACACAAATATATTCTGCAACCATAGTTTTATAAGATTTGTTAGCGCGACTTGGTGGTAAGTAATGTGTATAGTGCAGGGGAGGTCATGGGTTCGACCCCAACCTCTGCCCTTCCACCAATACAATAATTTTTCACCACAAAATAATGTATTTCGACCTTTGAACTATGAAATTCAGAAATTCAGACTTGACCATAGTTAATGTTTTGACCTTGGAAGGGGGCATGTCGTGGCCTCCGGGCTAGCCACTTGTCCTAATGCCATTGGTTCCTCCCACATCCAATGAAATTTAAATAAGTCACCCACTTCAATAACCAACCACAAATTGACACTTGGCATAGTGTCATTAAGCGATTTGAAGGAATATTTTGAGAATATTATTTTTTGCTGACTAGGCTGCCATGTCACCAATCTTTCACTTCTGCAAATTTTTTAAATGTTTACGAAAACGAACAACAAGGTTTATCTTCCTCATCTAGAGTCGATTTTCGATGAACCTGATTCCTGGCAACGAGCTCTTCGTTGTCGTTCAGTTTCCAATCGATTATGAGCACTTCCATTTTGAAGCTTAACATTGAGCACCTAATCAACAAAGAACATTGAATGAGTATCAAAGGTCAACATGCAACAATTTTATTTGTCTAGTTTAAATGATAAATTTGTTGATTCACCAAGCCTTATGTGAGAGAGAAATTTTACAAATTATAATGCTAAAAACAATAAATAATACATGGAACTCTACATGCCATAGTAATTTCTCCTATCTATCTCTACTTGGAATCTTTAATCCAAGATGAGTGGGTACAGAAACTGAAATTGTTACATTTTCAGTTGGTTTAGTGCAATATCTTTCTCTTAAATTGACACATTTAGTAGAGTACATATGCAATTTAATGGTGTTACAGTATTGTAATTACATTTGATCCATGGTTTTTATTTTCAAATTCTTTAGTCATATGTAGCTAGAAAAATATTTTTTATTTAGAGCATTGCATATAATGCCTTCATTGCCTAACCAAAATTATGACACAAAGCCACATTAGCCACCTTTAATCCTTTTTATCTGCCAAAAAAAAAAAAAAAAAAAACCTCCACTAGCACTGAATCCATTGTTACTTTGTCCTTGTACACAAGCCCATCACACCTTAGACATATTGGTAGTTGCACTGCTATAAATGCTACCATTAACAATGCAAATAATGCTAGTTCTGAAACCACTATGGTTGTCTTGTACTCTCATTGTAAGTAAGCCAACATCCTAATGATCAGTGACCCATCACACATACAACTGAATATGTATAAGCAATGCATCAAGGTGAAGTATGTAGAAGTGATGTGATTAATTTTATTATATGGTAAATCATAAAGGGGCAATTTACAGAAAGGAATTCTAAAATCATATATATAGAAAAAATATTTAGTGTTTTATGCCAAAAATTTCCATAGATATTTATGCAACAAACAACAACGTGTAGTATGTTGTACTAATAAAAATACATGCAATATTGTTTTGGTGCTTCTTATTGCATAGAAATGTCATTTGTTAGTTTTTTAGTCATATATTTTTCCGTTATATCCACACATTGTGTGTTTCCATCCATTATATTTGGTTTTTGTCCAACCATATGCACACACTAAATGCCACGCTCACTCGAAATAATGTGTTGTACCTATGTTAAAACACTTCAGTGTTCACATGTCAACCAGATGTGTGATCCATCGATCAGAAGTGCATGGATATTCACCAAATATAAATAGAAATCATGAGAGAGCATCCACTGAACAGGATTCACACACAAATAATTAATTTCTATATCATAATCAAATGAATATATCACAATTTTTATAGTGCTGCTGAGATCCAACTAATTCCACTCTTGGAGGGAGAAGTTGAGAGAATCTCTCAACATCCTCCAACAAACCAAACCAATCCCTAATCTTTAGTATGCATCATAAATGAGGCATTATCTCAAACACCCCTCCTTAATGCCTACATTACAGAAATGGAGAACACACTAATTTAATACAAACATTTGTCTGCCTTGGTCTTCATTAACATTTGTACCCACTCTGAGATCTCATAGACAACGCTCTTTTCTCCACCATTTTCGAGCTACCATTCAACCCATTTAAAATACATTTGTTTCTGACCAGCAATGTTGAATTTGTAAGATCAAAGATTCTTGACACCCCCGAAGAAGAGTCTCGACACTGAACTATCCTATGGAAATATTTCCATCTGTGAAATAACCCCGAAGAATAAATTTCAACAGTCTATAGGAAAATATTCTAGGTACAGAATATGATCAGTGATCAATCCTACAAAGTGACCTTTACACACAAGGATCTCATTGTATAACCTGTAACCGATGCTCTTGAAGCCCGAAGCACAACAAGATCCATCAGCATATAACAAATTCACACAATCAAATTAGTCAATTGTCCTCTCGGCACCGAAGAACGTCGAGAACGACTAATTTAAATTATGTAAATTTATTCAATAATTGGTTCTTTATTCAACAACAACTGTGTTGACTAAAACATTACACCCCAACTGATCTGAAAACAAACCATGTGAACACAATCCATTAAAATCTATTTATAGTAACCAAACCACGCCTCCATTGAAACGAACAACCCAATCAATGGAGCCACGTCATCTACCTCCCATTTTGAGCAACGACCATGTTAGCTTTTATAGTGATATTACGGTCATGTGGATTACCTTTTACGGAAGCTGGAACTTTTACAGAAGCTGAAACTTTTTCTCAACTTTTTTCTCGACCTTCCAATGTCTTCGGCAACGTGCATGGCATTGATGGAAGCACCGATGGTATGAAACTTGAAGTTAACGTTAAATTTGAACAACCAGCTGCCCGGCCATAGGCATGGACTTGTTCGAAACGTTCTGGATATAGATACAATTGTTGTCGAACAATATTGGCTTCTCACAAATGGTCGCCTTCATATTTATCCCATGCATCTTGATCCCAATGTTTCTACTGCGGAGGACGATTTGGAAGATGGAACTGCCATTCAAGTGGTCACTTGTTGGCATGCTTCCTTCGCTGCTCTGGAATTTTATGCATCTACACGATTGGGTCACTCATCTACTCAATATCAACGGAGGAACTTTCATTATAGAACTCCCTTGGATGAAATATAGGGTGTTAACCGCAGATGCAGGAAATCTGGAGTACATGCTGAAGACCAAATTCCATAACTTTGTGAAGAACAACTACTTAAATAACATACTCTGCGATCTGTTTGGGGACCATAGTATTCTCCTGGTGGACGGCCAGTATTTTAAGCACCTCAACAGTCTCACAATATCAGCACTCACCTCTGCGAGCTTCCGCGATTATTCAATTCGTTCTATTATCTCCTTGGTGCACCACAGGCTTATACCCGTGCAAAGCATATAAATTGCAATTCATGCCAACAGAGGGTTTAATTTTAAAAAAATGGACGCCATTCAACATACACTGTCTAAATCGTTGGAATTTTCTTTTCGCAGAATCCCACAAATGGCCTCCACCATTCGCACTGAGAGCGCAGGTTCCTCCACTGCACAATGCAAGCGATTTCCAAGCCAGGCACTCGAGCAATTTCCAAACATACCTACATTATGCTACTCTCCTACACCATACTCAATCTCACATTTTCCTAGCCATCCCGTGAGGGATTTAAGCTAGTAGAGCCTCTGATACCAAAATAGAAATCATGAGAGAGCATCCACTGAACAGGATTCACACACAAATAATTGATTTCTATATCATAATCAAATGAATATATCACAATTTTTATAGTGTTGTTGAGATCCAACTAATTCCACTCTTGGAGGGAGAAGTTGAGAGAATCTCTCAACATCCTCCAACAAACCAAACCAATCCCTAATCTTTAGTATGCATCATAAATGAGGCATTATCTCAAACAAATATTTAAGTACAAATACTCTACATTTTAATTGATGCCATAATGTCTCTATAATATAGGACTAAGTTAATAGCCTAAACATGGTGCAATTTATACGTTTACAATAATAAACTTTTGAATATGACTATTATTTTAAATGACTTTATGATTATTTATTTTAAATTAAAGTTATTTATTATACAAAGTTATATTGTAATTGGTTTGTGAAACTAATGTTTGACTTTTATTTTATTTGTAAATTTTGAAAAAAAATTACAAAGTTTATTAAAGTTTTTTCAAAATTTAAAAATTAAATGTAACATTTTGAAAATTGTTAACAAATAATAAGTAAAAAAAATTATTTTTATTATTTTTATTTTTTATATAAATAAATTTACTTTTATAATGTATTATAATATTCAATAAATAACCAATTTTTGTATATGTACAATTTAATTATTTAATAGTCACTAAATAAAATAATCTATATTTTAAGGATGTATATAGAGAATATATAAAGTTTAAAATGCATATAAAGAATATGCAAAACTTACAAAAGTGTAAATATGTTGATCGGTGTGAAATTTAATCATGATCCAATTTTAGATTTAAATCTTATAAACAAACATTGGCTTTTGTATATTTCAACATTTAAACATCTTATAAACAAACTCTAGCTATTGTATATTTCAACATTTAAACTAAATTGTATTACTAAAAAGATATGAGTACAAACAAAATTACAATTACACATATAGCATCACATAAATCATCAACCACGAACTTGACAAAATTAAGACATTGTACCACGAAGGTTGGTCGGAAACTTGTTTGGAACTCTAATGAGAGTGCACACTATGGAAAGATTGAAACTTATTTGAAACTCTAACTGAGGGTGCCCAATACACCAGTTGGAAAGCTCTATCCAATATTATCGTGTGAAATTCATCTAGGGTTTATAGTGTAAATTCATCTAGGAAATTGAACCCTATGCTACAATATCTAGGGGTTCTTGGAGTTGTAAACACATTTTTTTTTCTAATGGTGCAGGAAGGTCCTTAAAAATTGGGCATGACTCACTACAACAATAAATTGTAGTGAAATTGTAGTATTTAAAAATGAAGAGCTAGATAAATCTTGGTTATTTGTTTTAATGTTAGTAGGTTTCATTTTCCATGTAAAATTGAATGGCCAAGAACAAAAACTGGGATGGAATAAGAAACCAATCTCTTAGGGACATGTCGAGATGCCCTGGATCACCTGTCGTGATTTTGGTGGTGTTATTCATTGAGACACAATCTACTAATATCTTAATGCCCAAAAAATCCTCATTGGGAATGAGAAGAAAATGCCTATAAAATTGTTTATCAATATAAGATAAAAATAATCCTTTATTGACATTACCATCCACAAAATTTACATGATGAATCTTATTTGGGAAGAGGATCAGGAAGGCCTAAAAAATAGTTGCAAAACAAAAATAATGCCAACTTACACCAAACCCAATGAAAATTGCATTTAGGCATGTAGCTAAACTCATCAAGAACATCTCACAAATATAACGTTGAAAGAAGGCATTGATTCAAGTTATAGAAGGAAATTGTCATGATAGCTTATTGTTCCCGTTGAGGATGATTCTTAAGTGAAAATATGCCTATGGATAAGAATGTTGCATCAATGTGGTAATCCTATTTAGTTGATGTTTCAAAACAAGGGATACCTTTCAATTTACACCATGTTATTGCTTTCAGCTCATAAACGTGTACCATAATTGCAATAATATTGCATAAATAAACTTTGCCTATATAACAAAAACTCCTAAAATGTCTTGCAAGTAGTAAATATTTGCAATAGTGCCAAATCAAGATGGCATGTAGTGGTAATTTCCAATAATTACCAATCTATTGTTTCCCCCATCCACATCAATTTTGTTGCCTAGAAACATAAATGGAAAAGTGTTTGGTTCTATTGGGCTAACCTAAAGATAGATACATTGATTCAAGCAGTAATTGAATAAACACAACAACCAGTATTTGCTAATATCTATCCAAAGGGAACATGTTTATAGTTTTTCTTGGCATTGATGGTACAACAATCAAAACAATTGAAAATACAAAATCCCACATTTGCAACAAGACCTTCAAAGAACTTTAGGAGAAATCACTTTCAAATCCCAAAATTTGCCTTAAAAATATAATGAAAACTACAAGGAAAACATCGTAGATAAAACCCTTTTGACATTCTTTGATACCGTTAGATGCATACTAATTTCAAATGATGATGTTTCACTAATCTCTTGTTAATGTGGAATAATAAAACCTCATGCAGAAAATGTAACACAACAAGAGACAAACCAAAAAATATTAAGGAATGGAATAGGTAGCCTAATTTCATTCCTTAGGTAAGTGACTTAGATAAAATTTATTAAAGATCCATCTGGACTAAGTCAAACTTAACCACTATAAAATCTACAGAGAGCTCAATTCAGGTACATTTATTTACTTATGCTATATATCTAATAAGCCTAGGAACCAATGATCCTAGTGTCATAAAGAGATGTTGTCATGAAGAAGTGTTCCTATTGAGATGAGCATCTTGAGCACATCAAATCCTCCCAGCTTAATTCGAAAGCATCCCTGCTTTTTCCTTCCAGTTTAGGAACAATGATATTAAAATAAAGGACAAAGCATAAAACAATAATACTATGTTGTACAATGAATGCATGTGCGTTCATAACAGTTGAGTGGGGTTAAGAAAAAGGACCATTGTACAAGAAAATGTGGGCAAGCGTAATAGTGCAAGGGTGTCAAACTTTGGCCAGCTTGGCATCTTGACTATAGAATTGTTGGACAAGTGGAACAATGCATTGGATGAAAAAATCTTGAAGTTGATTATGGAGATATGGTATAGAGTGTTGTATAGTGAAATTGCTTGTGCAATTTTTTGGGTGTTGGCTTAATTGAATTGAACAAATGGAATATATTTGAAACATCTAGAAAATTTTGTACTTGTTGTATGATTTGACGTGATATTTTTCTAGCCTCCCCAACTTAGAGGTGTACTGAAACCAACAGAAATGGACTAAGTCTAGCTAGATTATTTATGTTGAGGTTACTGGGATGTATCTTGTTATTTTTTGGTGATGTGTTGAAAGCATGCACATCGCTGCTAGAGAAGGTGAAACAATAAGGGTCATATGGGGTGGAGAGAGAGGAGACACATGAAGAAATGTAGGATGAAAATTGGAGAGACCATCAGGGCAAGAGGCCAACTAGGTAATCATAAGTCCAAACAATCTAGGGAGACAAAATAAGAGCTAGTCAATTGCAAAGTTATGTCCCTTTTTTCACCATCCCAAAAATTACATAGACAATTTCAAACTACAATCAGTATTATATCATATTAAACATCATCAAAGACATATCCTCAATAAAACAAAAAGAGTTGAACACTCTTCCATATTTGATCAAAACCAATCTAACCTACATAACACTTGGCAAACAAACCATAGTACAAATTTCAAGAATAATTACATCCAAAAATGGTTGAAATCTTAGATGTTGAAAACTACCATTTGAGGAAATAATGTAGCATAGATGCTAAAATTGATGGCATCTTAACTAAGAATAGTCCCTTTAGATTACATGCATGTGTATATACTACTAGAGATTGCTTGTTCAATGCATTTGAAGTGTTATTTCACTTTCGTTACTCATCCATTAAACTATGAAATGCAATAGTAGACTGCTTCTCGATTTGTCTACATCACAATGACATAGGCAAAAGAATCATACCAATATGAACTAACACCTGCTATGCTATATCAACTTCATGGAATTCATGATGTTGACACATACCTTCATAGAATGTGATTCTTTGCATCGAATAGTAATTACTAATATGAAAGAGGATTATGAAGAGACATATTTTGCATACGGTGCCTATCAAAGTGGTTGAACATACCAATTGCACTTTTGTCACTAAAAATGAAAACAAGGGATTTGTTCTTTGATCATGATCTAAATACAATTCCACTAAACATTTTGTTTCATTCAACATAACATTTTGTTTCATCTAAAATCTACAATCACAATTTTTGCTTTAATTTTTTTTTTTAATTTTTTGCACAGTAAGGCATTTTTTGTTAGTTTGGATTATTTTGAACTTTACATATATTCAATAAATAGAATTTACAATCACAACCTTGACTTCATTTTTTCTAACAATTTCATTTTCTTTCAATTTATTACTTTCCAAAAGAAGAAAATTATCATTAGGGGAATTATATGGTCTAAAATGGGTCTCCTAAGGAAATTATAAAATAATAGTGGAAATAATAAAATAATATTAGATTACAACATCAAATTTTACAGGGGAAAAAAAACTACTTTTTCAACTCGTATTTTCAACTTATCTCCCTATCAATTAACTCAAATTTTGAGCGGGAACACTCCTTGGATGCAGAATTTGAATCCTCATCCAAGGAGTACATGAGAAATACATGGGTACTCCTTGGATAAAAAATTAAATTTTGTATCCAACGAGCACTCCCGCTCGAAATTTGAGTAAAACTTTAGGGAGATAAGTTGAAAAAATAGTTTTATTATTTTAATATTTTTAGTTTTTTACCCCAAAAATGGTGAATCATCCCCCATGGTTCACATCATAATCTTGAATCCTATTGGTTCTTAAAAATTTTATTTTGGTTGTACTTTTTCTTAGGAGGCCCATTTTAGAACTCAAAAGTTCTCTAATGCTTGTTTCTTCTTATGAAAAGATAAGTATAAGATTAGATGAAGATAAGGCTCAATTTTAAGACAAAGGAACAAAAGATCCGTACTACAGTCATGATCAAGCTCATTTCATCTTTCCTTATATGAAAATATAGAAATGGGTTTCAATTAAACAATAAAAATAAGATTTAATTATATATTGACAAAAAACCTAATAAATTTAATTGTTGTAACAAATTTACATATACTTCACATATATGGTTCCAATTTCATTATTTCTAAAATTTTGACATGACTATTTTCATTTGAGTAAAAAAAACTTCTTTTTTTCTTAAAATATGTTGTTGATAGATCTATTTCTTATTAATGACTATACAATACTAAATAAGGCACTAGAACATGTCATTACACGTTTGATTGTAGGAAGTTAAAGTTTAATCTAGAGCATCTTTGGTGGTTTAATCAGGGAATATAGCATCAACGAACATTAGGTGCATAAAGTTCTTGTAAGATTTAAATTGTTGACTTTTTTCCATTTTTTGATCATTTTGTGTTTTCCACTATAATGAAACAATTTAACAAGGAAATTGTTGACTTAGAAAAAAAAAGTATGAAAGTAGATGATAACAACCCCATAGTTGATATTGATGCTATTCTAGAAAATTATGGCTTATTTCACTTAAAAACTTCTCATACATTATAGGGGACTGTTTATTTAATGCATTGGAAGTATTGTTGCACTTTAGATACACATCTAAATAAATAAGAGAAGGAATAAGGCATGTTTGGAAAAGGAGATGATGACGCATTGATATCTTACAAAGTTGAGCTAAATAGTTTCTCCTTGATGGAAATGCATAAAATTAGCAACCCAAAAGTGTATTTAAACAAGATGTCTAAATCATCATCAATTCATATAGATCCTCAAGATAGGATTCTACGGGGAAACACTTTTTGCATACACTGGGCCTCCAATTGGCTTAAAATAATAATAATGGTTTGGCTCAAAAATGAGGGAAACATCTATATGCATTTCAATGCGAAATTATCTACAGACACATATGGCATATTGTTTGATAATTTTTTCCAGCTGTGGTTCACGGTCACTGAGTGGCCACTACATCCACGGGTAATAATCCGGTAGATCCACCTGAAGGGATCAGCCGTCGGCTTTAATTTCAGGGCCTAACCCCAAGGGCGTCGAGGAGATTTGACCCCGTGACCTTCCATATGGCAAGGTACTTTAGCAACGGGAACTCGACCATTTGAGCTATCCCTTGGGACTAGCATATTGTTTGATAATGACAACCCATTAGCGAGATTTATTATATTCTTTTTATAAATATTTATTATATTCATTTTTATTTTTATTTTTATTTTTTTTTAAATAAAATATATTTATTATATTCATTTTATAAATATTTATTTATTTAAAAAAAATTACTTTTAATTTTAAATAAAATAGATTTATTAAATTCTTGTTTATTTATTTTTATTTTTATTTTTAAGGATTTATTCCTTTATTAAAATAAATAAAAATAGAAATAAAACAAATTAAATATTTTAATATTTTAATTATTATTTTAATAATAGAAATAAATTTATATCATATTAAATATTTATTTAATCTTCTAGAATATAATGAATAATCCTTATTTTATAAAAATTAAAAATAAATAATATTAAAATTATAAACATTAATCTTTTAATAAAAGAAATTATTATTATATATAATTTTTTTTATTTTATGATTTTATGACCTAGATTTAGTCAAACTAGGCGTTATTTTACAACGGCTAGTTGGAGCTTTTCTTATCTATTTAATTGGGTTTCCTGATCAGATTTTTTCATTAGTCCTGATGATGAACCACACTTGTTGGTTCGAAACGCGTCAACCAAATTTATTTGGATGTGATTTTTACCGAAAGTTTTTTCTCATAAGTCCTTCTCCATTTAAGTTGGTGAATAAATACGACTCTATTTAAGCAAACCATGCTTCAAGAATTAGAAATAAAAAGCAACAAAAGCTCCATCCTTTCTAGTATGCGTCTTACACCATCACCATGTAACTTAATGTTAGTTCCTTCCAACTTGATGTTCTAGCAAAATTAGTCATTCATAATCATATTGGTATTTCACAATTTAAACTACATAAATAATCTTGTTTGGAGGAATGCATCTCCCTTTCCCAATGTGAACATCAATTTTCAAATTTCAAACAATCTTTAACACATGATACATTTTCTAATTAGCACATCATACTTGCTATTGGTAACATATTTGATATATAATGGAAAAGCCAATCCAATTACTAACACTTGTCTCTCACATCTATATATACACCATTTTCACAAAAAAAAACAACTTTATATTTGTGATATTCAATTTTAGTAAGGAAATTAGACTCTCAACTTATTTCAAGTCATTTATGAAAAAAAGAAAATTATGTTTTTTTTTTTTTTTTAAATACAATTGATCATCAAAATTATGTTTTTTTTTTTTTCAAAAGTCACTAAATTGATCTTTAAAATCTTGACTATACATCACTCTTTTCTATTTGGGTTAACTTTTTTAAATGTATATGTGTTTAGTGTTTTTCTGATTAATTGTTTATAGCATGACTCATGTTACAAAATGTTTTTCTTACCATGGTTAATATTTTGTAATTTTATTACTATTAGTTGTTTATGGTATTATGAAAAGATTTTTGTTTTTTTTGTTTTGTCAAATAAATAAATATATCACCATATGATTTCAGATAGCAAACTAACAAACTAAAAACTACATGCACAGGAGATGGATCAATTTCTTTATATTCCAATAAAAAAATATTAAGAAGTCCCAAAGAGTAAATACATCACACTTAACAATCTATAAGCAAATTAGCTCCCTAAAAGTTTGAGGTAAACCAACATACATCAATACATTATATTACGATCCATAAAATTTATGTACTTCTCCCACCACCAGCCTATGCCTACATAAAGACAATGAAAAGGGTGTATGCCATCTTCTTGTTGTCCTTTACACTCCAAATCCCAATGCAATCATCAACATTGTGAATTAATTGGAATTTGGATAAATGGAAAAACAAAACGTAATTTAAATAGTAAATAAATAAAAAATAAAAAAATTCGCAAATAATAAATAAGTCCAAAAAATTTAAGATTCATACTTATAAAAAAACAATAAATAAAAACAAATATTAAACTTATCTCTCAATAAGTGGATGTGGATGAAAAAAATAAAAAAATAAAAAATGTGTAAATGTGTCTATCCGTGGAGAAGAAAGTCAAATTTTTTTCGAAGGATTTAAATGTGTCACATAACCATATACACAAGGCATGCAAAAGTCCTAAAAAAATTAAAAGATTTAATTTTAATAAATAAAATAAAATAATAAAATTAATATTAACACATGTAAAACAAGATGTTTTTTTCAGAAGTGAAAATTTATTTATTTAATAATTATTATGAGTAATTTTAGATAACCTGATTTTATTTGAATAATAATAATAAATCAATATATTTACAAATACTAACTTGTAATGCTATCCCCACTATTAATTTGACAATTTAATTATAATAAATTTCTTAACATCAAAAAAAACAAAACATATCTTAAAAAAAAGGCAAACATGTGTAACTTTCATTGTTAACTTGTTGCAAAGGTGTAAAGTCTGTTTCTTTCTGCACCAACCAAAACCAACAACTTTTTTCATACGACTTGTTTGTACATCAAAATATTCTTAAACTCTTTACATCTCGAGTTTTGGATCCAGCAGGAATCCTTTTGCCTTTTGGGGCTCCTGAATAAATCCTAAAGACCCGAAGTTACTGTTTAATGCATTGAAAATAGATAGTAAGGACGGACTGAACTGAACCCATCGTTGCGAGTACGACGATTTGGCCTTTTCGAATATCAATAATCTGGCCCAAGGAAATAATATTTAATAATCTGGCCTTTTATAATAATATTTAATATTAAATAATCTGGCCTTTTATAATAATATTTAATATTAAAAATAAAGTTAAAAAGGTTTTTTTTTTTTTTTTTAATTCTTACTATGTTATAAGTTTTTAATAAATTTTCTACACTAATTTAGGACTTATAGTGGGAGATGGACCAATTTCTTTATATTCAAATAAAAAAATATTAAGAAGTCCTAAATTATCACACATCACACTTAACCATCTATAAGCAAATTAGCTCCCTAAAAGTTTGAGGTACTAAACCAACATACATCAATACATTAATTACCATCCATAAAATTTATGTACTTCTCCTACAACTAGCTTATGCCTACATAAAGACAATGAAAAGGGTGTATGCCATCTTCTTGTTGTCCTTTACACTCCAAATCCCAATGCAATCATCAACATTGTGAATTAATTGGAATTTGGATAAATGGAAAAACAAAATGTGCTCCCAACTTAACTTAAACTATAAGAACACTAAAAATTGAACTTATATATAGATAGAGAAATACATGTTTGTAGAGTTATTATATATCAACAACAACAACATAAATATGTAGTAGCCTAAATATTCCCTTTTCTAACTTTTTGTAAGTACTCGCCGATGGGGGTGGCATTAACGCACAAAAGCGCGACAATTAACATCATTCGCATGCGTGAAATGAAAATGGTGAAAGGGAAGGCAGGCATGGGGATGAGAGCCAAGCTCTCCACGTGTCTCGATCACATCCTGATGTTGCGTTCACATTTCCCTCAGTCACAAATGCACCTACCCTCATCAAATAAGTTTAAATGTGAGCATTTGGTGGGAGAGGGGCCTCCCGACATTCCCCTTATTTGTTGTTTCCAGTCGTTACGGTTTTTTATGGTTTCATCCCAAGGAAGATTACTTATGGAGTGCGAAGACTCTGACATAAGTAAGGCATACCACGCTCAAGAGCACATAATTTGGGTTTTTAATGTTGTTGTTAACATGCATGCCATGATGCACACTTGTCCTTCTCTGGTTTTCGCT
Organism: Pinus albicaulis; assembly: GCA_034641835.2. Taxonomy (NCBI): domain Eukaryota; kingdom Viridiplantae; phylum Streptophyta; class Pinopsida; order Pinales; family Pinaceae; genus Pinus; species Pinus albicaulis. Next base: position 1,107,666,837 of record CM076584.1, read on the forward strand.
CACTCAAGTCTTCTCTCCCTTCCCTTCAATCCTCTCACATTGTTTCCACTTTATAACCATATGCACCTTGTCTCAGAGTGGTAAATTTTCAAAATTGTTCGAAGGAAAGTGGAAGATATTCAACTGTCGTTCAACTCCTGGTTGCCAAGGTGGGAGCTCAACACTTTCAATGAAGGTTTGTATATGTATTACCCACCTTCATGACTCCTCTCTTGTAGTCGATTTACTGGTTATTGTGCACCATTTCCCTTTGGCAGTTTATCTGGTTCTTGCAGGAGCCCATATTCTTTTTTTTTGTTTCTTCATAATACAACGACGGGTCCCTCCTTTGAGCTAGTCATTGTGTTACCCACTACGTCCTCCCAAATTACTGACTCTACGGGTATTTCATTCAACTGTCCTATACTAGTATGTGGTGTCTAGTACCCTCATACATTTTCAATATGGTTTTAAGAGTCTCACGGGTCGGGTTTTGGCTAATCTGAGTCTCCTACTTCCAATCAATGTTTCCCCTCTACAAATTTAGCTCGTCTGGGAGGCTGAATATGTAACTCATTTTGGGTTTCTCTTCCTTTCTATGGTTGATGACGCCCTCATTCATCTCAGTCTCCACACTTTGTAATTTTGTTTGTCGACCATGATAGTCTCTTGTTCGCCCCTCCTTCACCCATCTATACACATATTCCATGTCACTACATGACACCTAGACAACGTCTTCCCAGTCATTAGGGTGGCGCCTTAGGCGCATCTTCCTCTCGTCATCGACATCTCTTTGGCTAGAACTCCGTGGCTTATCACTCCGACTATGTTCCCCCTAAAGTGATAAATGTGATTCTTCACTTAGAAACAAGGGAGTTTGGTGACAGGTTATACTTTTCTGACTCTGAAATCAGTGGCAACACCTTCAGGCGGACTCTTGACCTAGGCAGACTTCAAAAAAGGAGGATCCATTTCCTCCACTCAGTGGTTGTGCATTCCCAGTTAGAAACCTTGCTTCACATAGTCATCCACAATAAGCAAGTCAACAAATATCAGTTATTTGTGGGACAATAGGAGAATAAGGGAATTCTCCAGGATATTAAATACAATCTGGTTGACATCATGGCCAAATTAACACAGGTAGAGCGTTTTGTGGTGTCTGACTCAGACTTTGGATCATATACACAACCCGAACTGCCAACAATCATCAATGCTCCAACAAATATTCTGCCCAAGGAAATTCCAACTACCTCTCTCTAGTTGTCATATCAAATTAATAGTTTCTCATGGTTCTTGGCATCTCTTTTTGCAAACATGCTACGCCTAGCTTTTCTATGCTTGTATCATTTTCGAGTTGCTTTAGTATGGCATATGAAAACACTGGTTTTTTGTTTGGTTTGGTATGAACAAAATTATGCATGTAACTATTTATGGGCAATGCTTTGTCTACCTAGCTTGATCTTTTTAAGTTTTTGCAAGTTTTTTTTTTTTTGGTAAATTTGGTAGTACCTCGCTATTTTCTATTTATAATTGTAAAGCCGGTTACAAAATATAAAAATCCAGTCTGTGGCCTCAACCTACCCATAGGAAACCAGGTCTGTTGGCCACCTTAAAGCGTTAAAAGCAAGCTAAAATTGAAATTGTTTCATTCGTCCATGAGCCTCATTAACTAACTGACCGATTACACAATTATCTACAAGTTGGGGAATTAAAATATGTCCATACAAAACAGAAAATTGCATCTAAAAACCATGAGAAAATTCTAAAACAACTAGCCATCAGAGGAGTAAACTGGAGCAAGATCCTTCACTGTAGAACCAGTCATATCCACTTGCTGCAATTGCTGAAGTTGTTTCTCCATTTGGCCTACCCGATCGATTCTACTGATACGATCAGTAGCCTGATACTGAGTAATTTTTATATGATTCAGCTGATTCTGAATGTCCTGTAGCAAATCCACAATTTGTGGCTCAATCCTCGCTTGAGTGGGAGGAAAACTCTGCATAGCCTTGGCCAAAAGGCACTTGACTATCCAATAAGTATGGACAGTCTGCTGGAACAAAGTGAGACGACCCTGAGTATTACCAGGGTCTATTATAAAGTCCATGATCTCTGCCTCCACATCATTATCTTCCAGATCAGTTTGAATTTCCCGTTCCCAGCCTCGAATCTCCCGGCGAACAGTGGATGAATTGCTAATAACATAGTTTGCAGTGAGGTTTTCTAGAACCTCTTGGCGTGACTTCCAGCCACGTTTCTTGGAACAAATCTCGGGCTGGGCCTGCTGTTTATCTTTAACAGAGTGGTGACGAGAACGACGCTTCCCCATGAGGGAGAGTGGCCTAAGGATGAACAAAGACAACCATGAATAAACGATTAAAGAGTGGACATCATCAGTGAAATAACCAGTGGACTGCCATTGTGCAGAGACCATATGACTGCCGCGAGGACACGACAATGAAAACTAGAGAACCCAATTCCTCAGTCTAATGCCCTGGACAGAAACAGAATGCATAAAACCCATAGAGAACAGGGCAACAAAAGCTGCCTCCCAATCATCACGAGGAATCTGAAAAGTCCAGAAAGACTTATGTCCACAATTGATAACATGGAAAGAAAGCTGCTCCCCACCCCGACTACAGCCATACAAAGAAAATGCCATAAAACCTACCCACTGAAAGTTCAGATAACCAGAGCAAGACAAAACCCAGCCACTAGAAATGAATTGACGAGCATATTTAAGGATAAAAGGAAAATGATGAACCCAGCCGCGTCTGCTGGAACAAGAAATGAAAATACTCCCAAATGCCTTAGACAGCTGAACATAGAACTGAAACAACCACAGAATAAACCTTTGAAGTTTAACCCACCCAACAGCAGGACGCAAAAGAAGGCAAACTCTGACCTGAACTGCAACGAAAGCTGAGAAGCCACTAGAAAATTGACAGGGGTCGCGAAAACAAGGTTCAACAGGGCGCAAAAGAGGAGCAGCAGAGTTATAAGACATCAACGGATTCCAAATAAAAAGAGCTTGCTGCAACCAAAACATAGCCCTTACGACATCAACAATGAGAGATAGAAGGAAGACAAATACATACCCTAATAGAACTGATTGGCTGGTGGATATGGCATCCAACATCCTCCTGTGCTGCCTCCGAGCTTGCACTGCATGGCAGAATGAAAATGCCAATGCTGAAATCTTACTATCTTAAAAACATTCCTTTGCCGTTCTGACAACACAAGCTGTCGACCCTGCCAGTTCATTACTCCCCGATCAGTCGCACACTTCCATAACCACAGTTCAATCTGCGCCATCATGGATATTAATGGCTTGAAGAGGTGAACGCGACCATCTGTCCTATCATGCTATTGCACTCTTGACAGATGCACACCCCGATCGAGGGGTAAGTTTTTGCAAGTTTTTTGAACAATGTGGAAAGTTAATCCTGAGATTTGAGGTTGTTACTGATAGGATCTAAAGTTGTTACTGATAAAATGATAAGCTTTGCTCTCACTACTGAAACATTAGATCCCAGAGAGTTTTTGGGAGATAGAAGCGATGAATGTAATATCAAATTTTCAGTATTATAAATATATAAAAAAATAAAATAAATAAATAAATTTGAAATACCATGTCTAAAATCTAATTAAAATTTAAAAAAAATCTTAAAATTATAATATCAATTATTAACATTACACAATCTCATTATAAATAAGTTTCAAAATATTAAATTTATTTATATATTTACTATTTAATTTAAATAGTAAATAATAAAAAATATCTTTTTTTTCCGCGAATAATAAATAAGTCCAAAAAATTTAAGATTCATATTTATAAAAAGACAGTAAATAAAAACAAATATTAAACTTATCTCTCAATAAGTGGATGTGGATGAAAAAATAAAATATGTAAATGTGTCTATCCGTGGAGAAGAAAGTCAAAAAAAAATTGCAGGATTTAAATGTGTCCCATAACCATATACACAAGGCCATGCAAAAGTAAAAATAAATAAATAAAAGATAAATAAATAAAAGATTTAATTTTAATAAATAAAATTAATATTAACATATGTAAAACCATATGTTATTTTTTAATATATTTACAGATACTAACCTGTAATAACTGTCCCCATTATTGATTTGAAAATTTAATTATAATAAATTTCTTAACATAAAAAACAAAACATATATTAAAAAACAAAGCAAACATACGTTACTTTTATTGTCAACTTGTTGCACAGGTGTAAATTCTCTTTCTTTCTGCACCAACCAAAACCAACAACTTTTTTCATACGACTTGTTTGTACATCAAATTATTTTTAAAATCTTTACCTCTCGAGTTTTGGGTCCAGCAGGAATCCTTTCGCTTTTTGGTGCTCCTGAATAAATCCTAAAGACCCGAAGTTACGGTTTAATGCATTGAAAATAGATAGTAAGGACGGACTGAACTGAACCCATAGTTGCAAGTACGACGATTGGGCCTTTTGGAATATCAATAATCTGGCCCTCGGTCCCCGCCCTCTCACAGTCACCATCCTTTCTGGTGGCATATTTGATAAATGTAACGGAAACACCAAAGGAATTGCCCAGCTAGTTGTGGCTGTGATGATTCCTACCCTCTGTACGACGCACTTCCACTCAAGAATCGCATTCTTATCTGGTTGTGATTAGAGCAGGAAGCACGTGGTTGTGTTCCCTCTGGATTCGATGAAGTAACTCGCTCTTATATATTTTTATACTTCATGAAGGTCGGCAGATTGATTTTGGAGAAACCAGCACTCTGTTTCATGGGGAGGTTGAATGCCTACAGTATGATATTACAGTTCACTAACTCATACAAACGAGCTCATACCAGTATGTTCATTCTTTTAATCTCTGTACTGCTCTTAATTAGTTTTCCTGTAGGATTGTCCGATATACGATGGTACAAATGCAAGAATGACACTAGATATCCTGATGAAAGTAAGTATGAGAGCAATTTGAACAGAGTTTTGGACGATCTGGTAAAGAATGCAGCAAGTTCAGGGTTTAATACCACTTCTTATGGGGATAATGCGAAAGATAAGGTTTACGGCCTTCTCCAGTGCAGAGGGGACGTTTTGCCGCAAGATTGCTCCAAGATTTCACAGGAAGCGATCATCACCCTTCAACAGCTCTGTGGGAACTCCATAGGCGGTCGACTCTGGTTAGATGATTGTTTCTTGCGTTATGATAATTTTAGTTTCTTTTCAGTCTTCGATGCGCATGTCATGCGTATTCTGCTCAATACCCAGACTGTCAACGACAATCCGGCTGGTTTTCGGAATGAGGTAGTGGATCTACTTCAGAGTCTGAAGGATAAAGCTTGTAATCTTTCAAGCAAGGGTTTTGCTTTAGGATCTGCTACCTCTTCTTCCTCTGTTACTCACGGGGTTTTCGGTTTGGTTGAATGCTGGAGAGATTTGTCCTTGGAACAGTGCAGATCGTGTTTTTCAATAGCTATCTTAAGCCTCTATAATATTACCATGCAAGAAGGGGGCGAAGCCCTGCTAGGAAATTGCAGAGTTCGGTTCGAGACACACCCTTTCTCGCGACTATTTGCCAGCAACAGTTCAACGTCTCAGATATCGCCGAGTAATTCCCAAATCAGTTTCTTTAAATTTATTTTCTTTCTGTTTGGTTTGTCTTTCTGGTTTAAGTTCTGATTATCTAGGTTTGAGTGCTCTGAAAAGATAAATAAACGTGGACGCTGCAGGAAAATCTTCGAAAAACCTGGCTATTCTATGCGGGGTTGTTGGAGGAGCATTGCTCGCGTTTTCTGTATGCCTGTTTATAATGCGAAAAAGAATGAGATCCGTGATTATGCTCAGATCAGTAGTTCTCAGGCAAACTAAAGGTACAAATTTTCCCAGTATTCTAATTTTTTATTTAGTTATATTTATTTAGGATCACATGAGCAGAGGTCTTTTCCTTCAAGATAAACAACCTTTGTAAGGTCTCATCTCTGAGATAGATTAGTTTCTATTTATTCTTTCCAAAAATAATAATTAAATATATTTCTTTCTTGAATTTGTGATATTTTATTTGATATTCATGGCCTGAATTAATCCACTGGACTTTATATTTTCTGTTTATAATTCTGATTTTGGTTTAATAAATTTGATTTTCTATTTTTCATTAATTTTATAATTCGCATAACATTTCATGACACAACTTTTGCCAATTAATTATGTACTAACTAATCTTCTTTCCATGCTAATTTATCTTTAGAACACATAATTAAACATTACTCTTTCTTCTCAAATCTCAGAGCCAAAGTTAGTCTCGAGATTTTTTCAAAGCTTTGGCCTTTGGCCCATTGCTATTACCCCGTGTACCTACTGTTTCTACTAAAATCATATAGCTATGCACTAGCCCATGGAACTGACCATTCCGTAAATTTCTCTGATAACTTGGTTGGGTATGTTTTAGAAGCTGTATCTTCTTTTTGCTGTATTTTTGCATTCCATCCCCTACAGTGCATGGGACTGACTATTAGGTGAAATTTCTCTGATGAGTGTTTAGTACGTTTTAGAAGCTGTAGCTTTTCTTACTGTTTTTTGCATCCCAGTCCGTCTCACGAGATTTTTTTTAAACGCTTTGGCGTTTAACCCATTGATGTTACTCTGCAACTACTGTCTAGTAAAATCATGCAACTAAACATTTGTCCATGGGACTGATTATTAGGTAAATTTTCTCTGATAGCTTGGTTTAGCATGCCTTAGAAGCTCTATCTTTTCTTGCTGGTATTTTGCATCCCAACTTCAACTTTATGGAGTTTATGCTTGGGGAAAGAGTATGGTGACATGGTCCATTTTTTTGTGTGGTTTACAACTGCAATTACCTTATGCAACTACTCTCTTTTTTTAAGACAGGGAACTAAGCAACCTCCTCGGGTATATGCAACCCGCAAGCCGCATATGGAAAGATCCAGGTCCCAAAGTCTGTCGTAAACTCCAACGGGATGTCTATCCCTCTAGCTTGGTCATGACGGGCCATAGACAACCCTATCCCCGCAGGTTTTGAACCTATAACCTCCCAAGAGAAATCACAAGTTCTTAACCATTGAGCCCACTCAGGTTGCCTTTATGCAACTACTCTTTAGTAATATCATGCAGCTAAGCATTAGTACATGGGACTGATTATTAGGTAAAATTTCTCTGACAGCTTGGTTGAGTATGCCTTATTTGTGGAGTTTATGCTTGGGGAAATAGTATGGTGACATGGTCCATTCTTTTATGCGGATTGAAACTGCAATTACCTTTTAGTAAAATCATGTAGCTAAGCATTAGTCCATGGGACTGATTATTAGGTAAAATTTCTCTGATAGCTTGGTTTAGTATTCCTTAGAAGCTGTATCTTTTCTTACTGGTTTTTTGCATCCCAACTTTGTGGAGTTTTATGCTTGGGGAAAGAGTATGGTGTTATGGTCCATTCTTTTGCGTAGATTAAAACTGCAATTTGTTAAGGGTATTTGGTTTGATGCAATCAAAATAAAGGAATAAGTAGCATTTAAAAAAAGCAGAGTATGCTTTACCTTAACGATAGCATTAATAGGCTAGTCCTTAAATAGCATTCATGGACTCTATCATGCAAACTTCTCAGATGATAATCAGTATTATGCCTAATTGTTTCTATTGATCTCCTCTGAGTTGGACTTTATAAATTATTCAAATAATATATTGCCTGTTTCGATCAACTGTAGTCTGTTTCTCTACTTTGAAATAAAGACCTGCTGTCACTATTTTAAATTAGCTGTATCATATTAAACTATGTCACTATTTTAAACCAGCTGTATCCTATTAAACTATGCTAATTATTTTTAAAAACTGTATTATAGTAAATTTATTTTTTTCTTAGAAAGTTGAACTTTCAATCGTTCTTGTGTAGAAAGTTTGCTATTGGATGCATGATAGTTAAACAGGACACTTAGAATCCCAATCCCATTTATTGCATCAAATCTCAAATCCCTTTGGTGTTTATAAACCTGAAGTATTTGTTTGTAACGTTTAAGAACATCGAATGGCCAATTCTGTTATCTCTGTATATTAAATAAAAAAATATTTCATATTCAGAAACGCGTGATGGCGACTATGGATCGTTGTTCAATTCCCAAATTGTGTTTAGATTGGATACATTGATAGAAGCAACAGGAAAGTTTCAAGAAGTTAACAAGCTTGGAGAGGGAGGCTTTGGCTCTGTCTACAAGGTAGGGTACATACTAGATTATGATTATAAGGTGTTCTGGAAGAAATGGATAAGCTAACTATAATTATAATAATGGTGTATTTGTTTTTCTTCTTAGGGAGTAATTTCAGATGGGACAGAAATAGCGGTGAAGAAATTGTCCTTAAGCTCTGGACAAGGAACAGATGAATTTATGAATGAAGTGAGGCTTGTAGCCAAAATTCAGCACCGAAATCTTGTACAGCTACTTGGTTGTTGTGTGGAAGGACCAGAAAGGTTGCTTGTTTATGAGTACTTGCCCAATAAAAGCCTGGACACCTTCCTCTTCAGTAAGTAACCATGAGTTTTTTCCCCTGTTCCTTGTGTTCATGATATCATTTTAAATGACCAATTTATGCTTTGTGGAGAAATATTGACATCTGGATGGATGCATGGCTTACAGACCCAGAAAGACGCCAGGTTCTTGATTGGCAAAAACGCCATAACATCATAATGGGAATAGCTCGTGGCCTTCTTTATCTGCACGAAGATTCACAACTACGCATTATCCATCGAGATGTTAAAGCAAACAACATTCTGCTAGACGACAAGCTGAACCCCAAGATAGCAGACTTCGGCTTGGCAAGGCTTTTTCCTCGTGACGAAACTCATGTTCAAACCAGAGTTGCAGGGACATAGTAAGCAACTCTTTTAAGTTCCTTGTTTTGGTTACTCTATGAATATTTGAAAAGAAGATTAGAGGTTAGGGAACTTAAGTCAAATATGTTGCCATTAGGCATTTCTCACAGGTTTGTTTTGGGGTTTGCTTTATTGGCAGTGGTTATATGGCTCCAGAGTATGCAATGTTAGGGCAGTTATCTGTAAAAGCAGATGTTTACAGCTTCGGTGTCGTTCTGCTTGAGATTGTGAGCGGGAGGAAAAACAATGACATCAACTGTACAGAGGAAATGCAAAGCCTTTTAGAATGGGTGAGCTGCCATATTTTATGAATCTCACTTGGGGTTTAGCTGGGCTTGATTCAGCGTCACAGAAAATTAAGTATTTTTTTTTGGGGTTTGGGACCAAATGAAGTAACGACTATAATCTTAATTTTCATATAAAATTGCAGGGATGGCGATTGTACAAGAGGGGAAATCTGCTCAATATGATCGATCCCATAATAATTAAATGTTGCCCTCAGGAAGAAGTATTAAGATGCATCCATGTTGGTCTTCTATGCGTGCAAGCTGATGCAGCAAATCGTCCAGCAATGTCTGAAGTTGTTCTGATGCTGTCCACCAGTTCATTGACCTTACCGAATCCGACCAAGCCTGCTTTTGTAAGTCTTAGCTTCAGCGGGGAGTTATCTCCCAAAGATGAAGCTGTTACTACGTCATGTGCCCCTTCACAGACCCAGCTACCAAACCCAAGTCTCTCTGTATGTTGTTCTTCTTCAGTTACTAGTTTGGAACCTAGATAGATTAATATTGGGGCCAATTTCGTCTTGTACTCGAATACTAATCTGCATTAGGATTGTTGTTGAGAAGTCAGGCAGAATAATTTGTAACTGAAGCTCTGGGAGGTTCCCAGTTCAAACCTAGCAGTAATTATTCGATGCCAGTGGCAGGACACTGGACAGCTGTGATAGATCTCTGGTTGGGAAAGGGTACAAACGTAATAACACTCGTGTGGCCTTGGCGAGAATAGTTAGAACTGCAAAAGAATCTAGGAGCTCGATTCCTTGCAGTATTTAAAAGAAAAAACAAACTTCTGAACACTTTTGTGGCATGGGATGCAGGTTTGGAATTTGACATTTTACAGAGCGTTTAAAGAAAAAACAAACTTCTGAACACTTTTGTGGCATGGGATGCAGGTCTGGAATTTGACAGTATACAGAGCGTTTATGGGATGCAGGTCTGGAATTTGACATTTTACAGAGCGTTTATTTGACATGCCTATATAAATTTAGTCCGTCAAATGTGACCTGCATAAAAATATCAAATTGCAGGTTCAATGTGTAACAATTTGACTAATCTGTCATAAATTTTTATAAATAATTTGTATGGGTGATTTCATTATTTTATAATACATTTAACATAATGACCAAATTGTATCTTATTTTGAATCTTTATTTGAAGTTTATATTATAGAATTAATATCATTAATAAATTATAGGATAATGAACTTGATGTGTGGATAAGAATGGAATAGTGATGATTAGTATTTTAATTAAATTGATATTTATGAGTTTGTATAGAATATTAATACATTTAATGTGATCATTATATTGTAGGTTTATTTGAAGTTTTGATTTTAAAATCTTCGTTATTACCAATATTTTATAGTTTAAATTGTGTTATTAAATAAAAATTGAAGTCAATGCTCAAAGAAACTCGGACACTATAAACGCCACTTAAAATTATTCTTCCAAGGAATTTGTGACCATATTTCAAACTATATCGACCGAAAAATCTAGAAGGAAAAAGAAAAAAAAAGTCGTTAGCATAGTGAAAAATTCAAACATGTACCTTGTGTTAAAATAAAATTAAAGTTGATTAGGGTTCCGATTGCGACAAGTATTTGTGCAAGTGTTGATTATTTTATGAAATGCGATCAGTGTCTGTACGGTAATATTAGATTATTCACGAATTTCAATAATAGTTGTAGAAACAGGCTGTTCAGGAATTAGAATAGTAAGATATTAATAATTTAAAACGTTTGATTGTCAGATAGCAATTTCGCACACCTTTGAAACTCACGGTAACATTTTCGGAAGAGGTGGGGACCAAGCCGACAATGGCCGACCATTGCCCAACTTGTTCCTCGATTACGCACATTCTTATAATTATAAATGTTGGATTGAAGGTATTTCTACATGTGAAACATATTTTTTTATCAATATTTAAGTATATTAAGAGCCACGAATTTCAACCAGATACCGAAACCCAATGATAGGTTGTAATGGTGAATGATAAATAATCAACTGTTGAAGTTTAATAAAACCCAATGATAGGTTGTAATGGTGAATGATAAATATTCAACTGTTGAAGTTTAATTTTTATTAGATTATTGGTTCAAATTTTATGAAGGGGAGTTAAGGGTGAGAGCCACTTGTTAAGATTAAAAGCTAGCTTATGAGATATTTGATCAAGCCTTACATAATATTAGTGACAATATTTTTAATGACAATATTCTATGGGTGAATTGATCATTCTTTTATTTAACATTTGTGTTGACTCTTGTTTAGGTTCATTTTGTAAAATGGTTTTCATTGATAATATAATAATGCCAATTTATAATATACTTTGTAAATATTATTGTTTAATATTTTATGAGAAATTTGATGTGTTTTAAGTTTTCCCTTAAATATTTAGATAATAGAAATTAAATGTATATAATTAGGTTAATTTTTGAATAAATTGTCTCATTGATATCTTAAATTTTGCATTTCATTTCTTATAACAATTTTTTGCCCTCTTGTCTATATTATTTAGTTTCAAAGAATAGAGCTTGACTCGAGAATATCTTTTGTGGTGTTATTTGTAGGCCTTTATAGTTTCCTAAGCTCAATGTTCTCCTTCATTTAGCTTGAGGATCCCTCATTGCTTCCTAGACCATTCATGCATTAGTTGCACCTAATTTCTAAAATCTATTTTTCAATGTCCTAATTGTGTCCTTAATCCATGGAAAAAAACATGGATATGATGTAGTGGTTCCTAGAACACGTGCCTTACCCAAAATGCCCAAGACTACAACCAATGCACCCTACTCATACTACACACCAAGCTAAAGCTTTGGTTAGATGCTTACTTCCCACTACCTTATTTCAATAACACTATGGACGGGGAGAAAGTAGACTCTTGGATTAACAACTTTCACATCAATTTCTAGGGTCATCTAACCTTGATTGATGATAGAAAGCTAGTACATGGTATGCAACATTTGGAAGGTTGTGTACTTGATTGGTGGCATGAGTATATGTAGCTTTTGCTAAATGACCACCAATCCTCAAATGGGCAATTGGATTAAATGAAAAAATCTCCAACCCTTGCCACAACTTCATTGTTACTCTCCATGGTTGCTTTTATCCTCTAATGTATTGTGAGCACTTCCTTGCATGCTGGTTTCATTTGCAATAACTATTTTGGAAGATAATGCAATAATGTATTGAGCTCTTTCCCAAGCTCTAATCTCAATCCTAGATTACCAACTTGGAAGAGATATTTATTATCAAATTCATTTTTGGTTCATTGCCCCTTTCATGGCATGATGTGCTCTTATTTACTAATGCTACTCTTAATGAGGATTTTAAATGTATTATTGTTGTGGAAATGTGTTATGAAACCAACTCCAAAAATAGAAAAAATAAAGATCAACGCCCTAGAAATAAGCCACTTCGAGGGGGCAACCTCCTTTACATTACAAAAATGAACAATTCTTGGATGATACAGATGACAAAACTTCCTTTCTATATATAGGAGTCCATGGGGTCATAATATAATCATAGCCGACCTAACAATAATAATGTAAAGGCACAATAATAACAATATGAGGGTTACAGGGGTACACCAATAATAATAAGGGGGATACACTAACAACGATAGGGGACTACGTTAGTAATATAGGGACCTAACATGCCCCTCTTTCAAAAAAATGTTATCCTCAACGCTTGAGTAGCTCTAGATGCTTCTGTATAAAATTCTCATCCCATGTAGAATATTCATTGGGTAAGTTTTCCACTTGATGAGATATTTTGAAATTAATCAATTTCGTAGCTGTCGAGTTCTGGTTTCTGTGACTTCTTCAGGGTCCAATATGATTTTTCCTTCCTCATCAAGTTTTGGAAATATTGTTTGAACTGGAAGTTTTTCACCTATAACTCTATTTAAGCATGAAACATGGAAAACTAGATGCACTCAAGAAGAAGCAGGAAGCTCCAATTTGTATGCCATAGTACCAATCTTTTGCAACATCTTGTAAGGACCATAGTACTTTGGCGATAATTTATTATCCTTCTTAGCTTTCTTGAGGGACATTTGTTTGTATGGTTGTAGACGTAAAAATATCCAGTCTCCTACATCAAAACTTCTCTCGCTGCGATATTGATATGCTTGTTGTTTCATTCGATTTTGTGCCAAATTTAGGTTTTCTTTTAAGAGTAGGAGAACTTGTTGTTGATGCTCAATGTGATCTTCCACTGCTTGAACCTTAGAATTTACTCTTAAATATGGTGTGATGGATGGTGGATGATATCCATAAAGTGCCATAAATGGGGTCATTTTTGCTGCAATATGGAAGGAAGTGTTATACCACCATTCAGCCAGAGGTAACCACTTAACTCATTGTGTTTGTTTATCAGATACAAAACAACGACGATATTCTTCCAAACATTTGTTCACTATCCCAGTTTTCCCATCAGATTGAGCATGATAAGATGAGCTATGAGCTAGTTGAGTTCCCAAACAAGAAAATAATTCTGACCAAAAAATTCCAGTAAAAATGGGATCTCTGTCACTTACAATTTTCTTTGGGTTTCCATGTAGCTTTTGAATTGTTTCCATAAATGCAGTAGCAAATATACTTGCTTTAAATGGATGAGATAATGCACAAAAGTGTGCATACTTGGTAAGTCTATCAACTACCACCATGATAACACTCTTTCCTTTGGACTTAGGTAAACATGTGATAAAATCCATTGAAATCTCCTCCCAACGTTGACTTGGAATGGATAAATATTGTAGAAGACTCGAGGTCTTAATTGTCTCAACTTTATTTTGTTGGCAAACCAAACATTCGACCACAAACTTTTGGATATCAGATTTAAGGCCATCCCAAAAAAATTCTTTCTTCACCCTGTGGTAAGTTTTTAAAAATCTTGAGTGTCCTCCTAAGGGAGAAGTGTGCAATTCAAAAAAATATTTTGTTTTAGTTGGGAATCCTTACAAAGATATAAGCGATCTTTGTACCACAAGGAATCATTTTTCCAACTAAATGTATCAGATGTACAAGGATCTTGCTGCAACTTTTGAATGAATGTCTACATTTCTTCGTCCTTCTTCCATTCATCCCTTGCTTCGGTTATCCAATCTAATTGGATAATAGAAATGGCACAAAGCAATGCTTCCACCTCTTCATCCTTTTTTGAGAGTGCATCTGCAACAACATTCAACTTTTCTTTTTTGTAGATAATTTCAAAGTCATAACTCAACATCTTTGTGACCCATTTTTGCTGCGCTTTTGAAAATAGTTTTTGTTCCAAAAAGTATTTAAGACTATCATGATCAGTTTTTACCTTGAAGTGTCTTCCCATTAGGTAAGGTCGTCATTTCTTTAGTGCATGTAGTATTTCCAACATTTCTTTCTCATAAATAGCTTTCTGTAAATACTTTCCTTTGATTGGACGACTTTCAAAAGCAATGGGTCTTTCTTCTTGCATTAAAACATCACCACTTCCATTTCCTGAGGCATCACATTCCACAATAAAGGTTTTTGTGAAGTTTAGCGTAGCTAATATCAGTGTTAAGCACATTGCCTCTTTCAGATGTTCAAAGGCCTTAGTTGCTTCAAGAGTCCACGAAAATGTATCTTTCTTCAATAATTTTGTTAAAGGTGCTGCTATTCTTCCGTAATTCTTAACAACCTTGTGATAATACCATGTTATCCTAAGAAATCCTCGCAACTGCTTTATGGTTGTTAGGACTTTCCATTCCTTAATGGATTTAATTTTGTTAGGGTCTACCTTAACACCCTCGTAAGATACAATATGACCTAGATATTCCACCTCTTGTACTCCAAAGAAACATTTGGAGGTTTTTGCATATAATTTTTCTCCTCCAATAGTTTGAGCACCCTGTCAACATGTTAAACATGATCATTCCAAGACCTGTTGTAGATTAGTATATCATCAAAAAATACTAACACAAATTTTCTAAGGAATGGTTTGAAAATGGAATTCATCAACCCTTTAAATGTAGAAGGTGCATTGGTAAGGCCAAAAGGCATGACCAAAAATTCATAATGACCCTTATGAGTTCGAAATGTTGTTTTCAGAATATCTTCAGTCTTCATTCTAATTTGACGATACCCTGAACAAATGAGAAATTTATCTTTAATAGTGAGCTTATTGAGCTCCCTATTATCCAGACATATGCGCCATGATCCATCCTTCTTGTGCACCAATACTACTAGAGCAGATAAAGAACTTTGACTAGGTTGAATTATACCAGCCTCTAACATTTCTGCAATCATACGTTCAATTTTGCTCTTTTGGACATAAGGATATCTGTAAGGCCTGATGTTTGGAGGAATAATTCCTGGAATCAAATGAATAGCATGATCATGATCATGAATAGGTGGGAGTCCTTTGGGAGTTTCAAACACCTTGGAATGATTGTCCAAGACTTTTTGGAGATGTGGAGAAATAAATGATTTTGATGTTGGAACTTCTAGTGAACATAATTGTGCAATTATGCCTTGTTGTTCTTAATTCAGAAGCTTTGCCATGACATTAGAGCTTATTATCTTTCCCGGCTTCCCTGTGATACCCCGTAATTCAACTTCCTTTCCTTCTGAAAAAAAATTGAAGAAAAGTTCTTGAAAATTAAAAGCTGTAATCCCCAAAGATTGTAACCATTATACTCCTAGTACAACATCAGCACCTCCCATTGGAATAGAAAGCATTGTACTATTAAATACATATTACCCCATGGTTAGCTTGATATTATGGCATTTTCCAGAGCAATTTATAGTTCCTCCATTTACAACCATCACTTGACATTCTGGTGCTAGGTATAGGAAGCAATTCAATTCTTTGGCTTCCTTACAATGAAAAAAATTATGGCTACTACCTGAATCAATCAACACTATTACCTTTTTCTTCTTGATATGTCCTTCTATCTTGAGAGTTTGAGGAGTGGTAATTCCTCCCAATGCATTACACGATATGGTCAGACTCATTTATTCTTTTTATAGGGTTGGTTCCTAGTGTATATCCTCTTCTTTTGAAGTTTCTTGTTCATTTTCTTCCTCTTCACAATCTATGTAAAATAATTTCTTCTCAGCACACTTATGACCTTTAGTGTATATGCTATCACAACAGTAGTAAAACCCTTTTTGTCTTTTTTCTTTCAATTGTTGTGGTGTCAACCTTGTAGGTTTTGGAAGTCTAGGAGTAGCAACACTTCCATCTTTATAGATGTGAGTGGCAGACTTCCTTGTCGCCATAATTTTACATTCAATTTTTCTTGCCATCCCAAATGCCTTCTCCAATGAATCATGTTCCCAAAGGTGAACCTCATGTTGGATATTATCTTTTGAAGTCCTTATGAAAACATCAATCTTGTGTTCCTCTAGAATATCAGTTATCTTTATATTCAATTTTTGGAAGTCCTCAATGTGCTCCACCACTGAACTCTTTTGTTTGAGATTTATCAATTGGATAAAGAAGGTGTTGCTCTTTGTATCCTCATAATGTGCTATCATTTCCTCCATAAAAAATTATCAAGTGACAATTTTTTTACGGGATCAAAGCCATTGATACCATACAAATGTATTTTGTTCTAAATGTAAAGTTGCAATGTGTACCTTTTGTGTGTTTTGCACATTATTGAGATCAAAATATTGCTCCATTTGTAGTATCCATGTTATGGGATCTTTTCCATCAAACTTCCTCATATCCATCTTTGGAATATGGTGGTTCTTCCATCCAACATTAGAGTTTATGAAATTATGATTAACATTTAGTTTGTTCTCATCATGAGTTTCATGTACTACCTTTTTGCCATTAGGAATAATTTCTTCTATCAACTTTGTCAAACCTTCCTTCAAACCTTTCATGTCTTCTTTTAAATTATTCTTCATGTTTTCCATGTTAGCTTCCATGTCATCCATCTTAGTTTCCATGCCATTCTTCAAACCATCCATATTAGCTTCCACGCCTTTCTTCAAACCATCCACATTAGCTTCCACGCGCTTCTTCAAACTATCCATCTTAGTTTCCACATCTTTTTTCAAAACTTCCATTTCATTTTTGTTGCTCTTTGCGAGAGAGAAATTTGGTGCACTTGCTGTTGTATTTTTGATATATCATGTTGCACTTCTTCCTCTTCATGAGTCATAGTAGAGTACTTTGAGGGTTTAATGGGCATTGAATTCTTTTTAGGGGGAATTTTAGAACCCAATACTGATATCTATTCTTAAATATTCCCTTGGAATCAATTCAAACTGATTTTTCAAACAAGACTTATGCAATTCGAAAAAAATATACACCTTTTTCTTGCTTTTGAGGAGCTCGATATTGAAATTGAATTATCTTTGTGATTTTCGATCTTAAATATTTGAAATTTGGTCATGTAGTAGCCCTATGAATCTTTTTTCGAATGCCACAGGTCTGACCTGATTTGGATTCTTCAAGGAAAAATTATGCCCAATCTCCCACAATGACCTAAAAATGGACTGGTTCAGTAGAGAGAACTTGTACGATATGCCACATGTCACTGTTTCGTCCTTCAGCTCTGAAATTGGTACACGGGAAACTAAAGTCAGTGTAGTTGTGGCCACTTTTTACATAATTCCAATCCGATGCTCAAAGAGAGAGGTATGACTATTTTCCCATGGTCATCTCTTTCAGATGAAATTCTGGAGCTTAAAAAAACCCTAACTTCCATAGATAATCTCTCCAAAAATATTGCGAACCAAGATCTAAAAGTTTTACATGATGTTCCTCAGGATTATGGATTCTCGTGGTAATTTTTTTAACTTCTGAACCTTCGTAGAAAAAATGCTATAATGAAAATGCCACGATGGCCTGTTTAGAGTAGCGAAACCTTAGAATCCAAAGCTCTGATACCAAATTTTATGAAACTAGCTCCAAAAATAGAAGAAAAGAGATATCAACTCCTTAGAAATAAGCCACTTCGAGGGGGAAACCTCCTTTAAATAAAAAAAATGAATAATTCTTGGATGATACAAATGAAAAAACCTCATTTCTATATATAGGAGTTCATGGGGTTAAAATATAATCCTAGCCGACCTAATAATTATAATGTAAGGGCACAATAATAACAATATGGGGGTTACAGGGGTACAACAATAACAATAAGGGGGCTACACCAATAACAATAAGGGACTACACTAGTAATATAGGGACCTAACAAAATGTGCAATGCCTCTAAATGTGCCTTCTAGCAACTTGCTAAACCTATAGGATTTTCACTCTACACTCAACTTTCTTCCTTCTATGTCATGCAACTCCTAGAATTTTTACCGTACCCCCAAACTTGATGCCATGTATGGTCATCCCTTAAAATCTTGCCATGAGGTTAAAATTTACTCATTACAACCACAACTAAAACTTGACTCTTGAAATGAGATCTCCTTGAGCTAGATAAGGTTTCCATCCCCATTACGAATCTTGCCTTAATGGCCACCTCTTTCCCACCTACTAACTCATTTATCTTCTATCAAAATTTGGATCAAACAATACTTGGTCTAGTTGATTATTAACATTTGATGTGAACACAATCTTGTATACCAAGCCTTGGTCTCTAAACTTCATCTTTCCCCTACTCTTGATACTCGACCCTACCATCTAGGATCAATCAATATTCAAGGAATGTCTATCCTCATCACACAACAATTTCAAATTACCTTTTCTGTTGAACCCTACAATGGCACCATATGGTATGAAGTTTGCGCCATAAAAATGATAAGCAGTCAATGAATACAATACACTTCAAGGATGGAACCTCCTTTCATAATGAATACACTACAAGACAAGGGGTGATCCTTAGACTAGATCTTCTTAGTATATAAATAGGAGACAAAAGATACAATTATAATGAAAGGGTGCAATAAAAGGTTCTAGCCTACATAACAATATAATAAGAAAAATGTAACAATCTAATATTTATGGAGTTAATAAAGGGTTTTAGGGTTAACATGGGGTTTGTCTAGGGCTTAACATTCCCCTGCCCTTCAAACAAGTGCTTTCCTAAAAACAAGATTAACTACGAGTGTTTCTATATGAATAACCCATCCTCCCATGTCACCTCTTCCACAAGTAGGTTCTTTCATTTAATAAGATGCTCATTAATCACTTAATTTCTTAGTTGCTTAATCCTTTTTTCTAGGATTGTTTCTGGTTCTAGTTTGGGTTTCCTTCCTCATTAATCTTTGGTAAATTAGTTTGGATTGGGATATTTTCACCTAATACGTTTTTTAAGCAAGTAACATTGAAAATCAGAGGTACATGTGAAGATGAAGGAAACACCAACTTGTAAACCATACTTCCTGTTGTACTCTCCATTTTGATTTTCTAAGGTGTTACATGCCTAAAGGTTGAAGTGTAAAGTATAACAGAGATTGGACCCATTTTCAGAGTAGTGGATGAACTCAAAGGCCATATTGGGCCCACTCAATTAGAAAGTGTCTGGGAAGAGCTTTCAAACAATTTGAACAAGTCTTGAATTGGCCATTGGGATCAAAAGATCAACATAGTCAAAGTGGATCTCATGAAAATCAAAACCACGGAACCCCGAAATCCCACAAATTGCTATAAGATAAATTATGAGAGGTCCTGGGACTAGAGACCAAAAATGTATCAGTTGTCAGAGCCAGGGCGTATGTTGATAGAATACTGTAATAGAATTTGGAGGCCCAAACCCCGCAACCCCAAATCCCTGTGACACTTTTTGAAGTCAATTATCGAAGAATCTAGGATTACACTGTTTACAAAGGAGTTTTACAAAGTCAGGGACTAGGGACTCTCTCTTTCTTGGCCGAACAAATGACAACTTGCCATTGGGAAAATATGATGCCATCAATCACTCGCTAGGAGGTGGACAAGTGGAAAACAATTTTCTAGTTTTCAGGTACCTGAATGACCCAGATGAAGATGACACTTGGATTAATCACATGGAAACATGTGGCTTGGTTGACGTCGACATGATGTCATCTCGACGGTATACCCCAAAAGGTCAAGAGCCCCATAACCATTTCCAGTTTCATTGTAATAGGAGCCTTGTTTCCGGGAAATAGGGTACCGAGGCGCCTGAGCTACTTGGTTCCAACTCAGTAATGACTAGCATCGTTCTCAGCATGGAGGAGTCCCCAAGTGGTAGTGGAATTTCCACATGTCACAGATTAAAAAGAAGACAACTATGGAGAGGATCATCACCCATTTCAAAGCAACCTCACCTGAAAGAAGCTCTGACGAATGAACAAGTGTGGCGGTTAAGCCAACGCTGGCCCCGATAAGTCAAAGTAAATAGAATAAATGTCGCAGATCCACGATTGTGCTTGATTATGGGGGGATGAGCCATTGACTCCAGTTCCTCCCAGGAACCTAGTTAGAGAGATTAAATGGGGCCCACCACCTAACAGGCTAGAGAAATGACCACGTACATCATTGGGACCATTACTAAGCGAGTGCATAAATAAACTTATATGTCTCTCCTCCCTTGTCCTCCACCCAATCCAAATTTTCCACGTATCTCCCTCGCATAATCTTAGCATGTTTCCCACCTAAAATCCCCACGAGCTAACCATTGCACCCCGCACACCTACCGTTGTACTTTAAATCGTCTATTTAAACCCATTATGTGTCAAGCCCTTCCATCTGTCTACAACTAGTTCCGATAAATTGATCAACATAGTGAAAAAGTTTTGTGCGCTCACAATTTCCTATCCTCCCAGATCACCTTGAAATCATCCACCACCCTCATCAGGAAGATATGAATAAGGCCAAGGGTATGCCGAAAACGTCTGTGCAACAACCCATCGAACCATTTAGAGAAACCATCGATGAAACGTTTCCTAGGGCGAGACTCTTTTCGAATACAATATGAACCAGGGATTCATGGAATTCCTCATGGGAGGAAATCTACAGGTATTTTGAAGGTGAAGTTCCCTGGGTTACCATTAGGACAATAGTCATCAATGATCAAACCCCCACCTCAGAGGAAACCCCACAAGGTGCGGCCAATTATTTCTTGCACAAAATTGGAGCAAGACCTAGGATCCTGCCCTACACAGACATGGTTAGATAGGTCACTGAAACAATGGATACATGGGGAGGAAGTTCCACACTCAAAATGGAACAACAATTGGATCGTTCATAGTAGAGGAACTTCAGGAGATGTACCAATTTCCAAGACCTCAATATGTTTACGACAAAATTTATGTGGCAGACTTCTGTAAGAAGCACAAGGATATAATAGAGATAATTAAGGAGTGGAGGAGCGACCCAAAAAAACACAAGAAAGAACAAGAGGGCAAGTATTCCATAGACTCATTAGCTTCTCCTTTCAGTTAAGTAGCTACCATGCTCTGCAGGCTACATGCATACCCCAACGTCTCCAAATTTCCCAAAGATTGATTCCCTCTTATCGACAGGGCCTATGAGGGATATATATTCGACTGAGGCACCATATTGTCCAATAATATAGTCAAAAAAATTCTAGCTTTTTTCTCCTCCCACAGTGTCTCTCAGAACAAAATCCCTCTATTCTACATGCCAACATATGTCATGGACTCTCTTTGTTATTCCCTTGATTTCCCAACCATGAGTTGTAAATGGAATGTCTTCAATCATACACCAATTCACATTTTCCACAATGTACTCTGGGAGACCAATTATTTTGGTCACTTCTATCAAATTTGTCATAATTTTATTATTCCAATTTTTGAAATTATATTCCATACCAAGCCTCCCATAATGTCCCAACAAGCTATGGAGGATCTTAGGAATATTGTTAATTGGTTTGGTGAAGAATCCTTCACCTATATCAAATTCTTGGTAAACCATTTGCCCCCTCATGTATTACCTCTATACGTTCCATATAAACTAATATGCAAAGGATAGATTACCAAACAATTGGCCAGGGAATTACCTAGGAATTAAAAGAATCAAATAGCAAGGCATGGCCTCAATTCCAGCTTCCTATCAGGATTTTCTCTTTGGCCAATTATTGGAACGCTAAAAAAGATATCCTTCCTTTTAAAGTATTGAATTTAGCTACCATTTTGAACATGCTCTATGACCTAGATGGGATAACAAAGAATGTGGCCCTAGGCTCTAGTGTCAGAAAATTTCCCCATGAAGAGAACAAGTTTGATGACTTGTTCGTTGAGGAAACTTTATATGGGTCATTTTTGGATAGGGTGAATGCGCATTTATCGACCCAAGATAGAGAGAAGTTCCTCACTTTCAAGGACACAGGCTAGCCCCTATGCCACTGAATTTTTTGAAATTCGTAATGCAAGCAAAAATATCTCTAAAGGACAACACATTGTCTCTTAGAAAGGGAGTTCATCCCAACCGATGGTCATTCCAATGCAACAAAAAACAACAACAATTGGTTATTTTTACTGGAGAACAAACGTACATAGCGGACCCAAACATGGAGCAACAATGGGACCAATTTGACCAGGCCATGAAGAAATATAAACTAGGAGAAGGAGAGAAGTAAGTCTTAGAGGGAGAAACCATTCTCCAACAGTAGATCACATGTCATAGTAAACCTTCTAAGAAATACACCAGATTAGAGAAATCCACAACCAAGAAGACACCAACAATCACTTAGCCTGAAGTAGAGATTATCCCAGTAAATCCTACTTTAGAGGTCTTCCCAGATATTGAAGAGATTCCCCCACTGGATGTGTTTTACAACCCGATGCATAATTTCGTGGTGAAAAGTGGGAGGAAGAAGAGGAAGATATACAAGTCCCAAGACTTAATTCCTAGGAAAATTAGACAAGCTTCTCCTGTTGAGGTCCTCTAGAAAGGCACTTAAATTGCCCCTGCTAAGGAACTTGGGAAATTAACTCAGTTCACAGGTGCATATGCATTAACCACCATGGATAAAGCCATGGAAGTTCAATAATTGATGAGGGAAAAGGCTGAAAATATTACTTCCTTGGAACAAGCACTTATTGACAAGGAGGAGCAACTAGAGGCACAATGGAAAGCCTAGCTAGATCAAAGAGACACTGCACTAGAAAGTATGCAAAAAAAGTTCGTTTCTTTCCAAGTCCAACACAAGGAGGAAATTAAGGCCAAGGATAAACTCCAAGAGTCTCAACAAAAGATAAATAAATTGCAAGGGGGAACCCTTTGGTTGAAAGAATTCAAGCAGGATTCCCATGACTTGAATGAATGACTACAGAGAGAAAAAAAAAATATTATGTGAGAAGTTGAATTTGATTCGGGAACAATACATGGCGGGGAATAATTTGACTGATGAGCTAGTGGATATGATTTCATATTTTGATGAAGTTAAGAAGGACCTAAATGAGATGTTGGAATGGAAGGACAATGCCAAGGGAAGGAAATCTAACTTTCCTAAAATTGATGCAATGCACAAAGAAATTATAATCAAAGGATGGAAAGCACAAATATGACCATTTAAAAGGCCGACGACGATGCGTAGGAGATGTCTAATGCCCTCGTGAAATTCGTTAATGATTCCCCACTTGAGTCAAATCTCATTTCTAGCTATCTCGGATATTCCTTGCCAATTGTAGAGAGCTAGCATGGAAAATGGCTTGAACATGGGATTAAGTTCGCAGAAAGGTTTAACTTAGCTAAATAGGATTGATCTTGAAGGAACTTGGAACTTTCTAGTAAAACCACATGCCAATTGGTTGGTTCTGAAATCGCTCACCAATATCTGCACTTAGATGATTCCACTGTTACAGGAAACAATATTTAGTAATCAAATTAAAATCAAGCCCCATTATCCTCCTGAGTTGGAAATACTCCTTAATCTACAAAAATTGTGGAAAAAGTGGGTAGTGGAGCATGGGACCACCTCTATGGATCGAACAAGCCAACATTGAGGATCTCTCCTGATATGAAAATCATATCATATCTCTACCATTTTGGTGATTTTGTATATATTTTATTTTCAAGAAGGTATCAAGTTGTTTTGTAATGATTACAACAGTTAGGCCTTTGGCACTCTGGGACAACTAATCAGTTTAGCCATCTATTGTGCTAAAAGATATTTTGTAAGAGGAAAGAGGAAATAATTTTTGAGGGTTCAATTTTCTATTCAAGAGACTACTATATTTCTGCAAATTTGGAAAGTCTTGAAGTTCAAAGACATGTATGTTGTTATAAAAAACTAATGAAGAAGTTTTTTGTGATTTCAAGCATTGATATGTGGATCATGTTTTCTTATCGCTATGCATCATTTTCATATCTCTTTCTTTCCTCTTAGAAATCGTGTATTTATAGCTGTTGGAACTCAATATTGTATGTCACATTTATCTATGTCATGTTATGGAAGATGGTACCTGTAAATGTAGGATTGAAAGACTTAGTGCGCTCCATGGTGCTAATTTCATTTCTTTTGTCTATCCATTACTTTGCTGAAGTTTATTTCACATGATTCAATTACCTAGCTCTCTGCACCACAATTTTTTTTATTTTTTTTAATTTCTTCCCACCTATACTACAACAGTTAAATAAGCCCCACTTTTTGTGTGTAGACTGTCATGGCTGAACTTTACTTCTTTGGAACAAAATGTTGTCAATGTGTATAGCATGGATGGTTTCTAAGTATGATTATTGAACCAAACTATATCCTTTTATATTTTTAACTATTGATCAATAATGAATTTTCTACATGTTAGGATTCCGTAGTTTGCAAGATTGGCAAGAACAAATGCTACAGAGCCTACATTAGAACCACTTTGGAATCCTAGGATCTAGCCCTCCTGGATTCAGAGAGGGATCTCTCTATATGAGTGTTTTCAAAATATATATCTTTAAAGCTTATGATATGATATTAGGCTAGTTATCAAGTACAAGGGATTTGTTTGTTTTTGGTTGGGATGGATATCATCAAAATGAAAGAAGTCTTTTGAAGGGTAAAGGTCTGAGCAGGTTGAAAGAATGGTTCAGCTAATAGGATAAGTAAGAGACAGTATCAATCCATTGGGCTATGGAGTCACAAAAGGATTTAATTGCACAAGAAGTTTCAAGAGTGGTCCATGGGGCAAGTCATCTATATCAAAGGGTCTCTTTAGATTTATTTTGTGATATGGAAAATTAAGAAGTGTGATGAAAGAAGCAAACATATAAGAAAACAAAGGGCAACTTAAGATCAGGTAAGGACTTTGAACCTATCCTGCTTTCAACATATTCTCAAAGGAAAAAAAATTTAAGACAAACAAGGAATATCTTAAGATCAAGGAAGGACTTTTAACCTAGCCTGCTTTCAGCATATTCTCAAAGGAAAACATTTAAGATAAACATAAAAAGTAGCCTAAGATTAGGTAAGGACTTTGAACCTAGCCTGCTTTTGGCATACTCTTAGGGAAAATTTCAAAGACAATATCTCAAGTTGTACTCAGTAAACATGGGCTCTCCAACACTTCACTGGTTATACTCTATTGAATTATCCTCAAAGCAATAATTAGAAGAAAACATAGAGATAGAGATTTATCAGTGAGATTTAGGGTACTTTACAGTAAATCCTAATCTATATTTTCTATTCTTTATCAGAGAAAGTGGACAGTATGGAAAACATGAGAAAAATAACAATTACAGTAAGAAAAACATCACCATTGACATAGACCAGGATCCCATAAATAAACTTGTATATTTGATGTTCAAACCAGTTACAATCTTCAAGTCCAGTAGGTATTTACAGCTTCAAACTTCTCTTCTCAGTCTATCTTTCTTCAATTTCTAACAGAGCTTCAACAGCCTCAGTAACTATTACACTCAATAATTATTCAACCAACAATTATAGTGGGCTCCTCTTATGATATTTATAGATGAATTGAGGAGGTGGAGTGAAAATAAGGTCTAACTTATCAATTAATACAGAGTAAATGCTTCTCGACCTTTGGGAGGCCTAATGGAGAAGATATCTAATGTCTTAACTCTGTTAATTGATTTCTACATTAAGTTTCATCAAATTTAATCACTTTTTTTTACTTTTGAGGCTTTTGGTAGGCTGGAAATTAGTTCTGAGTTGTCTTTGGCAAAATATCTCTGACTGTGCATTTTTTTGTATTCTTTCGAGGCAAATATGCTGGCAGGTGGAATTTCTGGCTTTCTGGGGATTAATTGCTTCAATGATCTAGCATTTTGAAGCGGTCTTTTGCTGATCTGTCTGCTTTGTGGCTTTAAATACTGATTAGGCCTCTGATTTGGATTTAGGCCTCCTTTAATCATCTTTATTCTTCAAACTGTGTCTTTAACCTTTATCCTTTGATATTCTGTCTTCACTGTTTCTTCGTTGATCTTCATTATTTTCCTTTGCGTATAGGTGGCTTTCTTTTGCTGCGCTGGAGGGTTTACAGTGTAACTGATGCCCATAAAGCACTGATTAAGCTTTGAAATTCAACCATTTTTGTCCCTTTTGCATTCAATTTTTCCACAAAGGATCGTTATCCTCGTCCATATCCCTTTACTGGACTGTGGGACGGCTTTTATGACTACCACCATGAAACCTGCAACAAACAACCAATCATTAAAAAAAACCTGCGTTATTTGGTTTTAACTACTTCAGAGGCTTAGGAGAGGTGGAGGAGTGTTTACAGAGAAATGAAGAATGTAACAGAGGTGGAAAACCCCATGGCGAAAGGAAAAAATAGGGTTTTAAATTGATTTATGGCGCGAAGTGGTGATGAGTGGTTTCAGGAATACCAGCTGTGGTATTCGTGCGGGATAAGAGTGGTAAGTGGTTTTGTGATAATCGAACGCGATACGGGTTATCGCTCGACACGTGGCTTCTAAAAACTGTCCATTTCGTGTGGAAATGGCATGATCAAATGGTTTTTTAGAATGAACGCGAAGTGAAATGGTGGCCGTCTGATCCAGGGGCAATAGATCAGATCGACGGTTGAAAACAAACACGAAGGGAAAAAGAAATATATGGGAGGAAGAGAGGTGGGGCCCAGTGGTGACGTAAGCATAATTTGCGCACAGCGAAAAATTCTTTGCGCATGGTAAAAATTGGTCTAGTGGAGGTAAAATGCGAGGATCAATAGGAGCTGTCAGATTAGCAAGATTGAAGGTCGGGGTCAAATCAAAGAAGCAGAGATAGATGAGGGGGCAGGGGAAATGACAACGTTGCGATGAAGGAAAGTCATCGATCTAAAATAGGATCAATGGTTAGGATTTAGAAGAAACACGATGAAAAAGCCCCAGCACGGTCGAGTGGGACCGGTGGGTTTATAAAGGAAATTGAGTGATGGTCATCGGATCTAGATTAGATCGATGGTGGAGATTAAGTGTGGGGGGTCGGAGGGTACGACAAGATCTCGTCGGCGGGGTGCCTCCGTAGTGAATAGGGAAATACTGGCCATCAGATTGGGGAAAAAAATCAATAGTGGAGACAAACTGTGGGGTTACTGGGGAGTATGGGCCACCTTGGTCAGGTGCCCCTGCAATGAACCTGTGCTGTTGATATGGGAGGAAATGGATGGTCCAGATGAACTCGACAAATTGGCAATTGGAGGAGAAGAGGGTTTGGGAACAAAGGAATTTGGAATTTGCGATGGTCGATGGCCGATGGGAAAATGAAGTGCAATGGATGGAGGGCCGTTCGATTAGGATTGAGATCAACAGTCGGGATCTGATCGACGCTTCACAAATCGGCGGTCCAGGCAGGCGGGAGATCATCGGCAGGGACTTGCGATGCGCCGATAGCCGTTAGATCTTCGTGGAATGGAAAACTTAGATCCAATCGGCGGATCGGCCATCGACATGGTAAAGGGTTCGGGACAAAGGATATGGGGACCGCTGATGGAGCGAGGACCGTCGGATCAGAAGTGAGATCGATGGCTTAGATTTAAAGCGGGAAAGCATATCGGCCTTTCACAAATCAGCAAAGAAAAAAGGAAAGGTAGCGAAGAATTTGAAAACGCCGAAGTGCGATGGTGATGGGGGCTTAAGACCTATAGCCGATGGTCTTGGGCTTTAGTATTATGGTGAAAAGGGGCTGAGGGCTTAAGAAAAAAGTGCTTAAGGCCTTATTATCAAAATGGAGCGGATTAGGCCTAAAAGAAGGATTTTTAAGCCTTTTTTGAGGTTTCGGTAGGGTGAAAAGGGTGTTTTTTAAACCAAATAAAGGGGATTTTCAAGGTTTAAAAGGGGATTTTGAGGAAGTAAAGGGTAAAATGAGGAAAGTGGGGGATTTTTGCAGAGGGATTTATCAAAAGGAAAAATGATGAAAAATGGTTTTGAAGAATAGTTTCTTTTATAACAGCATGTTTTACTTAGAGGATTTTTTAAATGAAGATATTAGTGAAATGGATTTATTTGAGGATAAAGAACACAGAGAGGCTTCAAGAAGTCACAGATTTTTGCATGAAATTTGTTACTTGAAGACTAATAGACTTGTTTTAGCCATCATCAGTTATGACAAAAAAAATTTGATGGTTAACGGTGGCTCCACTTGGGGATGGCAGCTCCTTGGAGGTGTCAAGAACTTCAGAAATTTATCTCTGGAATGTATACCTATGCTTTGCACTTTGACAACCTCTTTTTCCTTGATCATGCTGCTTAAAAAGATGATCAGTATTACATCATAACAAATCAGTTTCTCCCAAAAAACTAGCTACACAACCTACTTTCCTAACATTTTTTCTTCATAAGGTGCACTTGGACTTGCAAACCTTTGACATCAACATTTTATTCTTTTATTGAAGGCAGGAAAAACTAATCTAAATCTACCCTTATTTCTTCCATGAGTTCAGATTACACAGTTGAACTCATAAATTCTCTACCTAAGCTACTATATGTCAGGATTAGACTGTTTGACAAATTTATTCTCTATATTCTAAAACAAAAATTTAAATAAAAACAAACCAGGATTAAGCTGTCTGATTTGCTGTAAGACTATGGCATAAAAACAAGTTGCACATAAACTGAATTTTACAGAAATTTAAAACAAAACTGCGAAGGCTTATGATCTGAAAATTACAAGCATCCTTCATTATTTTTATGACTCAGATTTTGATCTATTTAGAGTCATTCTTTCTTTTGATTCTTCGGTTCAAGTTTTTAGTGTATTAGAACCATTATTTTCTTTTTCTTTGGCTCAGATTTTGATCTGATTAGAGCCATTTCTTTCTATCCTAATCTAATCTACTGATAAGCCAAGATTAAACAGTTTGGAAAATCTTCTTCACTAACCTATGAGCAGTAAATTGAAACCTATCTAGTCATGATTATGCTGTATGACTAAAATAGCAGTGCTCTCTTTCAGTAGTGGCATTTAAGCTTGCACACTTTTAGATTTTTCTTTTCTTTTTTGGTATGGGGCTGTACCTTTCTTCGTTTATTTTTTCCCTCTTTTTCTCCTTTTCTATTGTTTTTGTATTTTTTCTTTTTTCAAATTCAAAAGCAGTGTTATATACAATGAAAAAAAAAGCTTTGAAACTAAAATATCAGTTAACAAAGATAATGTTTTAGAGTCCTGTCATTGACAGGACCTTCAAAGTCTTTAGCTCCATCCAATTCTTGCAGAAAGAATGCATTGTTTCCAATAGCAGATTGAATAAGATAAGAGCCTTGCCATAAATTATCAAATTTTCCATGTTTTCCCTTATCTTCTCTTCTTGAATCCCATTTCAATACTTTATCACCAATCTTAAAATAACTTGCCTTGGTTCTTTTGTCAGACAACTTCTTGATGTTTTCTTGTAGTTGCTGTGCTATGATGTATACTTCTTCCCTGGTTTGTTGTAGATGTATAGTCTGGTGTATTCTTCTTGTCATATCATCATCTTCAGACTGTACTTCTTGGATCAGCTTCATGACTGGTACTCCTAAACTGGTTTGAAATATTGTATCAGTTCCATAAACTAGCTGGTAAGGAGACATCCCAATTGAATTTTTAACTGTCAATCTATCTGCCCATAATGCATGTACTAGCTTACTGTGCCATGATTTCTTGTTATCCTCTAGCAACTTCTTGATTATGTTCACCAAAATTTTATTTGATCATTCTGCTAACCCATTACCTTGAGAGTAATAAGTTGTAGAATGACCCAATATGATCTGATATTTATGACAAAATTCCACCATCTTTTTAAACCCAGATGCAATAGAATTGTCAATTATGATCTTTCTAGGACAGCCAAATCTAGACAGTGTATGGTTTTCAAGGAATGAAATGATAACTGAGTCTGTGGAATTCCTAGAGGGGATGGCTTCTATCCATTTGGTAAAATAGTCTGTTGCTGTGAAGATCCATTTGTGTTGGGAAGATGAGGCTGGATGGATTTCCCCAATGAAGTCTAGACCCCACTACTGAAAAGGGGTTTCAACAGTGATTGGTTGCAGAGGTAAGGGGAGCAACTTTCTTTTGCCTTCAAATATTTGGCATTTGTGACAGGAAATAATCATTTTGTGGACATCTTGAAAGAGGGTGGGCCAGTAGTAACCAGCTCTAAGGATTTTGTTAGCAGTTGACTTCCAGTAGAGGTTGCCTCCACATTCTCCTCCATGAAACTCGTGCTTGATCTTATCTGCATCATTCTCAGGCAAACATTTAAGCAATAATCCACTAGCATTTTTCCAATATAAACATTTATCCAAAATGCAGTAATTTACAACTTTCAATTTTAAGAATCTTGCCTTTGTTTTAGAAAAACTAGGAGAGACATTTAGGTTGAGTAACACATACAAAATATCAGCATACCAAGATGAATTCAGAAAATGATCTTCAATAATTGTAGTTGTCAACTCCTCCTGTTCATCTAATGCATTAAACATGTTTATATCAAGAGCTTGAAAGTTGGATTCAGCCATAAGTTTTGCTAATCTTTGACCTTTGATGAGTTTAGTGGGTTTGATTTCCATGTCTTATTCTAAAATTACAATGATCCACTTTCCTCTTTTGCCATCTGGATCTTGGGTCAATATGTCTTTTACAACTAAACGAGGCACAAATGCTATAATGTGTGAGTGTAAAATGTAAACTATGAAGTCTTTTAAGGCTTTGACCAAGGCAAAGGCTTTATTTTCCATGATATTGTACTTCAGAGGTGCATCTCTTAATGCCTTGTTGAAAAATGAAATTGGCTGCTCTTGTCCCTTCAAGTTTTTTTGTAATAGGACAACAACTAATGTGTGTTCTGATGCAAATGAAAAAATGAAGAAATCCTTTGTAAAATCAGGACTGATAAGAAGTGGTGTCTTGGTAAGTGCCTGTTTTACCAGCTCAAATGATTTCTTTGCTTCTAAGGTCCATTTAACTCCTTCTCTTTTAAGCATATTTGTCATGATTTTAAGGAGTTCAGCTAGATAGGGTATGAACCTTCTCAAGAAATTAATCTTCCCAATGAAAGATTGAAGTTCCTTGATGTTTCTAGGATGATTGATTTGCAATATACCATCAATCTTCTTTGGGTCTATCCTTATTCCTTCTTCATATATGATATGTCCAATAAGTTTACCTTTTTGGAGACCAAACAATGCTTTCTTTGGATTTAAGGACAACCCATATTTTCTACATTTCTCAAAGACTTTTCTCAAGTGTATTTGTTCTTCATCTGTTTTAGAATAGACAGTGATATCATCAAGGTAAATCATAATGAAGTAACCTATTTCTTCTAAGAATGCTATATCCATGGCTCTCTGAAATGTGGCACCAACATTCATCAAACCAAAGGGCATTTTCAAATACACGAAAGTACTCAAGGTGTAGTAAAGGATGTTTAAGTTGATTATCAGAATGTACCAATATCTGATTGTAACCTGAGAAGCCATCTAGCAAAGAATTTCTTTTAGAACCAACTACCCTTTGTAGGATATGATCCATTTTGGGTAAGAGATAGTTGTCCTTTAATGAGGCTTTGTTTAAGTTTCTAAAGTCAATGCAAAGCCTTATTTCTCCTGTTTTATTCCTAACAGATACAATATTAGACACCCACTCTGAGTATCTAACAGGGACTATAATTCCAACACCATACATTTTTCTAATTTCTTTCTCTACCAAAGGTAATTGAACAGGGTTGATTCTGCACAATTTTTGTTTAAAAGGCTTCTGGTTTTATTTTAGGGGTATCTTATGCTGGATTATTTTTGTATCATATGATTTCAGGTCTTCATAACTCCACACAAATACATCAGAAAACTCTTTAAACAACTCAATGTATTTCAGTTTAATGTGAGATGGCAGTGTTTTGGAAAGTTTGATCATTTTGGGCTTTTCCTCACTGCCTATGTTGCATTCTTCCACTTCAGCTTCAATAGGTTCATTTTTGGCTTTTTGGCCACATCATTCAAGTCAAACAATTATTCTAATGGGACCAGTTCTTTTGGCAAGCTTTGATCTTTAGGTTGCAGCACTTCTAAGTCTTCATTTTCTAAATCTGTGCTTTTTTCTGTTGTGTGTTTGGGTCTATTAGTTAACAGATTTATTTCAAAAATCTCAGGAGACTTTTCTTCTTCAAAAAGTGGGTTTTCTTTAGTAGGATAGTCTTGTTCATACTCTGAATTTGAGTTTTTCACTTCAAATTCATTTCTGGACTGTAGGAAATCTTCTATTTGTTTATCTCCTTCAAACACTTGCAAGTATTTTTCATTATCCGGGACAGCTGGTCTATATTTGACTTGGATGGAGTATTGTTTGCTTTCATAAGGTCTTAGACAAGTACTAGCAGCAAAGACTAATCCTTTGGCAAGAATGTTTTGGTTCCTTGGGACAAAGGTAATTTGGAATTCAACAAATGTTTTTAACAAGTCCATGGCATCATCTATATAGGCATTAAGTCTGGAGTGTTTAGCAGTGTATTCCACATTTACTTGTCTAATTATCAATTTTGAATCCCCATGAACTGTTATTATTTTGGCCTCTATTTTTTTCAATAAATTTAGGCCTAAAAGGAGAGCCTCATACTCTGCTATGTTGTTTGTGCATTGGAAGTTTAATCTATAATAATGACCTTCAACATGATTGTTTTCAGTGTTGTGTACCCATATGCCTGCTCCTTCACCAGTTTTAGAGCAAGACCCATCAAAACTCATACTCCAAAGAGGACTGTTTTTAGATTTTTCACTTATTTTATTGTTGTCCTCTATGTTTTATTTGACTAATTTGTGACTGTGTTGTTCCTATAGGACTGCACTGTGTTTTTCTTTATTTTGTTCCTCAAGATTTTCAATTTTTTGCGGGCTTATTCTTTGATGTCCTTGATTGGCACTATTCTCATGATTGTTTTGATGCTCAAGACCTATGATCTGTTTGCTATGATTTTCTGAATTAGCGAACTATTTTTTAGTTTTCTCCTTGTTTTCCTCTTCATCTATGGCTGCCATTATGTTTGGATGTGGAGTGACAACTATATTGGCTGATGTTTCATTGATTAATCATTTCTCATTAGAAATCTAATCATTTTAAAGAATGAATGAGTCAAGGTTAGTATGTATAGAATATAGGGGAGAGTTTTCTGGTCTTTGCTGACTACTCATCATATATTTCATGTGTGTTTCCCTATAAAGTCTTCTGGGTTGATTGAAGATATGGATGGTGGAATAAGTCATATCCATTTGCATAGTACCTTGCAACTTATCACCCCATGATCTTGAAAGAAGCATGCCATATTTTGGGGGTACATCAACCCCTACCACATCCATCACTATGCATTTGGCTGGGATTTGGGTCAAGTTTACACAAATACCTTTGATCAGGCCTAAGCATTTTACTCTACTAGAGTCAAAAGAATACAAATATTTATATAGTCTGGTTATCTCAAGGCCTAATATCTCCATGATTACTTTGGGCATGAGGTTATGAGAAGCCCCCAAATCATGCATAGCATTGTGTAAAATCTTATCATGGATATTCAAACTGACATAGAATGGAGGGGTAGTTCCTTCTTGGAATTTTCCTTCAATATTTGGTCCAAATAGGAGCTCCGGTTTATCATCACTTAAGTTAACAGTGTCATGAAAATTCTCTATGTTCAAGGATTTCAAAACTTGAAATCTATATACATTTTGAGTGACTAATTCAGTGAGAGGGACAGAGATTTTGAGTTTAGCAATTTCATTCTCTAGGCTAAAAGGAATCTGGTTTTTTGAAATATTTGATTCAGCCTTGTTAGTCACTCCTTTATCAACAAGATTAGCTTGTTGATTTCTACTATTTACAGCAGTCAAAATGGTTTTTTTAGGGGCATTAGCTGAAATGCTAGTGCTGCTAGGGTCATCACTCTGTTTTTCATTGATTTGGGTGTTTTTTCCCTTGTTTGGATCAGAAATTTCAACCACTGTTTCATGGTTTTCTGCTGTCTTTTTGGAAGCATTTATAGGTTTGTTTTTGGAACAATTATCAGAGGTTTTATTTTTGGGAGTTCCTTGATTCTTTTTACTTCTTAGGTCATATTTTTTGGGTGATCCTATGATGTCATTTTCAAATTCTTGTTCACATTATTCAGTTTCTTGTCTTCTATCATCATAGGGTGCATATAGACCTTGTTTTCTTTCATGGAGGAAATCAGAATCCTCATTGCTTACTCCCAACATGTTTATGTTATCATCCTCTGTTTGTTCAATTGTTTCTTCATCCTCATTAACATAATTTTCTTGGAAAGGAGGTCTGATCTATTGATCAACATCTCTTTGTCTGTTCTGAGGTTGATTTCTTCTAAAGTTCTGATTTTGGTTTTGGGTTTGATTTCTGTTTTGAGGAGCTGATTGATTTTATCTAGATTGAGATTTTTCATATATGCTCATCCTCTCCATCATCCTTTCCATTTTTGAGTCAGATGTGGAAGGTGCAGCTTCATCCCTATATGATACCCTCTTCTTAGTCTTCATTCTAGCTCTCTTCTCAATCAGATTTGTTTCCACACTAAGAGCTCCCTTCTGCATGTATTCTAAAGTTAAGGGATCCCTTTCTCTTAGCTGATAGGCCATTTTAGGATCAAATCCTTCATTGAATTTGGCCAAAGCTGAGCCTTGTGGAGGTTTCAAATCTGGGGGCAGTGCGTTATAAACAATATTAAATCTAGTGAAATAATTTTGAACACTTTCCCCAATGTTTCTCTTGAGGTTGTTGTAATCTGAAAGTATTTGGAGAGGGTTCTTCCTAATTTCCCATTTGTTTATGAATGTTTTATGGAAAGCTTGGAGGTCATTAATACTATTAGGGGTTAAGTTTTTGAACCATTTTCTTGCTTCTCCCCCTAAACTTTGAGCAAATAATCTGAGTTTAACAGTTTCATCATCTATATCATTTTTATCAAAATAGTCATTCATCTTGTCCACATGTATTTGAGCAGTAATGGAACCACTTGCATCATATAATGGAATCTTGGACTGATAGTCCTGTGGAAAATTGAATAAAGGTAAAGGAAGGACTAGAGGAGCATACCATGCTGCCATGATAGGAGGTTGTGGAAAAAATGGGGGGTTTACAAGTGGAGGGTTTATGAAAGGAGGAGGAGGATGGAATGGAGCAGTTTCAATAGTGGGTGTATGGATAAAAAAAGTACTCGGACCAGCAAGAGACTGTTGAGAAGATCTAGGATGAGAGAAACCAAAGTTATAAATGAAATGCAGATTAGGTGGGGTGGTTTCTCTGCTATTAGTATGTTCACCACTATGTTGGGGTGAGTGTGAAGACTCAAAGTCTATCTGATCTATATCACTGAGTGACTTAGTTCTGGATGGGTTTCTTATGAATGGTAATTCAACTTGTGTATCTTGTAGAGCTGAGAGATTTTCAGGGACAAAGTTAGCTCTATGAATTGGTCTGACAACAGTTGAAGTCTTGGATTTAAAAGATTTCCTAAGGATATTTTATGGATTATCAACTATCTCAGGAAGACTTGGGTCAGGATATGCTTTAGTATAAATTATTCTAGAAGCCACTATGCGGTGTTTTTAGACCTAATGATGAGAAAATTTTAGCCAAGTATGACAATCTTTTAAAGGCTAACTAATATTTTTTAGAGAAAACTCAATCCTCAAAGTCTTCTTAACTGGGTTTGAATGATGTTTGAAGGATAAAATAATTTCCCAGTGGAGTCTTTAGGAAAAACCAGTGGGGTCAACAGGCCCACTGAATACCAATGGAGTCGCCAGGTGAAGGATTTTTACTTATTTTGAATGTTTGGTTGTTGTTCACCATCAAAAATCAATAATAACCAGTCTTGGTGACACTTGTCTCATTTAGAAATAGGGGTTTGTTGAGTTGTGAAGTTATCTATTACTCAATATCTCCCCAGTATGGTCGCCACTATGTTAGGACTCTGTAGTTTGAAAGATTGGCAAGAAAAAATGCTGCAGAGCCTACATCAGAACCACTTTGGAATCCTAGGATCTAGCCCTCCTAGATTTAGAGAGGGATCTCTCTATATGAGTGTTTTCAAAAGATATATATTTAAGGCTTATGATATGCTATTAAGCTAGTAATGAAGTATAAGGGATTTGTTTGTTTTTGGTTGGGATGGATATCATCAAAATGAAGGAAGTATTTTGAAGGGTAAAGGTGTGAGCAGGTTGAAAGAATGGTTCAGCTGATAAGATAGGTAAGAGACAATATCAATCCATTGGGCTATGGAGTCAAAAAAGGATTTAATTGCACAACAAGTTTCAAGAGTGGTCCATGGGGCAAGTAATCTATATCAAAGGGTCTCTTTAGATTGATTTTGTGATATGGAATTGTTGGTTGGATAAATCGATCTTGCGGACAAGATCGATCTCCCTAGTGTCAGAAGAAAATCTAGCAACAAACGAACAACTAAGTTTATCTTTCTCTAAATATATTCGTTTTACAAATAAAAGCTATGAAGGTGTCGATCCTACCTTAGATCCGAATGCTTATTTGCAGTCGTAAAGCAATAGTTCTTCCGTCGCAACAATAGTCATTCTGTCGCAACAAGAATCCTTTCGTCGCAACAAAGTGTCGTATTTTCGTCGCAAAAAAGTGTCGTCTTTTGTCGACCTGCAATCACAAGAAAGCAAATATTAAATAGCACTTGTATAAAAAATAATTATAAAACATACTTATCATAGTGATCAAGGAATCTATGAAATAAATGATCAAACGACAACTTATTGAAATAAACAATCGAACGACAATTTATTGAGAAAAAACAAAACTTGATTGTATTAATCTTAAAATAACAGAAGAACCTTACAAACTTAGCCTTGATGTTTGAAAAGGCCTTCCCGGGGCCCGAAGCAGGAGTCTCCTCTACTTTGATAAGTCTTGCACTCTTCCTCCAGGAGCACATAGAGGTATGTGATCTTTCCTCTCAAAATATCAGCAGAAAGAAGACTAAATCTCAACAGCACTTCAACTCAATCACACATAAAGCTTGAATTCCCTTTGAGGCTACCCAATGCCTCATTTTATAGAGTAGATGAGGAGGTTAGGGTTCCACCTTTGAAGGGATATAATCCTCCTTCAAAGGGATAGGCTCCTCACATCAAGGGATTAGTTCCTTAAGGTGTGGGATACATGCACCTTACCAAAGCATACTCATCCCCAAAAATTCTCATCTAGAACCTTCTAGAATTGACCTCAAATTAGCTTTTTGACTTTACTTTCTTGCTTTTTTAATTTGAGGAGGGTACGTAGGAATTGCAAAGGAAAACTACGTTCTGGAACGCAGGTAAGCAGTGTACTACCTGCGTACCCAAGCTAGGAACGCAAGCAGGCTTCATGTTACCTGCGTACCCAAGGTTTTTGAGCTTTTTAGGGTTTTCCCTCCAGTTTTAAGGGCTTGGAATGAGGAACAAAGGTTTTAAGACTTACAGAGGAGGCATGTATGAGTGTTAATGAGCTCATACAGTCAGCAGAACATCAGGGTGATAGTTTTTAGTGCAACAGATTTCCCCCTAAAGTGCGAAGTCTGGAGTAGATGAAGATGAAGTCTGTCATATATGAAGAGTGAAGTACTTTATCATTTCAAGGATCATCCTGTGGACACCCCAGTTGGAACCTGTAAAAACATTCAATGCAAAATATATATATGTAATCATATCATCGCTGAGATAGGCATTCCCATACTTAGATCAAAACTAACTATAAACTAATTTAAACTATTCTGATACAAGAATGATTTTCAATTCATCAACAGTATAGACATGTGTAGACACAGTATGGATGCAACCATCTATTTATGAATAGTCCACTATATAAATGATAACAAAATTCCTCGCAGCGTGGATGGTAGAAACTAGATCCAGGGTCTTGATTTACGGTTCTCGAACTACTACGATTCTATCCATGTGAATGAATGTGTCAAAGTCGAACATGGTAGAAACCACTTGATTACCAGTCAATAATGTAAACTGTTAACAAGTGTGAGAGTAACCACCAGTAATGTCAATGGCTCTCAAAGTACTCAGTACAATCCATGAAATGTGAATGAATGAGTTGAAGTTGAACATGTCACGGAATCATTCGATCGAAGGTCAATGATGCAACCAGTTGTAAAAGGCGAGAAACCCGCCATTGAAGCATGCAGATTTCAAGGTACTGAAGATTTCTGGATCAACTTCCTAGATAATGAGCTATCGTCGATAGAAAGTTATCCGTCGTAGGCAAGCCCACAACACGAAATCATAGATCAAGTTTTGAAGAAATATATTGGCAAGGACTGACTCAAGGATGGTCAAAATGGAAGACAAATATTTCGCAAATTAATGGTTTGTTTGAACTATCCTCTTGAACACATAACGACACTACAGATGGTTTGGTAACAATTGACCCAAAGCTAATACCTAGAAACCAAATGAAGACTTTAAAAATGGTTTGATTAACTGTTAGGAAAACGATTTCCCAACCCAGGTGAACAAAAGTGTCGTGTTCAAGAGTGGTTAACGGCGTTCGAAAAATCAAAATACAACAAACAGGTTCATTTTTCTCTCTTTTCCCCCACCATTTCTGGCAAGTACGTCTTTATTTTTGACAAGCTTGAGGAGGATAACATTTTCTTGTTTATAAGCTCATCCTTGGGATGAGTCCAACTTAGTTTAAGATTCGAACCCTAAGAAGGAGTAGTTCGTTCTTGTTTAAAATTGAACAGGTCCTTTACTGTTAAATTTTAACGAGTCCAGTATAGGAGAAACTCGATGTTTTTTCAATTTTAGAGAGTCAGAAGAAAAAACTTAAGAAGACTCCATGGGGGTAATTTTTAGTAAATTTAGTCTCTCGGGCCCGAAAAAGGGTAAAATAATGCAGGAGAGAACTCTATTGACCGTATTTAGTCAACGTATACCTTTTTCGTAAATAGTCCATTTTAGTCCGTAAAAAGGGGTAAACTTATACTGAAGGGACAATCATTCATTTACTTTAACGAGTTCGAATAGTCAAGTACTCGGCAATCTTTTCATTTTTAGAGAGTCTGAAAAGGGCTTAAAAGAGAACTCGAGATTTCACTTTTTCGTAAGTTTTAACGAGGTCAAAAAAGGGATAAAAATGTACTCTTGTGGCCGAATTTCAATTTAATTTACGAGCAGGAAAAGACGGAAAGAACTCGGCATTTTCATGTGTTTTACGAGAATGAAAGATAGAAAAATAATCTCGGGATTTTCATGAGTTTAATGAGTCTTGAAAATAATAACCGAAATTGACTCAAGATAGGTTTTATTTTTACAAAAGCTTGAAACAGAGAAAAACTATGCTTCAATTTAGTTTCATTTGTACACAAGCTTGAAACAGAGAGAAAACTGTGCTTGATGCCCCCTCAGCATAACTGCTAAAGCGCATTAAAAACTGTCACCCTGACGTTCTGCTGACTGTATGAGCTCATTAACACTCATACATGCCTCCTCTGCAAGTCTTACAACCTTAGCCTCGATGTTTGAAAAGGCCTTCCCGGGGTCCGAAGCAGGAGTCTCCTCTACTTTGATAAGTCTTGCACTCTTCCTCCAGGAGCACATAGAGGTATGTGATCTTTCCTCTCAAAAGCTTAGCAGAAAGAAGACTAAATCTCAACAGCACTTCAACTCAATCACACATAAAGCTTGAAATCCCTTTGAGGCTACCCAATGCCTCCTTTTATAGAGTAGATGAGGAGGTTAGGGTTCCACCTTTGAAGGGATAGAATCCTCCTTCAAAGGGATATGCTCCTCACATCAAGGGATTAGTTCCTTAAGGTGTGGGATATATGCACCTTACAAAAGCGTACTCATCCCCAAAAATTCTCATCTAGAACCTTCTAGAATTGACCTCAAATCAGCTTTTTGACTTTACTTTCTCGCTTTTTTGACTTTGAGGAGGGTATGCAGGAATTGCAAAGGAAAACTGCATTCTGGAACGCAGGTAAGCAGTGTATTACCTGCGTACCCAAGCTAGGAACGCATGCATGCTTCATTTTACCTGCGTACCCAAGGTTTTTGAGCTTTTTAGGGTTTTCCCTCTAGTTTTAAGGGCTTGGAATGAGGAAAAAAGGTTGTAAGACTTGCAGAGGAGGCATGTATGAGTGTTAATGAGCTCATACAGTCAGCAGAATGTCAGGGTGACAGTTTTTAGTGCAACAGGAACATTAAGAAGTGTGATGAAAGAAACAAACATATAAGAAAACAAAGGGCAGCTTAAGATCGGGTAAGGACTTTGAACCTATCCTGCTTTCAACATACTCTCAAAGGAAAACATTTTTAAGACAAACAATGAATATCTTAAGATCAAGGAAGGACTTTTAACCTAGCCTACTTTCAGCATATTCTCAAAGGAAAACATTTAAGATAAAAATAAAAAGTAGCCTAAGATCAGGTAAGGACTTTGAACCTAGCCTGCTTTTGGCATACTCTTGGGGAAAATTTCAAAGACAACATCTCAAGTTGTACTCAGTAAACATGGGCTCACCAAAACTTCACTGGTTATACTCTATTGAATTATCCTCAAAGCAATAATTAGAAGAAAACATAGAGATAGAGATTTATCGGTGAGATTTAGGGTACTTTACAGTAAATCCTAATCTATATTTGCTGTTCTTTATCAGATAAAGTGGAAAGTATGGAAAACATGAGAAAAATAACAATTACAGTAAGAAAAACATCACCATTGACATAGACCAGGATCCCATAACTCAGCTTGTATATTTGATGTTCAAACCAGTTACAATCTTCAAGTCCAATAGGTCTTTACAACTTCAAAATTCTCTTCTCAGCCTATCTTTATTCAATTTCTAACAGAGCTTCAACATCCTCAATAAATATTTACATTCAATAAGTATTCAACCAACAATTACAATGGGCTCCTCTTATGATATTTATAGATGAAGTGAGGAGGTGGAGTGAAAAGAAGGTCTAACTATTCAATTAATACAGAGTAAATGCTTCTCGACCTTTGGGAGGCCTAATGGAGAAGATATCTAATGTCTTAACTCTGTTAATTGATTTATACATTAATTTTCATCAACTTCAGTCACTGTTGTTGAATTTTTAGGCTTTTGGTAGGGTGGAAATTACTTCTGAGCTGTGTTTGGAAAAATATCTCTGAC
The DNA here is from genome assembly GCA_034641835.2 of Pinus albicaulis. Taxonomy (NCBI): domain Eukaryota; kingdom Viridiplantae; phylum Streptophyta; class Pinopsida; order Pinales; family Pinaceae; genus Pinus; species Pinus albicaulis. Next base: position 1,107,708,429 of record CM076584.1, read on the forward strand.
TGTGCATTAACTTTGTATTCTTTTGAGGCAAATAAGCTGGCAGGTGGCATTTCTGGCTTTCTGGGGATTAATTGCTTTAATGATCTGGCATTTTGAAGCGGTCTCTTGCTGACCTGTCTGCTTTGTGGCTTTAAATACTAATTAGGCCTCTGATTTGGCTTTAGGCCTCCTTTAATCATCTTTATTCTTCAAACTGTGTCTTTAACCTTTATCCTTTGATCTTCTGTCTTCATTGTTTCTTCATTGATCTTCATTATTTTCCTTTGTGTACAGGTGGCTTTCTTTTGCTGCGCTGGAGGGTTTACTGTGTAATCGATGCCCATAAAGCACTGATTAAACTTTGAAATTCAACCCTTTTTGTCCCTTTTGCATTCATTTTGACCACATACGATCGTCATCCTTGGCCATATCCCTTTACTGGACTGTGGGACAACTTTTATGACTACCACCATGAAACCTGCAACAAACAACCAATCATTAAACAAAACCTGCGTTATTTGGTTTTAACTGCTTCAGAGGCTCGGGAGAGGTAGAGGAGTGTTTACAGAGAAATGAAGAATGCAGCGGAGGTGGAAAAACCCATGGCAGAAGGCAGAACCATGGTTTTAAATTGATTTATGGCGCGAAGTGGAGATGAGCGGTTTCGGGAATACCAGAGGTGGTATTCGTGTGTGATAAGAGTGGCAAGTAGTTTTGTGATAATCGAACGTGATACGTGTTATCGCTCGACACGTGGCTTCTGAAAACCGCCCATTTCACGTGGAAATGGCACGATCAAATGGTTTTTTAGAATGAACGCGAAGTGAAATGGTGGTCGTCCAATCCAGGAGCAATAGATCAGATCTACGGTTAAAAATAAACATGAAGGGAAAAAGAGATATATGGGAGGAAGATAGGTGGGGCCTAGCGGTGACATAAGCAGAATTGGCGCGGAGCGAAACTTTCTTTGCATAGGGTAAAAATTGGCCTAGTGGAGGTAAAATGCAAGGATCAATAAGAGCCGTCGGATCAGCAAGATCGACGGTCTGGGTCAAATCGGAGAAGCGAAGATAGATGAGGGGTCAGGGGAAATGGCGACATTGCAATGAAGGAAGGCCATCGATCTAAAATAGGATCAACGCTTAGGATTTAGAAGAAACATGATGAAATATCCCTAACGCGGTCGGGTGGGACCAACGGGTTTATAAAGAAAATTGAGCAATGGCCATCGGATCTAGATTAGATCGACGGTGGAGATCAAGTGTGGGGGCATGGAGGGTACGACAAGATCTCGTCGGCGAGGTGCCTCCGTAGTGAATGGGTAAATACTAGTTGTCGAATTGGGGAAAAAATCAACGGTGGAGACGAATTGTGGGGGGAATGGGGAATACGGGCCACCTTAGTCGAGTGCCCCCGCAATGAACCTACGTCGTTGATCTGGGAGAAAATGAACAGTCTAGATGAACTCGGTGGATCAAAAATCGGAGGAGAAGAGGGTTCGGGAAAAAAGGAATCTAGAATTTGCGATGGCTGATGGCTGATGGTAAAATGAAGTGCGATGGATGGAGGGTCGTCCGATTAGGATCGAGATCAATGGTTGGGATCTGATCGACGTTTCAAAAATCGGCAGTCCAAGCAGGTGGGAGATCATCGGCAGGAACTTGCGATGCGCCGATAGCTGTTAGATCTTTGTGGAATGGACAGCTCAGATCCAATCAGTGGATCAGCCATCGGCGGGGTAAAGGGTTCAAGACAAAGGAAATGGTGACCGCTGATGGAGCGAGGATAGTCGGATTGGAAGTGAGATCGATGGCTCATATTTAAAGGGGGAAAGCATATCGGCCTTTCGCAAATCGGCGAAGAAAAAAGGAAAGGTAACGAAGAATTTGAAAACGCCGAAGTGCAATGGAGATGGGGACTTAAGACCTATGGCCGATGGTCTCAGGCTTTGGTCTTATGGTGAAAAGGGGCTGAGTGCTTAGGCAAAAAGCGTTTAAGGCCTTATTTTCAAAATGGAGGGGATTAGGCCTAAAAGAAGGATTTTTTAAGCCTTTTTTGAGGTTCCGGTAGGGTGAAAAGGGTGTTTTTAAAACCAAATAAAGGGGATTTTCAAGGTTTAAAAGGGGGTTTTGAGGAAGTAAAGGGTAAAATGAGGAAAGTGGGGGATTTTTGTAGAGGGATTTATCAAAAGGAAAAATGATGAAAAATGGGTCTGAAGAACAGTTTCATTTATAACAACAAGGTTTACTTAGAGGATTTTTTAAATGAAGATATCAGTGAAATGGATTTCTTTGAGGATAAAGAACACAGAGAGGCTTCAAGAAGTCATATATTTTTTCATGAAATTGTTTCTTAAAGAATAATAGAATTGTTTTAGCCATCATCAGTTATGACAAAATTTTATTGATGGCTAACACTACAAGAGACATGTCCTAGGCACTGGCTCCTAAAATCAACCCAGGGGTTGTCTCTAGGAGCTACAACACTTCCAATCCTCTACAACACCGTATAGGGTCCACAATACCTCAGTCTCTCAGTGTTAAATTTTCTAGACACATATGCCATGAACCATCTTATTTTGTAACCATAATCATTAATGATGAGAAATCACTTTCACTAGGTTGAATGATGCCAACCTCTAACATTTCTTGAATCAAACACTCAATATTGATCTTCTGTGCATATGGATACCTGTAAGGACTAATGTTAGGTAGTTCACTCCCAGGTTGCAAATGGATAGCATGGTCATGATCTAAAGCAAGTGGAAGATGTGTAGGAATCTTTAAAATACCTTGAAATGATTGTTGATCATTTTGGAGATTCCCTAGAGCAGAGGATATAGATGTTTGAACACCTAATGAGCAAAATTATATAGTTACACCATGATGTTCCTTTTTTATTAATTTTATTATGATATTAGAGCTTATCACTTTAGAGGGTTTCCTTTGGATACCTCTAAGATCAATTTCCTTGCCTTTTGAGTAAAAACTCATGAAAAGATGTTGAAGAATAAGGGTCATTTTTCCCAACCATTGTAACCATTGGGTTCTTAATACAACATCAATTCCACCCATTTAGATTTCAATTATTGTAATATACAATAAATACCTCACTATATTCAGCTTAATACTATGAAATTTCCTTGAACAATTTATGGTACCTCCATCTGCAATCATTACTTGAAATTTTGGTGCTAGAAATACAAACCTCATAAGTTTTTCCAATTTGTAGTTGATGAATTTATAGGTGTTGATTTTAGTAGCTTTAGAAGGTCCTCTGCATAGCCTTAGTTTCTTGCATGTAGGAGAATAAATCCTCTTTAGGTGGTTGTTCAAGAGGAGAAAATTTTATGGTATCCTTCCTAAGTTCTAACTTAGGAAAAGTAAATCGATTGATTATTATATTAATGTAGGTTTTGGGCTAGTGTTTTTATAAGGATAAATAATTAATTGTTTGACTTAAATCTAAGCTCCATCATTAATTAAAAAAAGCTAGTATTTAATCCTATCCCTCAATGTCTTTAGACATTAGAGATTTTTCCTATGGAGAATTATAAAAGAAACCTAAGGGAGAGGATGAAGATACAACACAAAAGAAACATTCAGAAAGAGAATTTATAAACCATTTTCAATAGTAATATTTTAGATTTTTGTGAGATATTCACAAGTGTTGGAGAAGGAAAAAAATATTAGGATAAATTTATGTAGTTGAAGAAATTATCTGGGATCTCACATATGTGATCGTAGGAGAGTTCAAGAAGTTGTATGGGTTACATGTATGATGTGGCATGGTTTTCTAGGCCACACATGTCAATGCATAGGGGTTTGAGGAGGCTAAGTGGGTTGTTGATGTTTCTAGAAGAATTTATCTCACGTTTTGTTGTAATGTATTACTTTTACTATCCCCATAATGTGCTATATATAAATTCCTCCAGAAAAATGGACCAAGATTAAATATAATTTTTTTTTCTTTCACAAAGCCATTTATACCATACAAAATGACCTTTTTTTAAATAAATGGATGCAATATTTACCATTTTTTAGGCTAACACTTGGTGTATACCAAAGATTGACTCCATCTGGAATATCCATGTTATAGGATTGCTACCATCAAACTTCCTTGATATTTAGAATGAAGTAGTTCCTTAGTATTGACTTGAAGCTCTCATGATGTGGATCTTGAAAATAAAAATCATGATTACGGTTATGTGATTCAATATTTGTGCTCTACAATTATGATCAAATACTCCCCATATGTGATTCAATTTCAACATATCTTTTCTCCTTATTTTCATGATTTCTTCGAGTCTCCATATATTTTTAAGAAGCCTCCTCAAGAGAAGTTTTTCCATGGAATTCATGGATTTTTGTATTTCTTCCTTGACATATTTTTGTATTTCTTCATTGTTTTCCTCCATGTTTTTTTCCATGTAGGATAATTGACTTTCCAACGTGGATACTAAATATTAGATATCTTCTATTTCTTAATGAGTAATGGATGAGATTTCTAGAGGTTTAAGTGGTGAAATAAATTTTGAAGCACTATAATGAGCCACATGATAAATAACAATGCTCCTGTTTTTCCTCTCTATCACATATTTTGAATCACCAAAAATAGATTTTCTAATCAAAAGTTATGCCAATTGTAAGTTATGTACATTTCAAAACCTTAATTTGTAGACTACCTAGAAAAACAATCCTTGTCTTGATATATATATATATATATATTGGACCCCTTCTAAATATGAAATTTCAGCATATGGCACTTTGATATATCTTCTCTACAATATCACAAGTATGACAACAATTTGTTGTGCTAAGTGAAATTTATGTAACTTTCCCAAAAAATTTTGATATTTGGCCTCTTCACATAATCAAACTTTTATATTATGTCACATGTCAAATATTTAAAATATGACTAATAAATTGTTACCCGAGGTACCTCATTATGTTTTCTATATCCACAAAAATTTCACAGTCAAAACATTTTATAGTAGAAAGTTACATTTTTTTTGTTTAAGATCACTCATTTGAAATTAATTTTAGGACTATTCACAAATCCTAAATTCCACGCACTATATCTCCAAAATTGTAAGGAACCATAATCTAAATTTTTTACTATTTGTACCTTGATATCTCTCGCAAATGTCTTAAAATTTCTATGATATGAATTAACCCCCCACCCCAACCCAACGAAAAAAGGGAAAAAAATTCAATATCACATTTTTGAAATTGATTCTAGGACTATTCACAAACTCTATCTTACATATGGTCTATCTATAAAAGTGTAATGAAATAGAATTTTAATTTTTTTATTATATGTACTTATAGATATCTCCTCAATCATCACAATATTTCACTATCTGAATTTCCCCGTAAAAATATTCAACTTCACTCATTTGAAACATATTTTAAGACTATTCACAAACCTTAACTTCCATAAGGTATATCTCCAAAAATATAGTGAACCGAAATGTAAGATTTTAATCAGATCTAATTTTATATATGTTTCTTAGTTGTCTCAAAATTTAGTGGTTTGAAGCTTCCCATAAAAAAATTATATAAAAAATACCATGATGTCTTGTTTGAAGCAGCAAAACCCTAGGTTCATATGGCTTGATACAAATTTTATGAACCTTGCACCTTAAAAATGATAAGTCAATGAGTACTATCCACTTCAAGGGTGTAAAATCCTTTCATAATGAATACTAAACAAACACACACACACATTATACAAATGGTACACTTATAGTGAAAAGTTGAAATGAAAAGTTTCGACCTACATAACAATATTACTATAGAAATGCAATAACTCAACATATATAAATTTAATACTGGGTTTTAAGATTAACATGGGGCTTATCTAGGGCTTAACATCATTTATTGAAATGTGGTCTCAGTAGATTGTGTAGATTTTATCTTAGGGTGGCCCTACTAGTTTGGTTGCAATGCCATCCATGATGAATGTAAAAACACATACACCATTAAGCTAAGAGTTTTTTACTACTTATTCCACTTTTTCCATTCGTCCACTTGTCTCTCCATATCCTTAAATCCCATTTCTTGAAAGTGCCTATTTTTTTTTTTTCAAACTTCGCTTAATAGTGGTTACCATATTCTATGTATCATTTGACAGTGCAAGGCAGATAATGTTGACAATGTTTCTTGCTCTAATATTAAATTTATTGTTTACACCTATAATGATGTTCTTGTTAACCGTCATTTCATATCTCCACCATGTCCCATCCACCCTTATATTGATCTCATTCTTGGTTTTTCCCTTCGTAGTTAACTCACTTATTGTCTCTCCCTAGTCAAACATGTTGCAATGGATAAATCATTGTAGGCTCTCATCAATGAACACCATTGTTCAACCAAGTTCCTTTCCTTGTGGTTAACTAGAATTTATTATTTCAAAGAAATAAATTCATGATTGGTGTCTTGTCATATATTACCATACACTTAACAAGATTATTGGGTTCACTTGGAGTCAGGGAAAATTTTAAGGATGGAAATTTATCTTAAAATTTAGAAACTTTGGTGAATATAACTAGTCCCTAATATGAAAACTATAAAATGTTCAGTGATATTTTTGTAAAAATATTCAAATATCTAATGATATAATATAAAATAGATATAAATTTTTGGTGATTATTAAGATAAAATTATTTTATAGTATAAAATTTGGGTGAATCACTTTTAGAAATAAATGGAAATTGGCGAATATTTTTTCAGAGAAACCATTGAAAATTAGCCCACCTACGAATGTTAGCCCCTAAAATTTTTCCTTACATGGAGTAATAATGTATAGAAAACAACATTCAAAACCAAATTATGCTTGTATGAATGACTTGCAATGTGTCTTGGGATCACCAAAGCTGCAACAAGATTCATGCAAATTATGAATGCTATTTTCACACCATACTTGGGAAAATTTATTATGAAAAATCTTGATCATAATTCTTATTTTCACCCAGACATGGGATTCTACCTTTAATATGTGCAAATTATGCTTGACATCCTCCGCACTCATCCACTCAAGTTAATCTCAAGGAACCATATTTTGACTACAATTCTATCACATACTTGGTGTTTCTTATTGATAGTGTTAGTATTTGTGGGGATTTGGCATGAGTTTTCACACTCATTTAGTGGTCAACTATTCCACAATAATAACCGATACTCTCCTTGGCTCAATTGCTATTGTAAAATCACTGAGTGCTTCTGTCACCTTGCTTTACCCTTGCATAAGTTCTCTACTTCCAACTATTTTAATTCATCATTAACAATGTAGCAAGAATTTGAGGAACTAAAGGTAATTTTTTGTGTTGCATTTATTATTATCTTCCAGATTTACTACATACATTGAGATTGAGGTAGATTCCTAACGATTTCCATAGGTGTCAATCTTGAATAGAATATACATTATGTTTCCTATCATCTTTATAATCTTCTTGCAACAAAATCAATTAAAATCCCTATGACAGAGTTCCACATTATTCCAAGCACTGAAACAATAGAAGCATTATATTATGACTAAGGAAGCCATCTTGTGCACATATCATCATCCTCTCATTTTCTTAAATTTTTAGTGGAAACTATAGCGATGATAACATATCAAATGAGCTTCCTATATCTAGTGATTTCAGTTTAATCATTAAATATAAGAAATGAAGTTCCAATAAAATGACAAACTTGATTAATGGCCCTTCAACAAATCCCATGCACATTTGAAATGTGTGTTATGTATATTATGAAAATAATAAGAATTGGTATCATTATAACCCTTTCTTTAGCATAATTATCCATGCTTTGGAAATTCGAGTCGCCATTAACCAAATCCCCTTCCTATACTACAATACCTATGACCCCTGGCTCTACAAATGAAACTAGCTTTTTGTGCCTCAACCACTATTTCACTTGCTACTCCTTGAGGAAGGTTGTTCCTAAACATATGTAGGGAATTTTGGCTCTTATAAAATTCTGCATATTGTACAACACTCCTTTTATTGTCATCCCATGAACAAATCTATGGAGGATTCTATCCCTTAATGTGTTTCATTGTACTACACTAAACTTGCTAATGAAAAACTTAATGTATATTAACATCTTCCTCTCCCTTATCAACCTCATGAATCCACTTCCATGATTTTTATTAGTGAGCTTCCTCCCATATTTTAAGAGCATTACTACTCTTTTATCATGGTTAGTTAATTTTCCAAGATGTATGTTTTTATTTCTTACACCAAAACTATTAATGCTTCCCTAATGTGTTATCTTTTAAACATCCTGTGACATATTTTTGCCTTAATTTCTCTATCACATTTGTCTATAACTCCTTCTTTCTTAGATACTTTTGGAAAACTCTTTAGAAACTATTTCACCAATAGCTACAATATTCTACAATATCCCATCCCTAAATATAGGACAAAGATAAAGTTGTTAACTACACATTATTCCATTCTACTATGCGTAGTTCCATTGCAAAAAGCATTAGGAAACTTATCTTCATATTGTCTAACATAGTTATAATTAAGGAAATCATTGATCCACTGGCCATTCATCATTGGAAGCATGTTAGGGAATTCAACCTCTCCCCCTTATGAGTTACTAGTGACCTTACCTCCAACATTGTGTTCGCATATGGTTTTCAATAATAACAAGTTTCCACTTTTCTAAAATATATAACATATATACATCACCAAATCTCTCAATACATTGAAACAATTCCTAAGATTAATACAAGTTTTTTTTTTAGCTCCATCAATTACCTTATCCATTTAAGGTTGGTAGTTGACGTTGCTTCTATTTGAAAAAATAACACTTCAAGGAATGAAAACACCACAAACTATGCCCTCTTCTGTATGTACCTTACACCACCAGTCAACAAGTGAATGGAATTGTCATAAAACACACCTTGCTTGCATATGTGGGAATTCACAATGTTAAATTAGTGATTCACAAATTAAGGTATATGAAACCTGTTGTTTGGAGGAAGACATCTCTCTCCCATATTAAAAAATCACATTCCAAATTTCTAGCAACCATTAACACATGATACATTGGGTGATAAATAGGCCATATATACTTGATACTAGATGTACACTTAATATCAAGAGAGAAATTCAAGGAGACAACTAGCATGCACTTTATGAATTTGTGAAGAATCATTACACAACAATGTTCCTCAATTTTTGGAGAAATTGGGAACACTTTCTTTTAAATAAGGTGGATATTATATAGGGAAAAAGAGCACCTAATGTGGATATGAACATAATGTAGAGATCAATTGCCAACATTGGAGAATTCTTAGGGGTATATGCATGAATATGGGTTACACTTTTGCGCCAAATGTTGCGATGAAATTTCAAAATTTTACTCGTTTATAAAATTGAAGCCCTCAGAATTCATGTAAGCGTTGTGAATTTGGATTCAGAGTAAACAAAAAAATTTGTGGTGGATTTCACTTTTATTTTATTTTTAATTTGTTATATTTATTTTATTTATTTTGTTGATAGTCGACCTTTTGGGGTTATAGAACAATAGGTCACCTTTATGATACACCCTTCAATCCTATGCCCAAATGGTTAAGTTTTTTCATTTCTTAAACATGTGTTGGGGGGAGAGTGAAGAGAGATTATTGCCTATGTGACTAGATTACATAGGAAATAGGTATATTGACTTTGCAACTATTTTACAAAGTGCATAACTTCAACTAGTTTACAAATTTCTTATCCTTTACATAAATTTGGATTACAAACAAATACTAAGTAAAATTTTTAGAACTTTCAAATGAAATTTATAACCTAACTAAAATGATTATATACTTTTCATGACGATAACTCGAATGGCATACAATGCAAAAAATACTATTGAATAATGTTTTCATCATTATAGAAACATTTCAAATTTTGAGGAAAAGTTACCCATACAAATTATAAGTCTTTAATCCTTTTAATATACTTTTAGTCTCTAATAACATTTTATAAAATGATTTTTAAAATTTTTCATAAAAATGTTTGAAAAATTTGGACATAATTCTTTATCCAAGATACTTGATTACCTTTCTTGAAATTTTATAATTTTCCACTCACCAAATACATCAATCCATAGTAGCCAATTCATTTAGAAAAATATTTGGATGGTAGTTATAAAGAAAGCATCAAAACATATTTTGATTTTAGTTATAAGGAAAGGCATTGTGCCTATAAATTGAATGATACAACACTCATTATATTCATGTGTGTGCACCTCTATTGGGTGTTCCCAATTGTGGCATCCCTTGAACTTAAATAAAGATTTATGCATTAGCAAAAAATTTGATCTATTTCAATGGCTTGGTTTGATGAGATTTATTTGTTCATATTCTTAATCTATAATGGTTTCACATGACTTCGATTTTTTCGAAGCATCAACATGTCTAAGTTGAGTAAACATTAAGAATGAATATATATATATATATATATATATATATATATATATATATATATGAATGGTTATTTGGGAATATTTAATTATCAAGTTACTTAATTTAATTTAGTTGGTAATGGAAATATAATGTTTCCCAATGCACTAATTTTCCATCTCCCTATAAGCTCACATAGAATAATTAGGAAAAGTAAGTGGCTCATTATCCCCACATCTTTTATTTTTCAAGAAACAAACATCTCATAGTGTAATTAGGATAATTGTAAAGGATCACTGCATATCCACGTACTTGCAATTAAAACACTTTGTATGTCCACTATTCACCTTGCACATACCAACATTACACACACTAAATTCACTCGAACTTTGTCCAAAGGGTATCTTCTTTTGGAATCTTTGTACTTAGTTTATTTCGAGTTTACATTTTGGCACGCCTTAAGCAAAGGAAATACTCTTTTAAAAGAAACCCTAACTTGAACCAAATAAATTCCCAACAATGACCAAAAAATAATTTAATATTTATGGGTAGGACCATGGGGGTAGGCATCCCATAAAACGCCATGGTTTTTTTCCATTCAAAAACTTAGAAGTTGACTTTTAGGGTGATTTCAAATCCTACACCATCTAGTGACAAAAATGGTAATGAGAAGAAACCCGTTAAGGAGGAAAGGTTTAGATGACGGATTATTATGGGACCCCTTGTTGTCTCCTGACACTCGGAAGGGGTTATCAATCCAAATTTGAGACCCAAAAGCTGAGATTCACTCATTCCCACTGGACGTAGATAACATAGTGGCTAAATATTAGGGAATATTTCCTATAGGTAGAAGGTGTGGGAGAACTCCACCTGAGGCGATTTTAGTTAGGCTACTGGAAGTATAGCTACTATTTTGGGACATAACCCCAGTACCCCCCACTATACTATCTCCATACCTTGGTTGGTTTTTGGCTGCTAGAAGCATCACTAGTTTTTTTGGGATGTGGCCCCATTACCCTACTATAAAATCTTCACAAGGCCTAGTTACTACTTGAGTAGAAGGACATTAGGTATTTTTAAGATTTTTCCTCATACACAAAACCTTACAAAACCTTATTTATTGATTGTTTCACACAATAGAATTAAAGGAAAAATTAACCATTTATTTTTCACTTTGTCTTATGTATGTGATTCATTTGGTTTTCTAAAATAAAATCCCCCTCACCATATTTTCCCTCAAACTTAATAGGGAACCATATGGGGACCAAGGGTTACCCATCACTTTATGCACCTACAAGATCTCCCACAATTACCAGGAGGCGTGCCTTGTCTCTTGTTGGGGCCCTTGTTTTGAAAATGAAATGGTTTTGAGTCGCGAAGAACAGGTGGCGGAGCGCAACCATGGTAGATAGGGAGCTGTCACGATTGCAGAGAGCTGGAGAATGGGTGGCACGAAAATTGCAGAAAACCAACACAGATGGCAGGGATAAGCGACAAGGACAAGTAACGGAACTCCCAATGATCAGGGAGATGCGACAAACAACAAAGCAGGAAAGGAGGCAAAACAATCAACCAGCATAGACGGGAGGTTAGTCTGGTAGACGGCTAAGGAAGAGAGCCATAGGAGAGATCTGTTATGTTATGTTCTGTAACTGTTGTAATCTGCCTTCTATAATCAACTTTGAGGAGTAATGTAATTGTCTGCTATTGATAATGAAATATACTTCTACCTGTGTTTGATGTCCCGGGTTCCGTGTTAAGCATTTGGTTATGGTGAATGTATTGCTTGCTTTTAAATGTAAATTTTTCATCCTGAATATGCTTCATGAGTATTATCTTGTGCAAGGTAGCTAAATCTTTTTGCAGTTCCTAGTTCTTTCTATGTTTCTCTATAGTTGTGTTCAATCGATATCTGATCTGTTCCTAACCTTACTAAGATCACGGCATGTCTCGGGTGAGACTCTCTACTCTTCGAAGTAGGGTGAAAATGCCGGCGTTGTGCTATACTACTGCGGAAACCTTGTTGGTCTCTCTCTTGAACCTAGGTCTTACTTAGAGACCTTATTTCTCGCCAATAAATGGTTCCATTGCCGAGACCCAAAATTTCATTTAGGAGATAGATCATGGTATCACGGATCTTTGAGAGAGAAATATGAAGCTGGTGGGATAACCACTTAGATGAGTTCATAGCGCAACAAGCTGAGTTGAGACAGTAAAGGGAGAAAACTGTTAAGGATCAGGTTCTATTCTCCAAATCTGCAAGTGACCTCTACGAAATTTTATGGGGAAAGTTTCTAGAGGAAATCTATAAAATGTTGCGGAAACTACAAGTCAGGACAGTCCAAGGAGGATCATGTAAAATCTGTCGCAAGTGGTTGCATGTGGATCTGGTAGCACTCCATCAATTAGATACAGATTTGACCCGAGCTGTAGATTTCTGGATACAATCTACCTTGGAAGGATATATAGTGGAATTCATGGCTAAGTGCTTCTCAAAAGAAAAGGACGTATTCAGATCCAAATTGTGGGGAGAGCTGTTGAAGGAAATTCCTTTGTGGACCAAAGCTTTAATGGTAGACAAGGGATTGATGGAATTTCAAAAATATGAGATGGAGACTTAAACCTCCAGTACTAGGGGAAGGAGCTGAGGGAGAGATGCTACAAGTAAATTGGAAGGGGGAATAGGGATATGGATTCCGAGACCTCCAGTAGGTTGAGAGAGTGACAGGCACATAGAAGGGCGCAGATCATTGAGAGGTGGTGGGAAAGGGTTATGAAAGAGTTGGAAAAGCAGGAAAGTAGTCGACATGGAAAGGAGAAGGCGCCACATATAACAAAGGAGATGGAAGGTCAGACGAGATCCCGAGGAATAGGAGGGACCGTCAAGGAAGTTAATAAAGTGCATAGGAGACCAGCCCAAAGAGAAAAGGGAGAAAAGTCCAACATGGAGGTGCACCCCGAGGAGATGTCCGATGTGGAGTTGCATGTTGTGATGGAGCAGCTATTCCGAGAGGGGCCGACACCCATAACTCAAGGTAACTCTATTCCCCAAAGTTCAAGTAGCTCTAGTCCCGACCTTCCCCTGGTACTCTATCAACCACGAGGTGAAATTTTTGTTAAGTTACGAGAGTTTAGAAAGTTGAATAGTGTTTAGTCTACAACAATAATCTAGACTAGCAATAGTGCTAGTAATACAATTTCACAGCCAGGAAATAGAGGTTTTCTTCTAGTACCATCCACACAAAGAAGTGTGGCGGGATCATTTACCCGATACCCAGAGTTCTCTGGGAGGGAAAATGACGATGTGGAGTAGCACTAGTATCTCTGCGAAGCCATATGGAGGGCTCGACAGACACCAGAGGCGGTTAAGTTGATCGAGTTTCAAACTACTCTAAGAGAGAGAGCTCTTCACTGGCTTATTAACTTGTCCGAAGCTCCTCCAAAACCATCGATAGATGATGTAAAGAAAGAATTTGTCAAATAATTCAAGTTACCATAGACAGATCAGTAGGGTTTATCAAAGATGTGGGAGATTAAACAGGGAGAAGGTGAAGCTGCATGGGATCTTATGAGAAGGTTCAAGGATGCGATTGGAAAATTGAGTTATCCAATTGATCCGAATCATTAGAGAGATTGGTTTATCAAGTTCCTTCTTCTGTTGACGAGAACTCCCCTAACACAATAGAAGATCGATACATTAAAAGATGCATTGGAGCAAGCTATGAAGATAGAGGCTATGGCAGGGTATCCACAGGAGTTCAAAGGAGGAGCAACAGTTCAAGACCCTTCCATATTGGGGTTACAACATTAGATAGCCAGTATAACAGAAAATTTGAAGGATATTTAGGCAATACGACCTGTAAGACTCAATGTATGTTGTACACATTGTCTGATAGAGGGACACGCGGTCACCGAATGTTCAAGGTTGCAGGGACAGAATACGGGGGCTTTAGCAGCAGGGACACAAGGGACTCCACCAGTAGGGGGAGTTGCACAGATAAACACTCAAGGGCTATATCTACCGGAACCCCACTTCCCAGGGTTACATGCGCAATAGAATCAGGCCGCAACTAAATACTGTGAAATATGCAAAAGCATTGGTCATCCACCCCGCCTATGCCCAATTTTGCAAAAATACTCCAACGTTCCAAACAACATATATTTTGAGTTCCGTGCTTCCACAACAAACAATACAGAGCAGTGTAGAGCCCTGGATGCACTGGCGAAACGATTGGACATGCCCTCATATAAAGTGAATGAGGCTCCCAGGGGATGAGGAGGAGGAATGACAGGAGGCAGAGCTGGAGGAAGAGGACCTGTAAGAAGTTACAATTGTGACCAAGAGGGCCATGTAGCTAGGGAATTTCCACTTCCCAGAAGACCATGGTGCTCTCAGTGCAGAGTCAATACACATGCAACTGAAGATTGTCCAGAGTTTATTAGAAGATGGGAAGAAAGAGCCAAAAAAAGAGGAGAAAATCTGGTAAATGCAGAGCCAAGAATAGTAGAGGCTCAGGCTATGCAAAATGTAGCCATAGTAACACGGGGAGGAAAGAGAACAGGGGAATATGCACAAAATATAGACCCGACAAAGCTGATAAAACCAGCATTTCCAAAGCCAGTGTTCAGGCCAGATAGACAGAAGCAACATTTTAAAGAAGAAATGGAAACATTTGCCCAACTTGGGGGAAGCAAAGGCGTTGAGTTACCACAGCCGACGGTAGACAAGGAGAAACAGACTAATACAAGCACAATGATTGAAGATTGGTTCCAACTATTTTTAAAAATTGTAACCAATGCACTGATGCTAGAGCAATTGAAACAAAATCTGGAGATGGTGGTGCAGGAAAACACAGAGCTGGAGGAGTCAAATGACTCAACCCAAAAATATAAAGGGAGATTCAAAAGAAATAAGAGAAGAACATGAAAATAATTCTGTGTAAACACTCAAGTCACGGGATTGCAAATTAAGGACACCATGCTTGACCTAGGGTCAGATGTCAAGATTCTGCCAAGGAAGACATGGGAAGCATTGGGGAGACCAAAGCTGACATACTCACCAATCTAGCTCCACATGGAAAACCACTACCGCATTGTGCCTATAAGCAGGCTGAAAGAAGTCGAGGTCGATGTTGCGGGGGTAAAAACATACACAGACTTTGAGGTGATAGACATTATGGGGGATAGGATCCATACCCAACATTATTGGGGATAGACTGGGCTTTCGGGAACTATGTAGTGATTGATTTGAAAAGGAACTGATGATATTTGAAGACGGGGAAGTTAGGGTCACTCAGCCACTTGACCCATATTAAGGACCACAATATACAAAAAATGTTGACAATAGAGAGGATGCTCAACTTCTCAATCATCTCTATCAGATGACAGCGGGGAAAAGAGAAGATTATATCAACCCAATAGTGGGGGGGACTGTAAGCTGGAGAAGTGTTCAAAGCTCAGACTTGGGCTCAGAAATAGCCTGGGATGATTGGAAGTAGGGAGGATACGAGACCAATACAAGAAGATGTGCTAACATCTGAAGAGTCAACTAGATCGACACTGAGGTAAGAGAATATCTGACTATATCAAATATGAATGCTGTAAATACATTTATTGAAAAAATAGAGGATAAAGTGCCAATGGAACATAGAGTCCTTC
Organism: Pinus albicaulis; assembly: GCA_034641835.2. NCBI lineage: Eukaryota > Viridiplantae > Streptophyta > Pinopsida > Pinales > Pinaceae > Pinus > Pinus albicaulis. The sequence continues at coordinate 1,107,724,470 of CM076584.1, forward strand.
TCATGGATGTGGCTCTACAATCCACGTCAGCAAGGTGGTGGAGCAACCATCACACTGAATCTCTGGTGCGATGGGAGGGGGTTGCAACAACGTTGAGGGCCATATTCAAATAAGAGGAAGGACCACACTCCACTAAAAAGTACCAAGGGGTTTCTGATCCCATTAAACATTTACAACATTGTGAGCACAAATGGAAGAAAGCAGGGTACCCGGAAGATCTGTGGATGCACCATTTTATACATTCACTAGATTCAGTCCCACAAGCTTGGTACCTAACTGAAGAGAAGAAAAGAGGAACTGACACCTAGGAAGGAGTTGCAGATAAGTTTATGAAATGCTTTTACTTTGAAGGAGAAACAAAACCTGTCACATAGGTGTTACTGGCTATCAAACGAGTATTATTATTTCCAGAAATTCAGGAAGATGAGGAAAAACCGCGCTCGAAACAGAGTATCCAACAATCAGTAGCATCCAAAAATATAGACAGTGAAATAGATGATGATGATCTAGAAAATATTAGAAACTTATATTTTGAGGAAAAGGAAGGGGAGCGAGATATAAAAGATGAACCTACAATAGGGGAAATTCATCTGCTACCATTGAAGACCAAGAAGCTAAACATCAGAACACTAGAAAAGCCCAAACGTGCATCAATTTGCGACTACTGGGATGCAGAAACGACTAAGGAGATATTTAATCTTCTATAGGAATATGAAGACTTATTCCCATCCTCAGTAGCGGAGCTAAAAGGAATAAAAGGAGACATGGGGAAAATGCGTATAATTTTGAAGCCCGACGCAAGACTAGTAAAGCATAGACCGTACCATCTGAATCCAAGAGTGAAAGAGAAAGTCAAGGCAGAGATTGATAAAATGATGAAAGCAGGGTTGATTTTTCCGGTGGAAGAAGTAGAGTGGGTAAGTCCTATAGTCATACAAAGTAAAAAGGAAAAGTCCTAAATTTGAGTATGTGTTGACTACAGGAGCCTCAACAATGCATGCATACATGATCCATTCCCCACTCTGTTCAGTGATGAGGTGCTTGACAATGTTGCAGGGAATGAAGATTTTTCTCTTACGGATGGATTTTTAGGATACCATCAAGTGAGGATAGCTGAAGAAGATAAGAAGAAAACAACCTGCACAACCGAATGGGGCTCATTTTCATATCACGTAATGCCCTTCGGGTTGAAAAATGCACCTATAGTATTTTCACGGATTGTGATAGCAGCATTTCGGGAATATATGCACAAATTTCTTGAGGTTTATATGGATGACTAGACAGTTTACAACCTGTTGAAGAATCGTGCAACCTTATTAAGGATAATTTTTGACAGATGTCGACAACTACAAATTTCACTCAATATTAAGAAGTGCATCTTTGCAGTACCTTTTGGGACACTGCTAAGACATGTTGTTTTCAAGCAAGGTGTTTGTGTGGATCCGACAAAAGTGGCATTTATAATCAATATAGAGGCACCAAAAACCGTGAAATAGTTGAGATCACTGTTAGGCCATACCAGGTACTACAAAAGATATATCTGAAACTATGCAAAGATAACAACCCAATTAGAGAAGTTGCTGCAAAAATCAGAGCAATTCACTTGGACAAACAAATGTACTACTGCCCTCAATACAATGAAATAAAAATTTGCAAGTGTGCCCATATGAGTTCATCCTAATTGAGAAAAGAAATTCCACATCCATATTGATGCCTCCAGCATGGTGCTAGTTACAGTTCTAGCTCAACCAAGAGAAACTTCAGTTGATCACCCAGTTTACTTTGCAAGCAGGAAGTTATTGACAGATGAAAGGAACTACGCAAAAAAAAAACATGAAGCTTTAGCGATGGTGTATTCCCTTCAAAAGTTTCGGCATTACCTATTAGGAGGTACGTTCAAATTCTTGACGGACCATTCAGTTTTGAAGTACCTAGTTAACAAACCAGTCCTTGAAGGAAGTATCTGTAGATGGCTCCTACTGTTTCAGGAGTTGACCTTTGAAGTGATAGTGAAACCAGGAAGACTGAATGTGGGTCCTGACCATTTATCAACGCTGGAAAATGGAGAAAATGGAGGGTCCCATGGATGATTAGCTACCAGACGCCGATCTCTTTAGAGTAGAAGCAATCCCTCACTACTAAGATCATATAGCAATCTATCTGGCAACAAGACAGTGCACGACTGAATATACAACGACTTAGAGAATACATCTTATAGTAAGGGCAGCAGAGTATCAGTTAATAACGGGACAAATGTATAATATGGGGTTAGACCAAGTCTTGCGAAGATGTGTCATGGACCATGAAAGGGAGGATATACTGTGGGAATGTCATTGTGGAGTTGTGGGAGGGCACATCGGCGCAAAACCCACCACAAGAAAGATATTACAAGTAGGCTTATGGTGGCCCATAGTACACAAGGATAGTAAAGCATTTGTAAATAAATGTGATGTCTGCCAGAGAACGGGACGTCCATAACACAAATATGAGCTACCACTTCACCCTGTACGAGCATTGCAGCCATTTGAGAAGTGGGCCATTGATTTTATAGGACCAATAGCACCTGTCGCAAGACATTCACAGGCAAGGTACATAATCACCGCAACAGATTATCTGAAAAAATGGGCAAAATCAGTACCAGTGAAGGATTTCATGGCAGAAACAACAGCTAGGTTCATCTTTGAAAATATCATTAGCAGATTTGGCTGCGCCAGAAGTCTAACCAATGATCAAGGTACACACTTTATCAATGCAACAATCAAATCTCTGTTAGAAAATTTTATGGTACAACATCATAAGAGTAGTCCATACCATCCTCAGGAAAATGAAACAGTTGAAGCATTTAATAAGATTCTCGAAAAGGGACTAACAAAGGTTTGCAATTCTAATCAAGATGACTGGGATGAGTGCATACCAGCAACATTATGGGCATACAGGACAACTGTGAAAAGACTGAACAATCAAACTCCTTTCTAGCTGGTGTATAGGAGGGAAATGGTGGTACCTACTAAATTTATCATATCGAGCCTGCTAATCGCGTCAACACTACATTTAATAGTGGAAGAATCGTTGAAGGAGCAACTACATGAGCTACAAGAACTTGAAGAGGATAGGTTTCTAGCGGAGTTTCATCAGACTTTCCAAAAAGACAGACAGAAAGCTTGGCATGACCATCATATCAAACATAAAACGTTTACAGTTGGAGGAAAAGTGTTACTGTATGACAGCAAGTTCCAAAAGTTCCAAGGTAAACTCAAAATGCATTGGATGGGACCATACCATGTGATTGAAATCTGAGATTCAGGAGCAGTTCAGTTAGCACAATTACATGGCCATGTGTTACCAGGATGGGTGAATGGTGCACGCTTGAAGCCTTATCACAAGTAAGTTTCATTATTTCCTGTTCAAATAACTCTCGCAATCGAGAGGAGTCAGTAGGATAGAATAGTGTAGATAGAGTCAATAACTCTCTTGCACCCGAGAAGAGAATAGATAGGAATCCCAATATAGCACAAACGACAATAACAGAGAAAACTTACAATTGTGATGCGGAGACCGCATCGCAACCGATTGTGGTCAGGGAGAGAGTAGTGTCTAGCGTGTCATCCATGTCACAGCGCCAAACATGTCGAACATCATTCCATCATCATGACCCATCATACCCATGTCAGTCCATAGGATTACCGGGATTTGCGAATTAACTGCCATAATTAGTAACATCCATACTATAATAAATTTCCCATATTAGGGCATAACCATTACCCATCACGTCTGCCCAAATCCCAAAGTCACAGTCAGCCATGTCAGAACACACCTCATCATGGTAACTAATCGCATGATTATAGCCGCAGGGGAGGCAAAAAAAATTAATTAGTTTTGGAGTCTTATCAACCTCATTCATGCCAGTTACATTGCTTAACCTGCATGAAAGAGAAAAGCACGATAATGCTGGAGAATTCTGAGTTAGAACAAGAAACAACAACAACATCTCATCAAAAGAAGTCCAATGAGAGATGCTAGTAGCAAGAAATTACAGAGAAAGAGTAGGGGTAGCACTGCAAGTGTACAAAAGAAGATCAAAGATGACCAAGGTACCACCAGTGGTCGTCGAGCCTGAGCTCGACGAGAGAATTCAGAGAATGGAATCACTAGTTGGAAAATATGACAATGCGTCGTTGATCGACACAGAATTCACGAATTCTTACCAGTTTCCGACGATGAAGAAGCAGGTTTACATAGAAAATTACACTACGGAAGGAGGAGAGGAAGCATCAAGATTGAACCGAGAGTTCAGAGGTATCCATAAGTCGACCATATTGAACCTCAGGAACCTCCTAGTATTTCGAACCACAGGAGAAACGATGCAGTGTACGAAATTCCTGCTGAGCAAACTCCATAACGAGTCACTATGGCTAGGAAGGGAGATACTGGTACATGAAAAATATATTTACAGGATGAAAGGATTATCAACAGAAGGAAGGGATGTCTCCACTGCATTCCAGACAGTTTCCAAGAGAGAAAAGAAGGGGACGGTTTGTGACTATTACAAGAAATACGACACTAAAAGAGGAGGGAAGGGGGCGAAGATAGACCTCATAAAAAACCCAACAGTTAAATTTCCCTATTACCTGATTACAGGCAAGACCATGAGGCACTACAAAAAGGGTGAATTTACCCTCAAAACCATTTCAGTTGCGGAATATTACCTCCAAGGAACCCAGCTAAATTGGTGTAAGTTTTTTCTGAATGAACTCTTCGAAGCCTGCGAAGATAACTACAAAAGATCCACTGGGTTTATCTGCGGCTACCTCATCATAGCATTTTCAATGTGGAAATGGACTCACCCAGGGGTGAGACAGCTCGTGGAAATCACAAGTGGTCAGCCGATGGCAATCAAGTTTACGCCTTAGAAGATCTTAGGAGACCCCAACACCAATGAGGTAAATGAAGAGGAATTTACATACTGGTATAGGCATATGGTGGACATAGTGGTGAGGTAGAAAAGGGTCCCGAGGAGTCTACTTGACAGATATTCCTCTCAGATATGGTTCAGGGTCACCCACAAGAAGACATACATCAGGCCCACCTACGTGGATGAAACAACGTTTAAAATGAGACCGTTAAAGTTTCAGGTTGATGGAAAGGCATTCCACACTGAAGTATACTCTTGGCTGGGGGTGGGAATGGAGATCAGAGACAAAATCCATCGCTACTCATTCGAGGGCATGTTTCCAAGACCACTACCAGGGGAGACATCGAATGAGACACTGAGCAGGGTTCCTCGGTTGCAGTTAACACCAATACTGGAGGAGCTGGACACGAGAGTAAAACGCTTCAAATGAGTAATGCAAAATTTCACCAATGCTTCTCCTTTGTTCCCTACTTTTTCAGAATATCAGGCCTCAAATTCTGCATCACCCTCCATAGTTGCACCCATAGTCACGACCCTACCATCCACCATGTTTAATTCACCCCTGAAAACCAATGTAGTTCCAGTCAGAAAGAGTAAAGCACCTAAACCACCCGTAGCCACTCCTAAGGCCAAGAAAGCAAGTGTCATGATGCCTAGGAAAATAGTTGATCTCACTGAGGAAGATCACACACAACCTATGGATATGGGAACACCAATTCAAGAGGAGCTATAGGTGGAAACCCAGGTCACCTCCGAACTCCCTATGTTCAATCCATTCTCAGTTTTAAATGTTCAAACTTCATATCGACCCCACACTCATACACCTCACCTCACACTCACCATTTATCGCCTCACACATCATTCACTTCCAAATACTGTTCCACCCGCACTCCATTCACATCAGCAACCATTTTAGACCCAGTCAAGACAAAAAGAAAAACAAATGGGGACAACGAGGTAGAGGTTAACTCGAGTATAGCATTGGTACCTGAGGTTAACCAACCTCTGGTTGGACATAGCACTTTCCAGGACCTTTTAATTCGCGGGGAATCTTTTACTGCAGATACAACGCCCTCGCCCAAGGATTTGAACCCTTTTTAGAAAGAAAATTTGATACTATAACAGGTTTAGCCAACCACAAGCATGAATGACCCAGGGAATTAGCTGCCGCAACAAAACCAACCGACGTCACCACATGAGCACTCATCCAAATCAATATCCAGCGGTCAACCACTCAAAGAGAGACCGCCAAACCATGATATGTCTAGGGCTGAGAGTATGCAGACTTAGGGCATAGAAAAACTGTACAATTTCATCCAGCGTGCGGCAAAATAGGTAGAAGGACTACAAAATGACCTCCAGTAGAGGTTTGAACAACAAAAACTGCAAATCAATGCACTCACTGAAGAGCGCAACTAGTTAAAAGGAGAAAAGGACAATTTGTAGGAACAACTAGAGAAGGTGAAAGATATTTTCAAGGACCTCTGGCCAACAGTAATAGCTCAGGATGAAAAGACACTGGGGGACATAACGTCTTGCACTAAATTCGAATAGTCTATCTGCGTGAAGATAGATTGTGCCAATCTCAGCAAGGAGAACCAAGAAATAAAGAAGGTGCTCGCAACCAGGCCAACGTTGCCAAATCCTGCTGTCATATATGCCGAAAAGGTTGTCGAGAAGCATAAACAAGCAACAGGAATGTAGGAAACCCTGGGGACCATGGTGAAAGAGGATTACGACCTTTTGAAACATTTCCATGAGTGTTCAACCTCGTTAACTATGAAGGCCCAACCAATCTCGACACAACTGCAGTAGGTTTCACAAGAAATAAAGGAGGCCATAGACCCCGTCGACATTAACCAGTTGTACAATCAAGCGGAGGAATTGGAGACCACAATACAGAAGATCAAAGAGCATTCTGCTTCCACTAAGAATTTCCTTCAAGAACTGAGACAACCAATAAAGCACACTGCAGAAGAAATACAACAAATGGCCGCTGAGGCCGAAATAAAAATTAAAGAAGTATTCAGTAAGCTTCCAGACGTTTTAGGAGAAATGGAAGCTGAACGAATTGCCACAGAAATGGACCAGCTCATGAAGGAATGGCAACAGGGCATTAATGACTTCGCCGAACGCAAATATTCAGTGTTGGAAAAGGTTCCCAAGTTGGGGCCCTTCTTTGGACAGGGAGAGGAAATGAAGAAAATAGGTCGAGCCATAGAGGTAGGCAAACCAATGGAGACCAAGGCATCAGAAAAGGATTGACTCAGGATGATTCAATAGCATGTGGTGGGGCCTGTTGGGGCCCTTGTTTTTAAAATGAAATAGTTTTGAGTCGCGGAGAATAGGTGGTGGAGCGCAACCACGGTAGACAAGGAGCTGTCACGGTTGCGGAGAGCTGGAGAACAGGTGGCGTGACAGTTGCTGAAAACCAACACAGTTGGGAGGGATAAGCGATAAGGACGGTTAGCGGAACTCCCAGTGATCAATGAGATGCAGAAAACAACAAAGCAAGAAAGGAGGGAAAACTGACAGTCGCGTTGGCAAAGGATCAAATAGGAAATCAACCAGCATAGACGAGAGGTTAGTCCAGTAGAGGGCTAAGGAAGAGAGCCGTAGGAGAGCTCTATTTTGTTCTGATCTGTAACTATTTTAATATGCCTTCTGTAATCAACTCTGAGGAGTAATGTAACTGTCTGCTATTGATAATGAAATATACTTCTACCTGTGTTTGATGTCCTGGGTTCCATGTTAAGCATTTGGTTATGGTGAATGTATTGCCCGCTTTTAAATTTTAATTTTTCATCCTAAATATGCTTCATGAGTAGTATCTTGTGCAAGGTAGCTAAATCTTTTTGGAGTTCCTAGTTCTTTCTCTTTTTCTCTATAGTTGTGATCAATCGATATCTGATCTATTCCTAACCTTAATAAGGTCACGACATGCCTCAGGTGAGACTCTCTACTCTTCGGAGTAGGGTGAAAATGTCGGCATTGTGTTAGACTACTGCGAAAACCTTGTTGGCCTCTCTCCTGAACCTGGGTCTTACTCAGAGACCTTCGTTCTCGCCAACATCTGTCACCATTCCAGTGTAGAAGACATGAAAAAACCACCTTTTTTGGAACATCCATGATTTGATCCACCTTATTAGGATCTAATTCCTCTAAAGGAATCCCCACCACCAGCCCTTAGTGAAGTAGAAACCATACCCCGTAGAGTACTCCAGCCAATCCCCCCTGTAGAGTAATCCAACCAATATTTCCCCGCAGGGTACCAATCCCAATACTAATACCAAAACCAACACACAAGGTCATTACATCATGTCTAACACCAACAAGATACCATTTTTCTCTTCCTTAAGTCTCTTGAATTTGACGAAACTCACAAATGATCTCATTTCCCATGGTCAACAATGCCCCCCCACGCCAACCAATTTGCCATCAGATATTCCTAAATTTGAAGGAAAATAGGAGGACGAACCTTCCAATCATATCATGACCTTCCACCTATGGTTATTTCTTAAATAAACACATGTATATACTATTAAATACTTGTTATTCACTCACTTTTATATTTTGTATTCCACTATGTAGGAATGGAAATTGATCAACCACATAAGGAACATGATGTGCCCTATCAAGTTGGTCATCCACTAGAGGAATAATATGCGCCTTATCAATCTAATCTACCACTAGAGGAACAAGATGTTCCCTATCAAGCTGATCAACCACCAGAATAATGGGTTGTGCCCTCTCAAGTTTATATGATAACAATGAGTTGTAGTGGTTTCGAAAGGGGTGGAAGGTTTGCATAAAATATAGATGCAAACAAAAGAGAGGACCTTAGGGAGCCTATCCTTGATCACATTTTTATAGAGCATGTCAGTAACATAATTTAACAATATTCTGAGAAATATTCAATTGTTGCATAAGATCAAATACTGCATGGGTTGATCAAACATAAGAAACTAAACATGCCACAAAGCTTTTGGGTATCCAAGATGCTAAAATTAGGAATACATGTTTGAATGTCATTAAAAATAAATCAAAGGAATTATCTATGTTTGGAAAATCAAGAAAACTCGATGTTCGAGCTACTCATAGGGAAATTACAACCACTATTGTTATACCGAGTACATCAAAACAACAAATGTTGGCAACAATGTCAAAATTGATCCATGTTTTAAGAAAAAAATTACACAAGCATACCAAATTCAGGGTTTGAGTAAACGAAAATGATGAAGCTTCTTGTTGGTACCTTATCACTAGGAAACCCTACCGAGACATACATCAAGAATCAGACCATTTATGGTAGAGTTTTGGGAAATCCATTCCTGTACGAAATCACCTATCTAAAGGTGAGTATGTAAATCATGCTAAGCATGTTGTAGAAATGTCAGAAGTTGAATTTGTTGAGGAATTTCAAGAAAGAAATACCCACTTCAAGATGTCCATAAGGATGTTTTAGAAATTGAAACCATGGTTTCTTAGGCCTAATATAATCCATGACGCGTGTTTTTTCCATTATCACATTGAATTCCAGCTTCATTATGATACGTTCTGGGAATTTTTCAAGAATAAATGTCACAAAGACCCTCCTTCTCCCACAGTGCGCGATTTTATTTCATCAATATTGTGTAGAATGGGGCTAAAAGATTTATTTTACAAGAAAATATGTATAGGTCGGTGTTAGGTCCCTATAATACTAGTGTATCTCATTATTGTTATTGTTAGTGTAGCCCCCTTATTGTTATTGTTGTGCCCATGTAGTCCCCATATTTTTATTATTATGCCCCATAGAAGCCCACTATTGTTATTATTGTGCCTTTACATTGCTATTGTTATGTCGACTAGGATTATATTGTGACCCCTGGGACTTCTATATATAGAAAGGAGATTTTGTCATTTGTATCATCCAAGAACTATTCATTTACATAATGTAAATGAGGTTTCCCCCTTGAAGAGGATGATTTCCAAGACATTGATCTATCTTTTATTTTATTTTATGAGCTGGTTGCATAACATTTGGTAGCAGAGCTTGGGATTCTAGGGTTTCTTTCATCAAACAAGTCATGTTGGAATTTTTGCTATAATTTTTTTTTCTACGAGGCTTTAGAAGTTGAATTTTTTACCATGTGGAGACTAAAACATGATGAGCGTCATGTAAAAATTTAAGATCTTGGTTTGCTATATTTTTAGAGATATGATCTAAGGAAGTTAGGGCTTTTTCAAACTCCAAAATTTCATCTCAAAAAGGTGACTGAAGAAACATCGTCATAACTTTCATTTAAGGAATCAGATTGGAATTTAGTAAAAAGTGACCGAAAGTGCATGGATTTTAGTTTCTTTTATATCAATTTTAGAGTTGAAGGTCAAAAAAATGACACATGGCATGCCATACAATTTCACTCTACGGAACTAGTCCATAATTAGGTCATTGTGGGATATCATGCATAAATTTATCTTGAAGAATCAAAATTAGGATAGTCCTATGGCATTAGAAAGAAGGCTCATAGGGCTACTACTAGACCGAGGTTAAAATTTTTGGAATCCAAAATCACAAAGATATAACAATTTAAATATCGATCTCCTCAAAAGAAATAAAAGGTGTGTAATTTTTAAAAAATTGCATAACTTTTGTTTGAAAAATAAGTTTGACCTGATTCCAAGGGAAAATTGAAGCATTGATATCAATACTGGGTTCTAAAATCCCCCCCAAAATGAATTCCACACTCACTAAGACCTAGGAAAAATATACTATGACACATGAAGAGGAAGAAGTGCATCATGATATATCAAAATTACGAGACCAAGTGCAACAAATTTCACTCTCATGCAGAGCAACTAAAGAAGAAATAAAAGGTGACATGGATGATTTAAAAGGTGACATGAATGCTTCAAAATAAGACATGGACGGGTTGAAGAAATACATGGAAGGTTTGACAAAGTTGCTACAAGACAAGCTTCCTAATGGCGAAGTGGTAGTAGAGGAAACTCATGATGAGAAAAAAATAAATGTTAATCATGATTTAATAGACTCTAACATTGGATTGAATACCCACCATATTCCAAAAATCGATATGAGGAAGTTTGATGGCAAGGATCCCGTAATATGGATACTACAGATGGAGCAATATTTTGATCTCCATAATGTGAAAAATACACAAAAGGTACACATTGAAAATTTATATTTAGAACCCAATACATTTGTATGGTATCTATGGATTTTCACTTATAAAAAAATTATCACTTGGTCATTTTTTACGGAGGAAATGATAGCACATTATGAGGATACAAAGAGCAACACCTTCTTTAGCCAATTGAAAAATCTCAAACAAAAGGGTTCAATTGTGGAGCACATTGAGGATTTCCAAAAATTGAATATAAGGGTAACTAATATTCTAGAGGAAAAAAAGATTGATGTATTCATAGGGACTTTAAAGGATAACATCCAACTTGAGGTTTTCCCTTAGAAACCTAATTTATTGCAGAAGGCATTAAGGTTGGAAATAAAAATTGAAAGCAAAATTATGGCGATAAGGAAGCCTACCACTCACAACTATAAAGATGGAAGTGTTTCTAATCCTTGACTTCCACAACCTACAAGGTTGACACCACAATAATTGGAAGAAAAACGAGAAAAATGGCTTTGCTATAGTTGTGATAGCAAATACACTAAAGTTCATATGTGTGCTGAGAAGAAATTATTTTACATAGATTGTGAAGAGGAGGAAGAAAATGAACAAGAAACTTCAAAAGAAGAGGATATACACCATGACCCAACCCTAGAGAAAGAAGAAATGAATGCGACCATATATTGTAATTCATTGGCAGTAATTACCACTCCTCAAAATCTCCAGATAGAAGGACATGTCAAGAAGAAAAATGTAATAGTGTTGATTGATTCGGGTAGTACCCATAATTTATTCATTTTAAGGTAGCCAAGAAATTGAATTGCTTCCAATACCTAGCACCATAGTTTCAAGTGATGGTTTTAAATGGAGCAACTATAAATTACTCTCAAAAGTGCCATAATATCAAGCTAAACATGGGAGAATATGTATTGAATAGTCCAATGCTCTCCATTCCAATGGGTGGTGCTGATGTTGTACTAGGACTCCAATGGTTACAATCTTTGGGGACGATAGCTTTTAATTTTCAAGAAATTTTCTTGAATTTTTTTGGGAAGGAAAGAAAGGTGAATTACGGGGTATAATCACAAATAAACCGGGAAATCTAATAAACTATAATGTCATGAAAAATCTTCTAAAGAAAGAAAAATAAGGTGTAATTGCACAATTATTCTCACTAGAGGTTCAAACATCAAAATCATCTATTGCTCCAGAACTCCAAAAAGGTCTTGGATAGTCCTTCCAAGGTGTTTGAGACTCCTAAAGGCCTCCCACCTATTCGTGATCATGATCATGCTATACATTTGATTCTAGAAAGTGTTCCTCCAAACATCAGTCCTTACATATATCCTTATGCCCAAAAGAGTGAGATTGAACGTATGGTTGCAGAAATGCTAGAGGCTGGTATAATTCAACCTAGTCAAAGTTTTTTCTCTGCTCTAGTAGTATTGGTGCACAAGAAGGATGGATCATGGTGTATGTGTCCAGATTATAGGGAGCTCAAAAAGCTCACTATTAAAGATAAATTTCCCATCCTCATCATTGATGAATTATTGAATGAATTACATGGGGAAATTTAATTCCCAAAGCTAGATCTTCTTTCTGGATATCATCAAATTAGAATTAAGGTTGAAGACATTCCAAAAACAACATTCAGAACTCATGAGGATCATTATGAATTTTTTTTCATTCCTTTTAGCCTTACTAATGCAACTTCCGCATTTCAAGGTTTGGTGAATTCCATTTTCAAACCCTTTCTTATAAAATTTGTGTTAGTATTTTTTGATGATATACTAATCTACAACAAGTCTTGGAAGGATCATGTTCAAAATGTTGACAGGGTACTCAAACTATTGGAGGAGAAATAATTATATGCAAAAACCTCTAAATGTTTCTTTGGAATACATGAGGTGGAATATTTGGGTCATATTGTATCTCATGGGGGTGTTAAGGTAGACCCTAAAAAAATTAAATCCATTAAGGAATGGAAAATCCCCACAACCATAAAGAATCTTTGAGGATTTCTAGGGTGAATAGGGTATTATCACAAGTTTGTTAAGAATTATGGGAGAATATCAACACCTTTAACGTCATTACTGAAGAAATATGCATTTTCTTGGACTCCAGAAGCAACTAAGGCCTTTGAACATCTTAAAGAGGCATTGTGCCAAGCATCAGTCTTAACTACATCAAACTTCATAAAAATCTTTATTATGGAATGTGATGCCTCGGGAAATCAAATTAGTGTGATTTTAATGCACAAAGGAAGACCCATTGCTTTTGAAAGTCGTCCAATAAAATTAAAGTATTTACATAAACTTATTTATGACAAGGAATTGTTTGGAATACTACATGCACTAAAGCAATGACGACCTTACCTAATGGGAAGACACTTCAAGGTAAAAACAGATCATGATAGTCTTAAATCATTTGGAACAAAGATTATCTTCAAAAGAGCAACAAAAATGGGTCACAAAGATGTTGGGTTATGACTTTGAAATCATCTACAAAAAAGGGAAGAAAAATGTTGTTGGAGATGCACTCTCAAGAAAGGATGAGGATGTGGAAGCATTTCTTTGTGCCATTTCTATTATCCAACCTGAGTGGATAACCGAGGCAAGGGATGTCAAATGGAAGAATGATGAAGAGGTGTGGACAATCATTCAAAAGTTGCAACAAAATCCCAGTACATCTGAAACATTTAGCTGGAAAAATTATTCATTATGTTACAAAGATCATTTATATATTTTTAAGAATTTCAAACTCAAACAAAATATTCTTTTTGAATTGCATACCTCTCCCTTAGGAGGGAACTTAGGATTTTTAAAAACTTACCACTGGGTCAAGAAGGATTTTTTTTTGGATGGCCTTAAATCTGTTATTCAAAATTTTGTGGCAGAATGTTTGGTTTGCCAACAAATAAATTTGAGACAATTAAGACCCCAAGTCTGCTACAACCTTTATCCATTCCAACTCAATGTTTGGAGGAGGTTTCAATGGATTTTATCACAGGTTTACCCAAGTCCGAAGGAAAGACTATAATCATGGTGGTAGTTGATAGACTCACCAAGCATGTGCACTTTTGTGCATTATCTCATCCATTTAAATCCAATACAATTTCTACTGCATTTATGGAAAAAATCCAAAATCTACATGGAAACCCAAATATTATTGTAAGCGACAAAGATCCCATTTTTAAAGGAAATTTTTGGACAGAATTATTTTCTTGTTTGGGTGCTTAATCAACTTATAGTTCATCATATCAAACTCAATCTGATGGGAAAACTGAGATAGTGAAAACATGTTTTGAAGGATATCTTTCTTGCTTTGTATCTGATAAACAAACATAATGAGTCAATTGGTTACCTCTGGCTAAATGGTGGTATAACACTTCCTTCCATAATGTAGAAAAAATGAACCCATTTATGGCACTTTATGGATATCATCCACTGTCCATTACATCATCTTTAAGAGAAAATTCTAATGTTTAAGCAGTGGAAGATCACATCGAGCATCAACAAAAATTTATGCAACTCTTAAAGGATAACCTCACTTTGGCACATAATTAAATGAAACAACAAGTGGATCAACATCGCAGTGAAATAAGTTTTGATGTAGGCAACTGGGTATTTTTATAGCTACAACCATACAAAAAAATGTCCCTCAAGCAAGCTAAGAAGGATAAGAAATTGTCACCAATGTATTATGGTCCTTACAAGGTGTTGCAAAATATTGGTACTATGTCATACAAATTTGAGCTTCCTGCATTTTCCCAGGTGCACCCAGTTTTCCATGTTTCATGTGAAGAAACATTTACCGAAGAAGATAGATAATTACCTAGAGAAATAAACATAAAATAATTAGCAACAAATCATAAACATAAACACAGATGTTTAACTGGGAAAAACCCCAAACTCTGGGGAAAACCCATCCTAATGAAATTTCATTATCCTTGGCCAAAACCCTGGCCAATCCAGCCAAGTGAACCTTCACCGCTCACATCTAGGCCTACATTACAATGAAGTCCTCCAAGCCTTTTATAGGCTCCATTACATGCAATACCATGAGTTGAAAACCATGGGTGCACAAGACCATGTGCCCCAAAACCACCCATTTTTTAACCTGGTTAACCTTGAATCTAACCCCGAGTCAATTTACCTAACATTCACCCCTTAAACTTGACTTGGGGTTCCTTGACTAAATCCAACCAACTTTGCCAAGTGAGTCAACTTAGCCCTACTCACTCTAGCTCCTCCCCCCTCAAATTTTTTTGCCCAGGGTAATTGTTAACTTGACATCCCCCCTATCACCTAGGTCTAACCCAGACTTTACCAGTGATTACCGAGAAATACACATGTTGTACCAGGTCTTACAGCAGTATGCCCATTTACATATAGAAATTAACTCCATTAGTTTTTTTTTTTTTTCATTGTTGCTATTTTAACACATCCTCTCTTACACATTGCTTTGACTTCAATTGCCAAAACCCTTATTGCAAAACTTGCAATCAATATCACATCTCTTTGACCAGATCTTCTCATTAAGGCAACAACTCACTATCAATAGATGTTGATCCTTCTCATAACGCAAATTTTCATGACTAGCATAAGCTACCTCACTTCACCTCCAACTTGGAGATCAATTCTTCTGTTGTTGGTTTGAATATATTACTGGTGGAGCTACCCTTCTCCACCACCGACCATGATCTTGATCTTCAACATGGCCCTCACAAAAGCAAGTGCTTCCTTTCCGTGCTATCCATGTTGTGAAAATTTATTGATCCCAATCCACAACACTTCAGGGGTATCCTAATTTCCTGTACATGCGAAGGTATTGGTGTTTTTGAACTGTTGATGGGGAAGGTAGTCTTATCCATCGTAGCCATAGTTGTAGCCGCCTCCACCGAAGTGTCCACCACCACGATCACTGTAACCCTTTCCACGTCCACTTCCTTTTCCATGTATCTGATCTGCTACTACAACATCGTTTTCCTCTTCACCGTTTCTTCTGCGATATTTTCCCCAAACCTGGATCTGCGTCCTCACAGCTCCATGGCTCCAAAAACATTGTTAATTCATCATCCTGTAACTTGATACGCTGGCACATTTGCAACGAAGTTGGTTAATCCTTAGTGGATTGACTTACATAGGCACTCACAATTATTCTCTTTCCTTGCGATATTTGTGCTGATCTATCCATCAACTTCTGCATCTCAAGCAAAAGAAAAAACACTAATTATGGGTGTCTCTACTTACATATTTTTTCTAATTACATTACAGACAATGTAGATTACAATCCAGCAAGTCATTGCTCAACCCAGCCAAGAACATCATCTTCATAGCCACAACCACCACAGGTGCAGATCCATGGTACACCCATCCATTCCTCTCCAGCAAGCCGAGCACTCCAATACACCAGGTTTTTTTTTTTTAAGTTCCTTGGCGTCTAACCAATTTAATCACATCTCCTCTGAGGCAGCTCGTATTTCTCGTACATTTCATCCTTTTCATCTTGTAGACCATCTGCAGATCTATTAGAGCTACTAGATCCGTTTACTGGCATGGACACTTTGAAAATCGCCCCTTGGCACCACTATTCACAATGAATCCCTCTGATGCCTTCAATTGAAATCATGTACATTTGAGCTTAGATTCGATCTACAAGAAAACTATGCAATGATCTCTCCAACGCGTTCATGAACACTTCCACCATAACTTGACCGCTAGACACATAACAATCTCACACCCAATAAAACCTCATAATCATGTTACCCGAGATCTACAAACAAAATCTATATTGATTTCTCCATCCACCAGGCCAATAAAACCCTTGGCTACAAAAGCGTCCCTCTGAAGCCAAATATGGCTCTGATACCAAATGAAGAAACATTTACCCGAGAAGATAAATAATTACCAAGAGAAATAAACATAAAATAATCAACAACAAATCATAAACATAAACACAGATTTTTAACCGAGAAAAACCCCAAACTTCGGGGAAAACCCATCCTAATGAAATTTCATTATCCTTGGCAAAAAACCCTGGCCAATCCGGCCAAGTGAGCCTTCACCGCTCACATCCAGGCCTACATTACAATGAAGTCCTCCAAGCCTTTTATAGGCTCCACTACATGCAATACCATGAGTTGAAAACCATGGGTGCACAATACCATGTGCCCCAAAACTACCCATTGTTTAACCTGGTTAACCTTGACTCTAACCCCGAGTCAATTTACCTAACATCATGCTTAAAGAAGGTTATAGGTGACAAGCTCCTATTTCAAAAAATGTGTTTCTAGAACTTGACAAGGAAGGAAAAATCATATTGGAACCTGAAGTAGTCACTGAAACAAGAACTCGACAGTTACAAAATTGATAAATTTCAGAGTATCTCATCAAGTGGAAGAACTTACCTGCTGAAGATTCAACATGGGAGGATGTGAATTTTATACAGAAGCATCCGAAACTACTCAAGCGTTGAGGAAAACAATTTTTTGAAGGAGAGGAGCATGTTAGGTCCCTATAATACTAGTGTATCCCATTATTGTTATTGTTGTGCCCATGTAGTCCCCATATTGTTATTATTGTGCCCCATATAAGCCCACTATTGTTATTTTTGTGCCTTTACATTGTTATTTTTATGTCGGATAGGATTATATTGTGACCCTTGAGAGTCCTATATATAGAAAGGAGGTTTTTGTCATTTTTATCATCCAATAATTGTTCATTTATGTAATGTAAAGGAGGTTTCCCCCTCGAAGAGGATGATTTCTAAGTCGATCTATACTTTCTTCCATTTTATGAGCTAGTTGCATAGAAATGGGAGAAGATGCATTGAATGTGGTGGTTTGGACTTGTTCCATAGGAAATTTCCTATTAATCCCAACCAGTATGGGATGTTAGATGTCATGGTCACATGGAAGCGGTATGAGTATGTCGTGGTAAATCAACCACATTCTTCAACTATGGCACCTAGGAAGATAAACTATGTTGAGTATGAGATTCATATTTCAGATTGCATGGGGGATTTTTTAAAACTAGATCTATAAATATTTCAAACACTCGCATAGGTCCAGGTGGCAAGATTATGAATTTAAGAATTCTCACAAAGTATTCCAGCCAAACACAATCTTATCAATGGTATAATTTTCTAAGAATTGCACATTTTCTCCTCAAACAAAGATCCAGAGTGAGTACTATCACTTAGACCAAGTGTCTATATTCGTACATGTTATGTACATACATGCACTATTGAATGTTGATGGTAGGGATAAAACTAACGAGTCTCGTGATGTGATTAACGATTATCACTTCCACATCAGCCAATGATCATGAGCATGGAACATTGTTCATGAAACATTGCTTTGGCATGATTTATGAATCATTCAAAAAGAATGACATATCATTCAGAAAGCATTGGATATATTCATATGGTTGTGCAAGGCAATTCCAGTCAACACACTTTTTTTATTGGTTGAGTCGACTACACAAGGAGATACCAATTCAAAATACTTGGAGCTATTTTGAAACAAGGCATGGAAAGGGTGAGCATGATGGTGCAGGTGATTGTGTGAAGTGAACATTTAGGAGGTACCAAATGATTCATGATGTAGATCGACTCAAATAATCACTAGAAGTGGTCATCTGGTGCATATCTCATGTAGGACATGAAGGTCACAAATTTATTTGGTATGTGCGTAGATTCTTCTGGAATATTGAACTTGGTGATGTGAATTGATCCATTCCTTTTTATTGTAATACTATAGAAGGCATAAGGGAATTACACGTAGTGCAAAGTAAAGACATGGGGGAAATATTTCCATCGAGACAAGAAAACTCACATCTTTTTTTGAGTTTTGCATTTTTGTTGATGGATGTTGACTTTATCAATGTGAAATTATGGAGGTATGTCCCTCTCAATTTAAAGGGACCTCATTTAATTTTGACATGGAAAAATATGGACACTAAAGAGTCCATCGTTTCACTTGATCATGATCTAGTATTTTATGTTTTAAGGGAAGGTATGTGGCATCTATCATTAACAATTTCATCTATAAATTGAAATTTTGAATGTATAACTAATACATATTTTTTATTTTGGTTGTTGGTGATGTCCTTACTATCACTAACCCCTTAGTAAATGAAGAGAATGTGGCCTTCTATTTGATGCGATGCACACAAGTAAAAAGTAGGTTGGTGAGACCTTATGAAGATGGACAATTCACATACCAAATTGGAAACATGGTTGTGATAGGAATTTTTTTGAAAAGGTTAAAAAACAAGGTGGTAACATTATTTATAGAGATTTTATGCTTAAATATTTATCTTTCCAATACAATCACCTAGTCATAGCAGCTCACTAGCATCTTGGATCAGTCACAAAAATCAAAGCAAAGGTGGGTGAACCAAGGAGATGGAAGATGACAAAATATATCCATGAACGTATTATGGAGACTTTCATTCCTATCACCCATTGACAAGATGAGTAGATGATGCAAATGGCAAGCCCCGAATCCAAGTCTATAGCAATCAAGTATAATCTAATATAGTATAATAAATCAAAATATGGATTTTGTAATTTAGAAATGTGACAATTGAATACTTTTGTAATTTTGTAATTTTGAATGTCAATATAATTCATAGAGAAATGTTTCCCTTTGATATTAGCTATTAGGAATAAAATCATAGAGAAGTAAAATCAAAATGAATGTGGAAATGTTTAACATAGAATGAAGCCATATGAAAGTATATTTACATATACCTCATGAAAGGACACCATGCACCCATACCCCTCTTGGTGCATCATTCCTATATATTTGTAGCAAATAAAAGTATATTTACATATACTAGATGGATTCATAATGGTGTATATGTTATATGATTTAGGTTCATTGAGGTGCTTAAGTTTATAAAGTTTTCAAAATTTTAAGTAGGTTTTATTTTTAGGGATAGGATACTTATGTGAACCCCATATATTTAGAATCAAGAGGGATCTAAAATTTAATTAAAATTTAGAATCAAGAGGGATTTATATTTATATTTAATTAAAATTTTTGAAATCGTTTTTTTTTTTTTTTCATGTATTTTATTCATGTTGAGCATAGAATAAATGTTATAGATATATATCATAATGAGTTCTAGAAGATTAATTTCAGTAGAACAATAAAGTTGATATAATGTTATTTTACTTGAAATGGAAATTCAACTATCTAGGTTATGAAAAACATTGAAATATTTTTATGTTATTAATAAATGGGATGTGTCAATTTGATCTAAAGCATGGAAAAAATTACACACATGCTTCATATTGGATTGTGTATATATATATATATATATATATATATATATATATATATATATATATATATATATATATAAGTTGTTGTAAATAACCTCAAAATAAATAAAATTGAATAATTTGTGTTTTTTAATTGGACCTTGAGAGAAGGAATTGATTGAAATACTTGGATAGCCAAGTAAATTTAGCAAAAATCATAAAATTATATAAAATTATAGAAACCTATCATTAATTATTTTTTGGTACATTAAAGTCCAATATATATGACTTAAGTTTATGTTTGTTTATGGAAATGTAAACAATATTAATATGTTTAACTATTTTATCATTATAAATTCATGATGGTATAATAAACACAATTATGGAAACCACATACCTCTAACCATTAAAATTTCTTATAACTAGTATCATTTCAAATGTGTAGAATCATTCAAAATTTTAAGTAACTTATTAAAGTAATCTTAAAAGAGTTGACCACAATGGTATATGTGTGGGTTGCAAAAATTTCCATATAGTTTTTTTAATTATAATATGGATGGATTTATAATTCAAATAACTTATTAAAATAATTGTAAATAACATATATTGATTGCACTAAACTTGCACTTTCTACAATCCAATATGAAGCATATTTGTAATTCTTTCCCTACTCAATATTAAATTGATACATGAAAATGTTTCTTTTATTTTAAGTATCAAAGTGACTTGCAGTATAGTAAGATTGTACTCATTTTCTTAGTCTATGAAACTACAAATCAAAATGAATGTTTTGTAAAATTTTACTTCTTGAATGTTATAGATTCCATATTCGTGGCTTGATGGTGACTAAATAATACTTCTTTAATCTTGTAAATTCCATATTCATGTGGATTGATGGAGAGTCTTACATAATGTTTAAATTTTATACCATGGAGTTTTTAGTTAATTACATATGGATTTTTTATAACATTTGATTTTTCAATACCATGGAGAGAATTTCAGTCTAGCATATAATTGAAAAATATTCACAAAATGAATGATAAAAGTAATTAAATACAAAGTAAAATTATATTTTAAAATATAAATATTAGTCTCTTAATTAAATAATTTTAAATTGTTATATTTTTTAATAAAATTATACTATAATTTTTTTTAAACTAGCAAAATAATTAACATCCATAAACTGAAATCTAATGAACATCCATAAACAATAATTAATAAAATTCCATAAACTAAAATAATGAATGAATCAATAAACTCTCCATATGAAAATATATACAAATTCCATTACATGAACATCCATAAACAAAAATAATAAGCATCCATAAACTGAAATAATGTTCATGTATCCATAAAATATCAATTTGAAAATATACAAAGTCTGTATCGCATGTGAATGTGCCCTATGAAATGGGCCTAGAAATATACAAATTATGTGGTCTAAGTACCACTACCCCTATGTGATCGATGATCAAACATGGCTCCGAGATCTCGATACTGCAATATAACAAATTCAAATACAAAATATTAGATAATTATTTACAAAATAAACAATATAGAAATAAATGATTTTGAACCACATTTATTTACGTATGAATCTACTAACCCTACTCAAGTACAATTGAAATTCAGGTAGGATGGGGGTTTGATCAATCTAGGAGCTCTCATGCTTGTGGATCAACGATTGGGGCCTGCGTTGATAGATCCACAATGACAGTTCCTCTATACTCAAAATCCCACTCATGCAACCACATCATTATGATCCCAATACCACTATGCATCTGGGCCTGTGTACACAATGGAAAAGACCAATTTTAATTAGTCTGCAAATTAATTAACATAACTGTAACTTTAAAAAAAAATTGAAATCTTAGGAATATTTTTTTTTTACCTCAGCTGTTGGTCCATCTAGCTATACATAATGACTCTCCTCCACTTGAGTGTGATGAGGTGGAGGAGACTCTGTGGAAACATGCATTGATGGAAGCTGTTATGGATGATCAAATGCCTCATCAAATGACCTCCTAAGCTCATTCATATAACACTATGTCTACATGTTATCATGAACTTATTAATATAAATGCAATATGATACAAAGTTATTAATATAAAAAATGTATAATTAGACGATAAGAGTAAAAAAATATGTATATATGTACCTGATCAGGCACTTCCCTCTTCAGCTTCTCTCGCTGAGGGTTTGCGAATCATAAACATAATTTAACGTATATAACAAGCTAAACATAATAACACATATTAAATTCAAACACATCAATTGAATACAATTTAAAAATTAAAGACAATTTTAAGACATAAACACATAAAGTTTAAAGAGGATTTAAAAATGCAAGAGGTGTACTTGCGACAAGTGAAGACAGTCCACTCTCTGTAACATCATCAATAGAGACATAAACACTACCTATAACATTCCTATTGGTGTCGGATCCAGGATCTACCAATGGAACATGAACCTTGGTTAGGCTACATGATCTTTCATGAGCCCGACCATGTATAACTAATCCCCCCACACTCCAAAAGCCTATGGATGGGGGCCGTATTGGAGATGGCTTTGTATAAATTTAGTTGGAAGGGGATTGATTATAAGATTTATAGAGTTAATGAATAGAATAAAATCAAAGTATAGAGGAATAGAAGCAATAGAGTTTTAGTTTAAATATGTAAGAATCGTTTAAGCCATATAAGCTTCCATTATAGAGATTTAGAATTGAAATAAAAATATTAAATATAAACTAATCTAAGAAACAAAATGTTGGCTAAATAATGTTGAAAATTGATCTGAAAGTATGTAGGAACACAATAAAATACATATATAAACATAAACACAGAAGTGTAGCAAAAATAAAAATTCATTCCATTATGTTGGCTTGATGGAGTCTAGACTCAGGTTCGATGTGACTACGCATTCCAACAAAACCCACTATTATCGGCCCTTTCAGCAATGATCCGCTTGCGTAGATCAAAGTATCATCCTAGGCAATATAGGGGGATTATAGAACCAGGTTTCTGCATGCAGAGGGATAGAGGATCGTGGCTTTAGAGCTTTTCCTTCTTAACAGAGATTCACAGGCCATATCTATCAATAATACAAGCAATGTTCAACACATCTGTTGAACTTAATCACATATTGTGTGGTATTACTTATTCATGCATTAAACAATGTAAATAATCATAAACAAGGCTATGCTATTAAGTTACATATCAAAACCCCTTTTTAGCATAGCTATTCAAAAACAGTAAGTAAAAGAAAAACACATCAATATAACTCAAATCTTTCTCAACAAGTATTTCATTAATAGCCAAATCCTTCTCATAAATTCACTTTCCACCCTATGCACATAGTTGTAGGGGTCTATGCACACAACTGCATACTTCCTAAGGTCTCCACGCACACAACTGTAGGATCATTTTCCTCTAACCCAAACACAGACTCTAACTCAAAACAATCTTACATCCAAATGCATCATTTAAGTCTCTGATGCCTCCCTATGATTTCTATATATACTCCTTATATAGATTTTTCCTTTACAATACCATGGTCCCAAACCATGGATGGAGTCCAACGTTCACAAAAAATCTCATCTAAATGCCACAATGAATCATATCTAGCTGCTTCGCATAGATCAGGGTCCACAATGTGGAACTACGACTCCTCAGGTTCTCTCCACTCCATCAATGCAATGAGAATCAGAGCCACACATAGTGGAACTAATTGCATTCGTCTTGCACTTCTCTCCAATCAGCGAGGAGATCCTTACATAAGTATCATACCTAGTTATATACCATGCCCTTGGCGCATTCCACAGCTAAGGCCATGACAGGCGCAAAAGCCTCCTCTCCGTGACTTTTCCTCATAATTTTTCCTGCAAGAATGTGTGTGAAAAGCACATAGTTATATCTGAAATGGAGTTAATTAAATAACCCTAGGTTCCCTTCGTTAGCTCGTAATCATTCTTCATTTTTTCTGTGAGTTGCTCATCTTGGATTTTTCCCACAAAAACCTCTGCGGTGTTCGACCCAAGGCATGGAAGGGCCGTAATTCTCCTTATGAGCATCTCAGTAATGGGGATCTTATTCCCCAGCCACAAACAATCATTATGTACTAAGGCCAACAATTGACACACACAAATAGTGTTGATAGTATTGCACCCAAAGTGTGGCACACACAACATGTTGAGTATCCTGGCCTCTTGGATACCCTAACCCATTTCGTTGGCTCTAAATGCGTTATTAATCCTTTATAGGTTTGATGGTGCAGATATCTACTGGGCTCAAATTGTGGGTATTTTCTCCGATCCTTAAAATCCCAATCCTCAATTCTAGGCTGAGGCATCTTGGCCAGTAACTCTCCTTCAATCAACACCTCATCTGGAATTAATGGTGTAAACACCTTGTACTTTACTGCATCAGGGTCTTTCACCAGCTTCTTAGCTTCTGGCTTCCAATGCAGAATATATAGGGTTAGCCTAGTGATAGGCTCAACCTCCTCAGCAAAAATTTCCTCCTGGGTTTCTTCTTCCTCTTCATCATCTGATTCTACCTCCACGACCTTTTCCTTTTTTCGATCCTAGGCTGGCTTAGTTATTTGTTCCTTTGGGAGTTTATTCCTAGGCAAGGTTCTCAGGATTGGTTTCTTAGGCTTTACAGATGGTGTTGCATCTACAGTCTTCTATCCTCTCGGCGACCTCGGGCCTGTGGTTGTTACTGTCAGTGTAGCTATCATGGTGTGATCTACTCCTGGGATGATTGTGTGGCTGAGCCCGACCTTGATTAAGGTCTCTCTAAATGCTACGAAGTAGTACTATGACATGCAATAGCTCGCTCGACTCTCTTTTAGACAAAAACTATTACTTCTAACACTTAGCGCACAAAGTGTTCGAATGGGGAGCGAGATCCTTGAATTATAGCAAAATTTGAATTCAAATCCCATCATCGCTCTTAGATCATCCTCATAAATGTTGATTTTGAGGCATATCTACCCAAATATTCCCATTAATTGCATCCCTCCCACTCCTTTTAAAGGTCAATTCGTTGTCCAATGATCTGAAAGGACTGTATTAGTTTTTTTGTGCTAAGTGTCTTTTCAGTTTATAAAATGTGCATACTTGTCTCATTAGTTTTCGTAAGGATTGCGGATTTTAACCATGAATTGTAGATGATTTTAGTGAATTAGAAGCATGAAATAAGCAAAAATAATGTTGAAAAACAGTGTAAAACAGATAAATAAGTCACCACATAACATTTACACAGCAGGCATGATGAAGCAGTTCACCCCTCCTAGGCTACATCTGCTGGTCCAATTCCCAATGGCATGTCCATCTTTCATTATGCTCAAAATTTTGCAAATACATGTAGTTACATGCCTCTAATGGTTGTTTTCTCTGCACCAATGGCTCTAGAATGCTCCAATTAGCTAGAATAACTCTTCATTCCCTCTGAATGGGAGAAAATTGAGTCTCCTACTAATTTTCCCAGTTACACCTAGAAAAAATCCACTAAAATTGGAGAACTCCACCTAACCAGAGTTAATTTAGCCAACTCCGCCTAAAATTAGGTGTGCTCCATAATTCCCACCAAAATTAATCATTACAATAAATTTTATGGTTAGGGGTGGCCACATGTACACCTCAAACCCCGACCTGACCGTAACAGTCGATGGAACTACAGGAGGAAACCACAGGTTGAAGGGAACTCCGGTTGAGTTGTTTGACGGGTTACATATGACCACGCGGAGATATCACTGTGACCATTGCCATGTGACTTGACGAAAACTACTGGCGGATTGTTTAAATGTCGAAGGTTACATTTTACATTACTGTTGGAAGGTTTTATGTGACCATGCCACACGGGACCACTAACGGGTTGGGACCTTCGGTGGTCCCCAACCCCCAATACACATTGCATTGAAACATAAATACAAGTCTCCTCCGTTCACAGTTAAGATCCATCATGCAGATCAGGCGGTTTTGTCGTGTGTTTGCTCTGTCAGAGGTCGTGGGGTCAAACCCTGCGGACCTTAACCCAAAATTTTAAAATGCCAGTTGGGGGATACGTGGCAGCCTCAGGGCTCGCCATGTGTCACCCCCTAATTGGCCCTTCAACCAAAATTTACAACCATTCGACCAAACAAATGGAACCACTTTTCATTCTGCAGTTGGCTACGAGGAAGGAATGTTCCTCAAAATATTCCTTTTTTGACTGTGCAATCCAGCTTGCTGACTGGGCATCCCAGTCAACCCTATCGAAAATTTTACCTATTTGGGATTTCAATCAGAATATGATATCTCCCTCATACGACATCGGTATTTCGAACTGTTCATGGTGTCGGAATCAGGAATACGAGTTCTATGCAACCATCCTAGTTTCAACCCAATCCTATAACTTTTAATTTTGAGAAAAATTTATGAACTCCTTATCACTCCTCCCCATTGGGAAGATTTTGGACCCCAAAAGACTTGATTACATGTTCAGTAGATGAGGGTACATCTCCCTCACCTTTATAACCTCCATCCACTTTTCCTTGCTTGGTTTAGTGCCTTTGAGCCCAACTTGAAGGTAGTCAACACTTCCCCTCTTGGATGCTCTTGTCCTCCTGTCAAGAATTGAATATTCTTTGAGCTCATCTAGAAATTCTAGAGAGAAATATTCAATAGAAGGTAGCTTAACATCACTTCCTTGATCATCGATCAAAGGTGGCTCATACAAACGTAAGTTTTAAACATTAACAACTGAATACATCTGCATATAAGAAGGCAAGTAAAGTTAAAATGAATTGATACCAACTTGATTTATGATATTTAATGGACCATAGTGAATGGGTTTTAGATTTTTACCTTCCCCTTGCATCCTTTCTTTGCTAATGTGCAACCATACCTCATCTCCCTCTTGAAACTTGTGATCAGCTCTATGTTTTTCATGCCTCTCTTTGTATGTTCTTTGACTTTTCTCAAGTTGTTCTTGAACTTGTTGATGTATAATCTAAATTTTCTCAATGAAATTTCGAGCCTTGTCAATGTCACTATGGACATCTATTGCAACATCCTTCCCAAAGATGAAATATCATGATGATTTTGGAAAATACCCAAAGCATACTTCAAAAGGTGATGTTTGAGTTGAAGAGTGCTTTAGCTGGTTGTAAGCGTGCTGAATGTAATGCAATTTCTCACCCCACAACTTAGGATGTTTGTTGCAATATCCTCTCAATATATGCACAACGGTTTCGTTCACCACCTTGGTTTGTCCATCGGTTTGCGTACGAAAAGCAATACTTTTTTTTCAAATTTGTGTCCATAATACTCCATAGATTGGATCAAAAATTCCCAACGAACCTGGAATCCCTGTCACTAACAATAGAAGTTGGCAATCCAAAATGAACGCAAACATGTTGAAAATAAATTTTAACAGTTTTTTCGGCAGTAATAGTTTTCTTACATGGCATAAGTATACACATTTTACTGAATCTATCCACAACTACATAAAGATAATCATGTTGTCTTCTTGAAATAGGTAGACCTCCAACAACATCCATGGAGACACTCTCCCATGGCCTTGATGGTACCAGTAGTGGCGTGTACAACCCAAGCTTCCTATTACTAGGCTTACTCGCTGCACACATAGAACAACCTCTTATAAAACGCGATACACTATCTATCATGTGAGGCCAATAGAAATACCTCTATAGATGCACCACTATTTTTCTTACCCCAAAGTGTCCAACAATAAGAGATGAATATGCTTCTCTCATGAAACTTAGCCTCTCTCCTTGTGGTATACATAGCTTGCCCAAATGAAACAACAAATTGTTATGCATGTCATAATTTTTTTCTTCAACTTGATTCCCTTCACTCAAACTAGCATACACATCTTGAAAATCAACATCATGTGCATATTTTTCTATGTAACTCTCATGTACAATAGAATCATTTTTTAGTAAAGTAGATGCACTAATTATTGGTCTTGAAAGCATATCAGCAACTTTATTGAAAATACCTTTCTTGTACCTTATAACCAAGTGAAACAGTTGAAGAA
The DNA here is from genome assembly GCA_034641835.2 of Pinus albicaulis. Taxonomy (NCBI): domain Eukaryota; kingdom Viridiplantae; phylum Streptophyta; class Pinopsida; order Pinales; family Pinaceae; genus Pinus; species Pinus albicaulis. Next base: position 1,107,752,831 of record CM076584.1, read on the forward strand.
ATCCAATCCACCTGAAATGTCTTGACTACTGCAATTTTTTTTGCAACTGCAAGTACTGTAATGGTTGGTGATTAGTATGAACAATAGTATCTTTACCCATCAAGTAGTGTTTCCACTTCTTGACACTTTGTACCAATGCATATAGTTCTTTGTCATATGTAGGATAATTTGTCACAACACCATTAAATGTTTCAAAATAAAAATTGATAGGCTTACCATGTGACAAAAGTACTGTGCCCATGGCATAATCACTAGCATCAGTTTGAATCTCGAATGGATATCTCAAATTTGGTAATGCAAGGACTAGAGCTGAACTGATCTTGTATTTTAAAGCTTCGAAAGCTTGTTGTTGTTTGCCTCCCCATTGGAAGTCTTTCTTCACACTTGTCACTGCATGCATAGGAGCTGCTGTGGCAGAAAATTTAGCAATTAACTTTCTCCAATATTGAGCTGCACCTAAGAAACTTCTTACCTCAGTTACTATTTTGGATGTGGGCCAATTCACAATGGCTTCCACTTTATAAGGATAAATTCTCAACTCTCCTCCTCTTACAATACTTCCCAAATAAACCAAATAATTCTTTCCAAACTCACACTTTGATATCTTAAGAAACAATTTCTCTTTATTTAAAGTATCAAGCACTCTATTCACATGCAAGACATGTTATTTTCTTGTTTTGCTGAAAATCAATGTCATTTAAGTACAGAATCACAAATTCATCAAGGAATGGACGTAAAACACTATCCATAACTCGCATGAAAGCTTCCGGTGCATTACACAAACCAAATGGCATAACTAACCACTCAAAGAGTCCTTGTTTGGTTTTGAATGCAGTTTTCCATATATCACTTTCTACAATTCTTACTTGATGATATCCACTTCATAAATCTAACTTAGTGAAAATCTTTGCTTCTTTCAGCTGATCAAGAAAATCATATCCTTGGGAGTGGGTAATGATTCTTTACCGTAATCTTGTTTAAAGCTCAGAAATCTACACACATGCACCATGTCCCATATTTCTTTGGAATCAAGACTATGGTTGAACCACATGGCGAAGTGCTTGGCCTTATGATTCATTTTTCCAACATCTCTTTGATTTGCCTCTTTATTTCAGCATTCTCCATTATCGACGTGCGATACATAATGATGTTTGGAAGAGGACAATCTTGCTGCAACTGAATCTCATGTTGAATCTCTCTTTTTGGAGGCAATCCTGTTGGCTCCTGAAACATATCATGATGTGCATTAACTACATCATATAAATCTGATTTCAACCTAGTATCACATCCCTCAAATGATTCATGATTAACATCATCTTTAGGCTGAATCATAAGAAGAATAAAATTCTTACCTGAATTTACCAGCCTCTTTACCTGTCCAACATTTACCATAGAAATATTTGTCTTCTTGCGATGTGCTCTAACAATGTACTCCTTGCCATATTTAAATAAATGATATTTTTTCTCATGGCGATGGAATATTGCTTTCATGTCATACAAGTAAGGACTCCCCAACACAATACCTATTATGTGAAGCGGAACCACATCTAATTCAACTGTGTCAACAAAATTTACAGTTATTGCAAACCACAATATGCACTTTCAAACCTGTAAATTTGCATCCTTACAAATCCAAGCTAATGGATATGGTTTTGGATGTGGTGTGGTCTCAAGGTTAAGTTTCTTGACCAAGTCTTCAGAGATTAAGTTTTCTTGTGACCCACTGTCAAACAATGTGTCAATCTTAGTATGCTTGGATATGAATCTCACATGAAATAGTTCAATTCTTTCTTCTTCATTTGGAGCATGTATGTGACAGTTTGATGTACTAGTACTGGGTTTAGTTTCAATTTTGTTTCCCTTCATGTTCTTCAATCCTATGGATGTAATCTTTGATTCATCAGCCGAATCATCTCTTAAATAATGTTGAGTTGTAGCTGCAATTTTCTGTTTCCCTTTGTTATTGTATTTCTTGGGCCTCATTTCAGGTTGTAATTTCCAACAATAAGTTTCATCATGGCCTTCTTTTGAACAATGTTTATAAACAAAATTTTCTCCCTCTTTCTTAATAGATGCATTCTTTTTGCTTTTACCTTTTGAGGTCTTCTCTTTGTTTTTAACCTTAAAAGGTTTCTTCCTACCCTCTTCAGAAATGTTCTTCCCTCTAGCTTCTAGATGTGTGGCCTGAACACATACTTCATCTATACTTATGGGGTTAAACATAAGAATAGTATGTTTTAGGTAGCTATGTAAGCCTCCTATGTACTTGAGCAAAGTATCTTGGCTCTGCAAATCTACCCCTAATAAGAGAGCTCTTCTCCTAAATTCTTGGGTCTATTCTTGCACATTTTTTCCTTTCAATTGCCTAAATTTTTGCTAGTTCATTATGGCTTTATGCATATGAATTAATGGATAAAACTATTGTTTTATAGTAGTAATGAAATATGACCATGATAGAATAATCTTACCCTGTTTCTTGATCTCCTCCCTTGTCTTGGCTTCCCACTAAACAAGTGTTGCACCTTTCATTCTCAATGAAGCTAATTGGATTTTGGTATCATCATCTTGAAGGTTCTCGATTCTCAAATAGACCTCCAATTTCCTAATCCAATTATCAAGATTTTCTGCATTGACTTCACCATTAAATATTGGCAATTCAAACTTAACATCAATTTTTTTAAAAGGGACTTTTACCAATGTTCTTTGACTTGTGTGGATGATGTATTGAAGTAGAAGTAGAGGATGATGATAATGAGGGTGAGGATGATGGCTCTCCATTGCCTCCATTTCCTCCATTGCTCTCCTTTGACTTATCTTCATCATTGTGACCTCCTAAAGATCCCTATCCTTCCTTGTGAATTTTGGATCCTTCTTCTAGTCTCTCATTCCTTTCTTGATAAAGGATTCTAACCATCTCAGTCATGTCAAGGAATGCTTTCCTGAACACTCTTTCTTCCTCTTTGGGATCAAATTCTTCATGGATTTCTCCTTCTCTATGAGACATACTTAATGTAGCTTCTACTTCCTTAGGAGGTGAAGTAGGTGGTGGAGATTGTGGCAATATTTCTCTCCTTTGCTTTGGCTCTTCTTGTTACCCTTCTGCTCCCACCAATTTGCCTTCTCCTCTCTTGAGCTTGAGCCTATTAAGCATATAGAAACTTGCAAACAATTAAACAATTCTTTGCACTAAGCAAAACCAGAGAATAAACTCTAGTTATAATACCAATCTGATCTAAAAGGACTGTATTATTTTTTTTGTGCTAAGAGTATTTTCAGGTTATAAACATGTGGATACTTGTCTCATTAGTTTTCTTAAGGATTGAGGATTTTAACCATGAATTGTAGATGATTTTAGTGAATTATAAGCATGAAATAAGCACAAATAACATTGAACAACAGTGTAAAACAGAGAAATAAGTCACCACATAAAATTTACACAGCAGGAATGATGAAGCAGTTCACCCCTCCTGGGCTACATCTGCTGGTCCAACTCCCAATGGCATGTCCATCTTTCATTATGCTCAAAATTTTGCAAATACATGTAGTTACAAGCCTCTAATGGTTGTTTTCTCTACACCAATGGCTCCAAAATGCTCCAATTAGCTAAGAATGACTCTTCATTCCCTTTGAATGGGTGAAAATTGAGTCTCCTACTCATTTGCCCAGCTACACCTAGAAAAACTCCACTAAAAGTGGAGAACTCCACTTAACTGGAGTTAATTTAGCAACCTCTGCCTAAAATTAGGTGCGCTCCATAATTCCCACAAAAATTAACCATTACAATAAATGTTATGGTTAGGGGTGGCCACATGCGCACCCCAAACCCCGACCTGGCTGTAACGGTCAGCGGAACTACAGGTGGCAACCATGGGTTGAAGGGAACTCCAGTTGAGTTGTTTGATGAGTTACGTCTGACCGCATGGAGATATCACTATGACCGTTGCCATGTGACTTGACGAAAACTGCTAGAGGATTGTTTAAATTTCGAAGGTTACATTTCACATTACCGTTGCAAGGTTTTATGTGACCACACCACACGGGACCGCTGGTTGGTTGGGACCGCCGATAGTACCCAACCCCCAATATGCATTGCTTTGAAACATAAATACAAGTCGTCTCTAATAATAGTTAAGATACATCATGTAGTTCGGGCGGTTGTGTCGTGTGGTTGCTCTGCCGGAGGTCACGGGGTAGAACCCTACGGACCTCAACCCAAAATTTTAACATGTCAGTTGGGGGACACGTGGCAGCCTCAGGGTTGGCCACATGTCACCTCCTGATTGGCCCTTAAACCAAAACGTACAACCATTCAACCAACCAAATGGTACCACTTATCATCTACATTTGGCTCTGAGGAAGGTATATTCCTAAGAATATTTCTTTTGCTGACTATGCAATCCACCTTGTTGACTGGGCATCCCAGTCAACCTTGTTGCAAATTTTATCTGTTTGTGATTTCAATCAAAACACGATATATCCCTCATACGACATCGGTTTTTCAAACCATTTGTGGTGCCGGAATCAGGAAGACAAGATCTACGAAACCATCTTAGTTTCAACCTAATCATGTAACTTTGAATTTTGAGAAAATTTTATGAACTCCTAATCATCCAATCAACTTTTACTGTTCCAACGGTCATATTTTGGATGGAATCCATGAGACTCACCCCATCAGCGAAGTCATACCTTCTTCGGTGTAGTAACCTCCAGGTAATACTCCTAGTTTTATGTGTAATACTCCTACTATGCTAGAGCCACCCTTCAGCATAATCATTGCTCATCTTGTGTGGATGTTCATCCATGCAGCTGCAGATCTCCTCCCCCAACACAATTTTGTTTTCTAGGTCTATCCAATTCATATGTACTAACGTCCATGGCTCCTTGGTAATGGGAAATACTCCTGCTTTCATTTCTTGAAGAGTCTCATTAATGCGCTCGCAACCGTTAGCAAAGCTATATGTTAATAAGAATCCTTCTATCATCTCATTCCAATTCGTCGTGTCATGGCACAACTCTGTTTCTAGATACCACCGCTAATCTATTACCTCCAAAGAATGAAAGAACATGTTCACCCATTCTGGTTGAGGTTCTTTTCCCCAAGTTGCGGTCCAGCAATCCAAGTGCTCACGAGAATCCTTTTGGCCATCATACTTCTCTGTGATCTTCGTATCAACATGGTGAAACCTTGGTCTTATCAATTTGCAAAACTCCCTCCATCCTCCTAAATTTTCCCTGTGCGCGACCCACCAGCAGGTTGGATTGGACCCGAATGCGAAGTCCAAAGCTTCATACCTATGTTCTTCCGACAATTTTCACTCAAATTCCTCCAACAATAATACAACATTCCCTGTTCCATAATTAAAAAGGAAGTTGCATGCTTCCGCTCTAACACACTGCAAAGATTTGGTAACCCTGTTACAACACTTAGTGGTTACTTCATGCAAACGATTATGCCAATGTTCCAGCTCTTCATCGGAATCTAAAACACATGAACTATCACACTCCCAACATATTTTACCATCCGTGGTGGGATCAATCCAGTCTTCATCTTGCGCAGTAAGCTTATATATCTGATCAATCTCAGCATACCCATACTCATGCTGGACAGGTTCTGTATATAGCGTGCGCATTCGGAGGGATCTAATGGCACAACAACTCGGGTACCATTATTTTAAAAAATAATCTTTCACTTCTTCATTTTTATTATAGCATCCATGTCATAAGTCCAGTCAAATCCCAACAATGCAGGGTATGGATTACTGTCATCCACGATCTCAGTCACTTCAAAGTCGGCCAGCACACCATATCCATCAATATCTACAATAACTCCCTACAATCACCCCATATGAATGATTTTCTATATATTTTCCATCCTCAGCTGAATTGGAGGCCATTGCAGCTTAGGCCTATGAAATTTTTTGAATGTTACTTTAGGCATAAATTCTACTGTTATATTTGGTTATACTTCTCCTACTTAAACAAGTTATTAATGTTGAAATATTCAGATTAACATCGAATTAAACACATAATAGACTTTCAATGATTCAATTATAAGAATTAAAATACATGCACACATATGAAAAGTGACATACAAGATTTTCTAGTCAAATGTCCCTAGAAAAACCCAATGTGGGAAAACCAATCTTCTGGCTTCTGGAGGGTTTATATGATTAAGTAGTTTTCGAATACAATAAATATGGGCACCCTACTATTTAACCCGCTAGAGAAAAAGATATATTTTCAGCTAACATGTTGTTCTGAGGCCAAAATACTGACTGATCCACACCCTCAAACGATATTTACAAGACTCAGCCAATTTCTGGCCCTAGAAACCCCAATGCTACCTCTGAAGCCCTTGCGTCAGCCCCTATTAGCCTATGTATGCCTCTGCACTGGATTGGAGAGGGCTATGTAACCCCAGAATGGGTGACATAGACCCTACACTTCCCTATAAGGGTATCTGCGTAACCCTGGAGGGTCCCCTGCTACCCAGTGCTGCCCTAGAAGGGCCTGCGTAGCACCTGCATAGCTGAAGCTTCTCTTTGCGCTGAACAAATTCTGCATAACTGCTATTTATACCTTTTCTTCTTGACATTGCCTCTCATTTATGCTCTCTACCTCTTACTTATTCTTGGCACTCGGATCAGACCATCCCCTTTTCCAATACTACCCCTCTCAATAGTTGAAACACTTCTGAAAATTCTTAGCGAACCCACCCTATAATTTCAGCTTAGTCATAGTGCTCTCCCTCCGTGTGTTTATTCTCCAACTGACCCCAAGCCTTTCCTTTATACTTTCTCATTGGTAAATCAACGACCATGATCTAATCTTGAATCGATGGCTAAGATTAAAAGAAATATTGATCCGTGTGACTTGAGTCATTTCCATCACATGCTTTAATTAATTACCTTTAATATTTTAATTTTCCTAAGTTAGACTTAGGGTCCTGAATTAAAAATGTTAATTAATTAATTATCTCCCAAACTGGATGGAATTTCCCAAATCCATTTCTAGGTCTTGGAGATCTCATGTACTCTAGTCCCTCCACAAATTTTGGGAGCTAAAGCACATCTGATGCTACCGCAACACTCAAGAAAACTCAATAAGGCCTTCCCATCCTCTCCCATGTCCCCTTTGGAAAAACGTTGGCATATGATCCTAGATCCAAGATGACTTGATCCATCTCATAATCACTGATCTGCGCAGTCAACCGCATCTCTCGGACGATTCGTTTCTTGTTCTTTTATACTTTGTTTACTATGCGTTGTTCCAGCTGCAGCCTTTCCTTGCCAACATAGTTATCTATCAGTTCTTGCAACCCTTCTACAACCCTCTAGTCCCTCAACAATTTCATACACGTCTGTAGGAAGGATGCCAAGATAGAATGATCAAATTCATTTACTTCGGTATTCTCCTTAGGCTTATTCTCCAAATGAAACAACTCTCTCTGCACGGTAGGAGACGAAGCTTTAGGAGTCATAAATGTCTTCCATGCTTCCATGATTGTCTCTTTCTCACGCTCAACATTCTTATCTTTAGCTTTCGTTACCCAAATATTCGTCACGACCCTTTTCCCTTCGGCACGGTCTCCTCCGATACTCACACCATTGCGCATTACTATGTTAACGCTTAGATTTTCTTGTCGCGGTTCAACCCTCATCATTTTTATATTCTAATTTGGCTACTGGTTTCGCTTCTCCTAAATTTTAGCTAAAAAAATGGGAAAATCTTCGTTTTCATGACCAAATGCTTGACAATACTTACAGGAAACAGCAGTGGGTTTCTGAAAATCCCTGGAAAAAGTTCTAGTTTGTCCACAGTTGTAGCATATGATTTTCCCTCGCCCATGACCAACAACTCCTCCTTGGCCATGTCCTCGGCCTTGGAAACCTCCTCCCATAGTCGTCGAACCCAATGCTTTGTGACCTTCTACTTGCATTCGATATGCACCAAGGTTGTTCTGCATCATTAAATCTTAACTCTTACAATGTTTCGCATCATGTCCGACTGAACTATAGAAATTGCAGAACAATTTCTTTTGCGATCTTATAAGATTTTGCAGTAGGCGACAATAATCCATAGAATGCTGGCCTACAACTTCACATAAGCTATGCCATACATGGGGCCATACACTTGACCCAACACTCATTCCAGGCTTCAACGAACTTGACATCACAACACCCAAATAATCTATAAATAGGGCACTATTCTTTATAGTGACCCTCTTCTTTGCACTTGATACACCAAACTTTCGACCTTATGTTAGATCGAACCTCCTTTCCTTTCTTTAGATCTTGGAGCTCCATATGCAAACTCTCCAACTAGGTTTGAATCTTTTGCACTCCTATACTTGTATCAGCTACTGAAGATGCTTCAAGCTTCATTACGAGCTCCAATTCTTCGTCCTGGGTTGCAATATTTTGTTGTGACAATGGAAGTCTCAGATGAGGCAACAATGCAATAATGAACCATTCTCTATGTTGTTCATTTGAGATATTGAAAATAATCTGTCTTAGTAATGTATTGAATCTCTGATATACCTCCCATATGGACTCAGTAGTCAGCTACTTAGTTTATTTGATCTCTGTGATACACTGGGATTGCAAATTTGGTTTCTTGAATTCAACGTTCAACGCGGTCTTTGTCTCAGCAAAAGAAGAATTTTCATTCATCGTAACGTATTTCATGTACCAGGAAAATGCTCTATCTTGCAGCATTGTAATCAACTACGCTTTCTCCACATTTTCATCTGCAACATTTTGCGAACTCCGTATCGCTTCTACCAAAAACCATAACAGCTAAGGATCATATTTTCCATTGAGCACATGCATCTTCAGGGGTTGGGCCATGGTGAATGCGGGAGGTGCAGGTGGAGGTGGAGGAACATAATGGGATGGAGTGATTATGGGGGTGGAAGGTTGGTGAATTTCCTCAACACTTTGCTAACTTTTAGATCTTAGTGACAAACTTCACGGAGTAGCGAGGTTGATTTCTCTTTCTCCAGACCCAAACAATGGAATATATTTCCTTTCAATGTGCGTACACCAACTTGTACTAAATATTTTTCCGCATCACGCAGCACCGAGTTATTTTTCATCAAAAATCAATATGAGCGCATCCGTAATATACCCTTTTAACACAACAACATTTTATTCTAGAACTTCATTGAATTTAGGTACTTACCTCTAGGGTTTCCCAAGAACTTGCGTCTGCTTCGCTGTAAGACACACAAGTCTTGATTGCGAACTGAGTAATGAATCCTATAAGGACATTCTCTATCCAATAACCAACAACCCTCATGATCTTGTTATCAGTATTTTTCAGCTTCTCAATCAGATGTGGGGTCCACATAGTTGACTTATTATTTAACCGACCCGTCTGTGAGACTATTCTTGAGATCCACTCGTACAACTCACTAGAAAATGACACAAAAAGATCTCGTACTGATCTCTATAGATGTAATTCTGTAACCAATGTTAAATAGAGACGCATGGGTTTCTTTTTTCTTGTGCATTAAACTAATGTTATTTTAGATCAACCCAATCTTCACTTTCTTTCTTAGACAGATTCCACATCCAGTTATCCCTAAGTCAGATCCCGGTCCCAGAAACAAAACCATTTGTTGGATTGATGGGGTCTAGACCCAGGTTTTTTTGGACTGCGCAGTCACATCGAACCTAGGTCTAGACCCCATTCAACCAACACATTAATATCAAATAACTAAAATATGCTTACATACAGAATGGAAATAAACTAGCTCGGGTGATGGTAGCTTATCTCTGAGAAGAGATGTGGTAGCTAAAGGCCTTTGAAATATGTTACAATGAGGCTCAAGGGCATTTTTATTATTGAACAAGAAGGGAAAACCATAAAAAACCAAAACCCTAACCCCATGAGATGGAATGCTAAGAGTTTGTGGGCCCTGTTGGGGTTAGTTGGGCAGCAAAATTTCCGGGGTCATAACTTGGTCATATTATCTTCGTTTGGCACGTACGATACCCTATCGGAAATATCTATCTGAGTACAATAGGATTTTCCTTAGGCCCCTAATTATGGCTATGGGCTTGCTGCAAACCTCAAAAAAATACCGTTTAGGGGGTCAAAACTGCTCTAGAAGTTCAGGGCCCGAAAACTGCTAAAAATAGTAAATGGTGCTATAAACAAGGAAACTGATGAAACTGACTGGGGGGTCTAGGTGGAATAGGTGATTTTCCACCAATATCCACCTAGATCAACAAGAGTACCATTTCTAAACTCAAGTCTAGAATAATATATCCTTCATAAACTTTAGAGTCTCTTTTTCGATAATTTATCAACCAAAGTATTGAGTTCCATATAAACACAATCAAAAGAAGTGATCATATCTAAATTGACACTTTTTTTCCATTTCTAAATAATGCATTTTATTCATAGAGCAAAGATATGTAAATATATGTAAAAATTTTAAATAACCATATTTGCAAAATTAATAAAATTTCATGGGAACCAAATACTCCATAAAACAAGTTCTTATAATGTTTGACTTTGACACATGACATGTACTAGGTGCATATGAAGACAATGTGTCTCATGCAATGCACTACATAATGCAACAATTTGATACATTAGAAAAGAGTCAGAATGCCTTTATTCATTTTAAATGCACTTTTGATCATGGATTTAATGTATGTATTAATGCATTTCTGAAACTTGACATTGCATAATATATATATATATATATATATATATATATATATATATATATATATATAATTTAAAAATAATACAAAAAAATCACTAATGATTTATTAAAGTATAGATGTTGAATCTCATAATGCCTGAAACTCCCACCATCTCATATTGCATTGTTTTGTGGGAAATATAATTTACAATACAAATAAACTAAATCCATAATTTAAAATTTACCATTATATTATTCCCTAACTATCATAATTTTATATTTTATTGATAAAAAACAACACAAATTATAATAAATATTTTATTAATAAAAATATATCTATGAGTTCTCTAATTACAACATCCTACCTCATGTTTTTCCCAAACAATTAGGTCTTTTAAGTGGTTGGTGTATCTACGCTTCCACATTTACAAAACATTTGCCATCATGCTCACATACTAAGTAATATTGCTTTGGTTTACTAAAGTATCTATAAGCATAACCTCACTTTTAAAATGCACCTTCCATCATGTTTTTGTTTTAATATAGTTATGTTCTACTCTTTAAATAAGATTAAGTTCATACATGAACATTTGAATATTTTAATGAGTTCATTTTTTTTTCAATAAAATAAAATTCAATCTTGATATTTTTTTTTTCCAAAATTCCAATAATTTAAATTATTTCATTTCCATTAATCAAGGAAATTTTAGAAATTAAATGATCTAAATCTGGATTGGGGGCAAAATTTTGCTAAAAATTAAAAGTCATTAGAATCACTCTAAACCAGAATGACTAGATACGTCTCGTCACCGTGAATTTGGTGCACTTTGTTTCACTCAAAATGGAGTCCGTATGAGGAATATAGAGCTTGATGTTAGTTTTCGTAAATAACTAAAAAATTTGTAGAAAAGAACAGAATGGTGACATGGAAGCCTAGTCAGCAAAAATGGATATTCTTGAAATATTCCTTCATTTTCGCCCAATGACACTATGCCAAGTGTCAATCTGTGGTTGGATGATGTGTGGGTGATTCTTTGTGTTTACATTGGATGTGGGAGGAACCAATGGCATGAGGGCACCTTGTTACACCAATTTTTGGTCATCTAACCTATTATTATTAGATGAACCCAAGTACACCATGTAAGACCAATTTTACCCTAAGTAAAATTGCTTTCACCATATAAAATAACTTATTTGTTTATATTCCCTAATCATATTTAACCCAAAACAAGGAACTTGATTAAATAAATCCTTATTTATTTAATTATTTCCTAAGAATAAGTTATTTAAATAATATTCTTAGTTAAATTTGACTAAATCATCCATAAATAATTAAATAAACCATTTTTTATTTAATTATATTCACATCATTTCCCTAAAATGATAAATAAACCATTTATTTATTTATTATTTATAAATAAATGAATTTACCCTTGTCAAGAATACTTTTCCCTCCAACAAATATAGTAAAATATTCCTAAAGGGTGCTTCTAGAATTCGATTAATAATATTTTATTCATGCACCGAGTTCTAGGCCGCCCCAATATTTTGTTATAAATAGGAGGGTTTTCCCCATTCATTAGTCACCTCCATTGCATTAGATCACTCTGGATCTACTCTTGGTCACCATTTTTCCATTTTTGCTTTGTGAGCTCCCATTGAGTTCTATGTTTGTTTTTCTACACCAATAAGAGAGAGGAATGTTAGATCTGAAACACTGAGGACTTTCAAGAACCCATCCCACTTAGGAGAACCAGAAAACACCTTTCTTGTTTTCCTCTCAGGTGCCCCATTCTTTAATATAATATAAAATTCTTTTAATTACATTATTCTTGTCTTGTCTATTGGATGCATGGAGCCATATTATATTTTATCTGCTTAATGTCTTTTGTGCTTAGATCTGAATTTGTGCAACAAACTTAAAGATATTTTGCAGCCATAATCGATGTTAGGGCTATTTTTTATGCATAGCTAAAGTGATCTTTTACGACGAAAGATTCATACTAACAATTGGCGACTCCACACGAGTTTTCTTTTGCGACCACTGTCATTTTATATATTCCTGCATATCCAGCTATTTTAGACCCTAGGGTTCTCTTTCATTTTCTGTTTTTCCTATTTTTATGATATTTTTCGCCCCTAAAACCCTCAAACAGTCAAATTTTTAACTTCCGTGTGTTTTTGGCCTTATTGCGCAGGTGACAGACATCAGCCGTAGCTGAGACGACAATTTTTTCTGAAATCTGTCGCCAAGAGAGCCGGATCTACAGGTCGCACTTAAAAGTGCGACCTAGCCTTGAGATCACACTTTTCTGCCCCAAATCTGCATCCTGGACTGCAATCAGGTCAGAACCTGCGACCTGCACTTTTTCTGCAAATTTCCAGCACTTTTTCTGGGTTTGTCTAAAGCTTCTGTCAGGGTTTTCCAACCTCTGTCGCTGCCCATTTAGACCTTTTTTGATCTGCTTCACTCAACTAAGAGGGAATCTTTCCCCTTAGGGCTCTAATACCCTCCACTTTTTGTGGGAGAGTCTTTGATATTTCATAAGTCTGAATTTTCAGAGTTTCAGCCTTATTTTTCTCAGATCTGATACCTCCTTTTCAGATCCCTTTAGATCAGCTCTTCTCCCTCTCAAATCACCTCATATAGTTTTGTTTGGGTTCATTTCTAGGGCCGCCTCCTTGTCCCTTCTAGTTTTCGCTGATCTCCTCTTTTTTAGCAGCAACCTTGCCTCTATCTCTTTGTTGTTCTCTGCACCTCTTTTCAGCATATTTCCCCTTTAGATCCCAGTCCCTCCCAACCTTAGATCTATTGGCCTCTTTTTAGCGTGCTTTGTTTTTCCCTCTTATAGACTAGTTTTGAGAGACCCGCCTTCTTGGGTTAGTTTGATGCATTAGTAGCTGTTAATTTTCTATTCTTTTAGTCTTATTTACTGCAGATTTATTTTCAGTTACACAACACACTTTTTCTTTTACTCTCAAAACATATGGGTTTAATAAATTAAAATTAACGCACGCCACACACTGAACCTAAGTGAAGAAGCGCCTCGTTAACATCGCCTGGCAAAGACTTTAAAATCAATTGTCACTACACCTCTCTGCCCTTGACCTCGTTTGATTTTGTCACTCCCTGCCCTTATCGGTTTTTATTCTTCCCATCCCCATTGTGCCCCCAAGGCGCCTCTCCCAGAGACTTCTTGGCCTTCACCCTCAGTTTCCGCTTGGTCTACTTCCTCCTTCCCGTCGTCATCGAGTAAGTCCTCCCCCGAGTCCGCACTCCGACTCTTCCTCTGATTTTTCGGGTTCTCCCCCTCCTTTTGGTTGCCCCCTGTTACCTTCACCATGTCTAGTTTCGGACCTAGCCCTAACCCCAGTTCTACTACTGGGTCCGTTTCTAGTGGAACCCTTACGTGACATACCTCGACTGCCCCATTACTCCCTTATATGGCTGGCCTCAGTCTCCTCGATTTCAATCAGCTGATCAATGATCCTATTCGACACGATGTCAGTTGGCCTGCTATGCCAACCAAGCTCCCCTCCGACATTCTCAAGTTTGAGGGCCTTGCTAGTGAATATCCCTCTAACCATATTCAATCTTTTCACATGTGGTGTTCCTCCAATTCCATCACCGATGACTCCATCCGTCTTCGATTGTTCCAATGCACGCTTACCGGTGAAGCTTCTAAACGGTATGTTGACCAAGCCACCTCTTCCCATACCACCTTTGCGACCATTGCCCAAGCCTTTCTATCTTATTTCCAGCTCCCCCTCTGATACGACACCGGTACTGAACTCTTAACTTCTTTCCATCAATCCTCTTCGACCCGCCTTTCTGCTCATGTCCAGGAATGACGGCGAAGACGGAGCTTGTTTCACGCTCCCCCCTTTGAAGATCGGGTTTACATGGACTGGTTCCTTCGCTCTCTCTTCCCTCCCATTGGCAAATATGTTGCATCCCATTTTCCCCAAACCGAAGAAACCGCCCTCCAAATAGCCTTGAAATATGACCTTATTTACGCCCAATCTGGTTATGTTTATCTCGTCCTTCCTGACCTTCCCAAGCCCGATGGCCCTACTGCCTCGGAGGAATCTCAATCTGTCGACGGTATCATTGGAGCCCTGTCGCATACCTCTGGCCAACCTCTTCCGGGCCACGGTTTCCCTCCAGGGGCCAGCCCCTCCGGCACTTTTCCCCCTCTGAGTAGCATGTATTTAGGCTACGTCATGCCTCCTCCTTTTTCCCACCCTCCTGCTTACCTTACTGCTGCCCACCCTACCCCTTATCCATATCCGAAACCTGGTGTCCCAGCTCCTCCAGCATTTGGACCTCCCACTCCCTTGCCTTTCTGTTATACAGTAATTTGTCACCGTCCCTACCATTCCCCGTCCCGCACAATGGAGGACCCATTTTATGACCTGTGAACATTGTCATGCCTTGAAAACATCATCAATGCATTCCTCTAAGAATGAGCTTCAATTTCCCTAAAGACATCTCCTTGCAAAAAATTATGAAAACATCTCCTTTTGCATTGGTGCGGGAAGACAATTCACCACTCGCGCCAATGAGGAAAATCCTGCAAAGAGGTCGCGCCAACTGGCGCTCTGTCCCAGAGCAGTAGTCGCGCCAGCCAATTTAAGGAGTGTTTTTTTAAATAAATACGGCGGAAGTTGTGTTTCAACAAACTCAGAAACCATTGCCTATCTTGAGTTGGGAGGTTTGGCTGCGGGAGTTCTATGGAAGGGAAGTGGTTTTGCCACCTCCCATGGAACCTTCCTTGTTGATAGGGCCAATCCCACAATAATAGGGATTCCAACTCCCTCCTTCCCCATCTATAAAATCCTGCTCAATTCCATGGCAAGCTAGTCTTGAAGTGCCTAAGCTTTGAATCTCCAAATTCCCAAGAGCCTTTTGTGCTGTAAAAGCCCTCTTTATTCCCTTAAGGCCGACTCAAGTAAGGAGACTATCGTCGAGAGACTCTGGAGAGGTTTGCCCTTTCCTTGGCGAGCTTTGCGAGACGTGAACGACTGGAGACCCATCCGAAGGAGACCACGACGTCAAAATTTTGGTTGTAATCTCTTTCGATCGTTATTTAATGAATGATTACGATTATGGTTCCACTCTGTTTTCAATTATGTTAATATGAGTAGTATCCTTTCTGACTGATATTTAGTTGCGTATGCTGGATTTTATGCTTGTATCTATTTGTTTCTTGCATGTGCAGGTTTCCATCCGCGGAGATCGTGGAGGATCGTGATCTGCCGAGGCCGAGGAACGGGAACGCTCTCTTCTTCATATCGTAGCATTGGATTCCAGGTAGGCCTCCATCTTTGGTCTTTTCATTCGTAACTAGGAACTTGCGTTGTAACATTTCGTGATTGTTGCTAGACCCCTGCTGGGCTAGTAGGGATCGCCTCTATCCGCAGAGGGGATTTACCTCCTCAACAATTTTGCGACTCCGCTGGGGATCGTCTAGATTTCACTGTCTCGTTTAGATTGTCTCGTTTTGATTATTTTATGATTTTCCTTGCTTGATGAGCCTTCTGGGTTGGGTTCTTTTGCTGTTTTTGCTTCTTGGTTTTCTTAGTATACATTGATCTGCTTCTGGAGTAGTTCTTTTTTGTTTTTGGCTGAGAAACTCGACTGGCGCGCTTTTTAGCCCGACAGTCGCGCCAATTGGCACATGTTGCTTTTGTTTAGCCCGCGCCAATTGCTTTCTGGCGCCAATTGCAGCCTTACAGTCGCGCCACTCTTGTAAGGTTTTTGAGTTTGCTCAGTTTTGAGCTCTCTGGGTCTGGTCAGTGCTTTTCTTCTTGATTTTCCGACTACCTAAGTGTGTTGGAGTCCTGTTTGACTGGGAATTCACCTCCGTCCTTTGGTTGTTTTCTTTTATCTATCGATTTCACGTTTTGAGCCCTAGGGCATCTAGTGGCTTAGTGTATCGAGCCCTCCTTGGGAGTTTTGGTGTTTCGTTTGTCCAGTCGACTTTTTGATTGCTCCTCCGCATCCTCTTAGTAGTTGTTCATTGTTTTGTTGCGATTTTTGGGTGATTGCTCATTCCTTCATTCAAATTTCGTTTGGTCTTGCTTTGGGCCTAGATCACACGGTCCATTGGAGCCTTTGAGTATTTTCTTGGTTTTGAGAGACTTTGGTCGATTTGGGATCTGATTGCTTGTGTTGTTGAGTGAAATTTGCTTGTTTTGCTCTCTCAATATCGTTTCTCAAGTTGTTCCGTTTGTTTTCGGTTTGTTTAGTGCATATTAGCTATCAAACGTTGAAAATTTCAAAAAAAAATCTCTTGTGCTTTTGGTTAATTAGTGCAAATTGTAATCTTTTCGATTTTGCTAGTGATTAGTGATTTAAACGAAAAGTTTTCAATTTCATTAGTTGCATTAGAGATCTCATTTTTTGTCTTCCGATCATTTCGTTTGTGTAAAAGCTCTCAACTCTTCTGTAACTAGTTTTCATCGAACGAAATGTTGGACTGTGGCATGTAGCTTTGCATTTAAGAGTCTTTTAAGACATTACATATGATAGGGCCTGAAAATTGAAACTTAATTGAAGATAAACTTTAAAATCTATCCAATTAACCTAAGGCAGCATTGAAATCTAACGAAACATATTTAGAGGTCTAGGCTAGAGACGTGTTCTGGCGTCTTTAAACCTAGCATTTGTCGTTCGCCTTTTGGCTTTAGACAGTGCTAGTACGGACTTGTGCTCCCCGTACCGTCACGTATATAAAGGGAGACCCCTCTAGGTTTTCAATCCTTTATCCACAGGAAGCCGATTCTACCGCCCTATACCCGTGATACACCGAACACAGCATTCGGGGAGATTGCCTGCACGTACGGAAAGTCCTTGGTCGATTTCTGTTTCATTATTGAAACCAAGATGTATATTGCAGTTCACGGATATTTGGTACACCCTTTGTGCCTAGTTTTTTTTCCTGAGCAGTCATTTGGTCATTTCTGACTCCCTAAATTTGAAAAGACAGTCGAGCGCTTGTCCTTTCACGCTTGTATCAAATCTGAAAGAGATAGAGTCATATTTCTATCGTTTCTCGACTCTTAAAACATGAAACGGTATAGTTTCTTACTTTTCAATGTGGTAAAAATTAACCACCCAAGATTACACGCCCGCTTAGATATTGCTTGTTGACCGTTTGATCGTGTGCCTTGACTCGTTTTCAACCCGTGTGTGTGTTTGCTTCTTTTTCTCTGGTATTTTGCCACAGTGGCGGAACCTTTGGTTTCGTCTACTGGTAGTCCTTACACGGACGATTCTTCAGAGGCTTCCCAATCCTCTGTCGAACCACAGCAGCCTGTTGTTTTCGAGTTTCCTGATGGGGGACCGGTTCTTGCTGAGCAACCCTTTGGAGGAACAGTTGAGTTCAATTGGCCCTTTTCGGACCCTATGTCTGAATTGAGATTAGGAGCTGATTTCCTTTCTCTTACATCGGGTTCACCTTTTGTTGCTGCTGTATTTCCTCCTAGTCCTCGCCGTCTTTTGCGTGATTTAACGGCAGGATCAACCATGAGTGATTCTGGTGAGGAAATCCCAATGTCTGGTGAAGACTATCAACTCTTCCCACGAAGATTTTTTGAGGGAGACAACTCTGAGCTGGCTGCCATGTCAACAGCCAGTCCTTCTTTACCACAGGGATACAGATCTCTGGGCCATATCATTTTCGCTGCAGCCTCTATGGGAATATCATCTCCTGCTTCGAGGCCAGCTGCTACTACACACGGGGTGTCTCCTCAGACGCCTGTCACTTATGTTCCCGTCCGGCCCACTGTCTGTGTGGCCGCCTCTTCTCCCGTTGTCTCAGCATCTGCTACTAGGGCTGGGCCAACTCCTGAAGATGTTTATCTATCTACTGCCATACCGGAGAACATCTCTCCGGAGGAGTATCGGTTGTTTTTGCAACAACCGAACGCCAAGGTTGGACCGTCCTCCCAAGATCCCTACCGATCTTACTTTTCGCACTATGCACAGGAAGGTACTCCCGTGTATGCTTTCCCAGGTCAGTATGACGAGCACGGGGAGATTTTGCGTCTACCCGCTCCTGAGGCTTATCTCTATGCTCAAGGTTTATCGTATAACCAGGCTTATAACCCGCAAGGACAGCCTTTCCAAGGCCAACCTGGCTATCTTTATGATCCACAGGAGCAGCCCATTCAAGGCTATCCTGTCAGCCAACAAGGGCCATCATACGGTCCGCAAGGACAGTATTATAGCCCTTCTGGTCAACCTGTTCAGCCTCAGCCGGGGTATCAACCGAGACCGGTCTATGGTCTTGGGGGGAAAATCCAGCCTTCTTTACTGATGCAACCGCAGTATCCTGTTGTTTCTAACGTTGCATATCAGCCGGGACCATCCTATGGTTCTGCTTCAAGTCAAACCGGTTTCCAGCAAGCACCTGGTCCTGTTCCACCACCGGGCCAACCGGTTCATCCGGTACAACCCAGTGTCCCGCCTCTAGGCCAACCGGCCCATCCTGTACAACCTGGGGCTCACTTACAACCAGGTCAACCTGCGCAACCGGCGCCGCCTGTCTATCCGGGTCAACCTGTTCATTCGGTTCAACCCTCTCAGTCGGGTCAACCTGTTCATTCAGGACAGCCCGCTCATTCCATTAACCCTACACAGCAGCCGGTTCATTCAATGCCGCAGCCAAATCAACAGCTGCGCCCTACTTATCAGGCTCCGCAGGGTTCCACTTTTCAGCAGCCTACTCACCCTCAGGGTGGTTATTATCCTCATGGTCGGTCTCAACCGAACTATAACCACCCCAGAGGCTCTCAGTATTATCCTCCTCCACCCGGTTTTACCTACACTCAGCAGCCAAATCCAAACACTGCTTATACAGGGCCAATGCATAATCAGGGTCCGTACCCTAGTTATCAAGCCCCACACTATGGTTACCAGCATCCAAATCAGCCTGGTTATACGACCTACACCCCCTACGGTCAGAATCCTGCAGGACAGAACCCGTGGGGGCAAGGATATTCACAACCATCGTGGAGTATGGGTATCGGACCTCATCCTGGGCCTGGCATGGCAGTTAATCCTCCATTGCCGTTCCTGGCTACCTTAGAGCTGCCGGATGTTTCAAAGTTGACCAATGATCCGATTTTACATAATCCGTATTGGCCTTCGGTTCCCACCAAGATACCAGGTGATTGCCCCAAGTTTGAGGGAAAAGCTGGAGAGGACCCCCAGGCGCATGTGATGACGTATCATCTTTGGTGTTCGTCTAACTCTTGGGTCGACGATTCGATTCGCCTGCGCCTCTTCCAGCGTACTTTAACTGGAGCTGCTGCTAAGTAGTACATAGATTTATCCCTTGGCATTTTCCAAGATTTCAACTCTTTAGCCATGGCTTTCCTCACGCATTTCCAGTTACCGGTTCGGTATGAAGCCGGGACGCACCTCCTGACTTCCCTGAAGTAGGATAAAGCCACTCACATCTCAGATCACATTCATGAGTGGCGGCGCCGTCGTAGACTGATCAAGTTTCACATACCTGATCAGATACTGACTCACTGGTTCACCACCTCCTTTGTGAATAAAATCGCTCAGGATATTGCGATGGGAGCGTGCGTGATAGAGGAACAAGCCATCGCGCGTGCCCAATACCTGGACCTTGTCTATTCTCAGTCTGGCACGCTTTATGACATATTGACTGATGCTCCACGGCCCGGAACCACTAAGGCTCCGCCCACCCTTACGGTGGATGGTGTCATTGGTTCTGTCTCTCAGAATTCGAAGAAATCTTCGAATGGGAAGCAGAAGGCTAATTCTTCCAACAATACCTCTGCTAATCCTGCCTCATCCGATTCTGGTAAAACCGCGGAGGTGAATGCCGTTCAGGCCAATCCTGCGGACAAATCCTCCAAGGGGAAGAAGAAGGGCAAAGGAAAATCTAAATCTGATGCCCCGAAACCAGAATCTAAATCTCGTACTGAGGATGGCTCCCAGCAAAAACCGAAGTACCCTTGCCTCATCTGTGAAGGGGACCATTATACTAAGGATTGTCCACGATGATTCGAGGTTAGTCAACTTCTTAAAGGCCCTAAAGGGACTCCGGCTGTTTTGAAAGAGCCATTTCCATCTCAGCAGACCCAGATGGTCGAACATGCATCACCATCGGCACCGTTTGGGTCTCAGGTTTTCATGGTGAAGAGTGTTGCACCTATCTCTGTCGCTACGCGGTCGAAGGATTACAACGAACCGCGGCAGGCACCCGGGAAGGCAGTTGCGGATGGGCCGCCTCCCCCACCTGTCTTCGGTCCGTTGGAAATCAAGAAGCCTTCTCTTGAACCCGTTGTGAAGCCACCTCCTAAAGGTGTTCTTTGAAGATCTTCTTATAATCCAAACGCTCGTGCCGCTCAACATTACAGTATTGTTGAGGATCTGGCACAAGCGCCATGTGCTATGTCTGCACTTGAGGTTCTTCAAAGTTGTCCTTCACAACGGAAGGCTTTATTGTCTGCGATCGGGGGCATTGATCCCGCCGAGTCGAGTCTTCTCACCTTCGATTTGGAGAATTTCACTCCCCGGCTTCCACATCAAATCGCTCTGGTTATTCAAGTCGGGATTAACGGTCTGAACATTCATAGGGCCATTGTCGATGAGGGTGCATCTACCTGCGCTATGTCCTCTGCTTGCTGGAAGGCCATCGGCTCTCCAGCCCTGTCGTCATCTCTCAATGCCCTTGAGGCATTTGATGGTCGGGAATATAAACCCATGGGCGTTCTCGAGAGTCTAGCGATCACATTACAGGGAAAAACTGTCAACGTAGAAGTGGAAGTGGTTGACGCTAAACTCAACTACAATATACTTCTTGGCCGCAGCTGGACCCATGCCATGCTCTGCGTGCCGTCCACTATCTTTCGATTCATTAAGTTCCCTCACGAGGGCAAGATTGTCACGGTGGATCAGTTGTCATTTTTCACCTCTAACTCTAAGAACAACGTATCATACGTGGATCAAATTCTGAATCCCCCGGACAGTGTAGGACCTGGTCTCTTTAAAGACCCAGTCCTCATGGGTATCTTTCCCGCACCGCCACTGCATACCGCTCAAGTCAACATGTTGTCCAGGTCCGATGACCCCTGGCTCATTCCTACACCTGAGCAGGTATATGAGTTTGGAGAATCCATGCCTTTAACGCCAGTAGAGATCAACTACTGTGAGATTGTTGCTGCATCGGACCCTCCACCTCCTCAACATGCTCCTCTGAGCATGGCTCTCGACGTCTACTCTCAATCCCCCTGGCTTGGTCAGGCTGATTCACCTGATCCTCTCAGAGAGACTTTTCCTTCCGATGAGGCTATCATTGAAACTATCTCTCTTGAGGAGTTGCCTTGGGGCGATGGACATCATCGCTCCTCGTTTATGCCTAGCTTGGGGGCAATGACTGATTGTCTGGAGCGTTATGCTACTCAGGTTCCTCCCCCTCCTCTTCAAACACCCATCTTGACGCACGAGGTTTTTTCGGAGGGTAACCTGAGTAACATTACTCAAACTGTTCCAATCAACATCTCCGTTAAACCGGGGATCATTGAGAATATTCATCTGGGTGTGACTTGTTCTCCTGATGAGATTCAAGTCTATACTGAGCTTTTCAAAGAATTCAGAGATGTTTTCGCGTGGTCTTACGAGGAAATGTCGGGGATTGATCCCAGTATCGTAGTGCACAAAATTCCAACCTATCCAGGTAAGAAACCCATGCGCCAACGCTTACGCCCCATGCATCCTCGGAAAGCCGCCGCCATCAAGGCAGAAGTTGAAAAACTTCTGAACGCAGGTTTTATTTATCCCATCCCCCTCACAGAATGGG
The DNA here is from genome assembly GCA_034641835.2 of Pinus albicaulis. Taxonomy (NCBI): domain Eukaryota; kingdom Viridiplantae; phylum Streptophyta; class Pinopsida; order Pinales; family Pinaceae; genus Pinus; species Pinus albicaulis. The sequence continues at coordinate 1,107,775,334 of CM076584.1, forward strand.
TCTCTAACATTGTCCCTGTCGATAAAAAGTAGGGTACGATTAGAGTCTGTGTGGATTATCGCGACATCAATCGCGCCTGTCCAAAGGATAATTATCCCACTCCGTTTATAGACCAGATCATTGACGAATGTGCCGGGAGTGAGATCTATTCCTTAATGGACGGTTTCTCAGGATATAACCAAATCAATATTGCACCTGAGGATCAACACAAGACCACATTCATCTGTCCGTGGGGTACTTTCACGTATAAAAAACTCCCGTTCGGCTTGAAGAACACTGGAGCCACTTTTCAGTGTGCGATGTCTTACGATTTTCATGACATTCGCCATATCGTTCAGCCTTATCTAGACGACTTGCCAGCCCATTCAGGTAAGCGAGAGGACCATCCTGAGCATCTGCGCCAGATCTTTCTTCATTGCAGGCGCTATAATATCAGGCTCAATCCTCATAAATGCGTCTTCTGCGTTGATTTTGGCCGTCTTTTGGGATTCATCGTCTCGAAAGACGGAATTCGCCTTGACCCTTTAAAGGTTGAGGCCATCGTAAATCTCCCATCACCCTCCTCCATGTATGAGTTACAGAGTCTGCAAGGGAAAGCGAATTTTCTTCGGCGCTTTATCCCGAATTATGCCGAGGTGGCCAAAGGATTCACTCGTTTGTTAAAGAAAAACGTTCCCTTTCATTGGGACGAAATTGCTCAGGAATCCTTTGAGAAGCTGAAAACGTTGCTTGTCAATGCTTCGTTGCTTCGTCCTCCGGACTACCACCGCGACTTCACTTTATATCTAGCCGCCGCATTTAGCACCATAGCCATGGTCTTGGTGCAGGATGACAATCACGGTGATGAACATGTTGTTTATTACCTGTTACAGAACCTTCTCGACCCGGAAACGCGTTATGCACATGTTGAGAAGTTGGTATTAGCAGCGGTACACGCTGTACAATGCTTTCACCATTACATCCTTTTGCGCATGATAACAGTGGTTTCAGACTGCAACCCTATGACGTATATTCTTTCTAGACAATTACTGGGGGGCAAGTACTCCAAATGGATTGTGATCCTGCAGGATTTTGACTTGGAGTTTACTACTGCTAAGTCAACTAAATCACTGGTCTTCGCGGATTTGATATGTTCTCTCCCTACAGACTCTATTCCCTCACAATCTAAAGACCATATACCGGACGAAACGCTTTTCCTCATCAGTACTCGTGACCCTTGGTACGGTGACATAATAGTGTATCTTCAGACCTCGACATTTCGGTCTAAGTTGGATAAAGCTGCCCGCCATCGGATTTGGCACCAGTCCCAACCCTACTATATAGTAGGAGATACCTTATATCGTGTTGGAGTAGATTCGGTACTCCGGCGATGCCTAACCTTGGAAGAGGCTGTGAAGGTCCTAAATGACTGCCACAGTGGCGCCTGTGGTGGACACATGTCCGGGTATGCTACTGCCCAGAAGATTCTGCGAGCAGGTTATTTCTGGCCTTCCATATTCAAAGACTGTATCACTGCAGTCCATAAATGTCATGCATGCCAGATATTTCAGCGCAAGATGCGTGCGCCGCCTTTACCATTGCATCCCGTTATTACCGTCGGCCCTTTTGCGAAATGGGGCATGGATTTTATGACGTGTAACCCTCACTCGGCCGGGGGGCATGCGTATATCATTGTCTCCGTCGACTACTTCACCAAGTGGGCCGAGGCGATGCCTACACTAGCTGCTGACGGGAAAACGGCTGCTCAATTTATATTCAACCACGTTATTGCACGATTCGGGGTTCCTCAAGCCATCGTCACTGATCACGGTACTCACTTCCGAGATTATATGATGGCGGAGCTGACTTCAACGTTGGGCTTGCGTCACGACAGCTTGACACCATATTAGCCTCAAGAGAATGGTCAGGTTGAAGCAGTGAACAAGGTTTTGGTCACTATGCTTCAGCGAACAGTTGGTATTCACAAATCCGATTGACATCTCCAACTGTTCTCAGCTCTCTGGGCATACCGAACATCTGCAAAGAGTGCAACTGGGTTCACACCATTTCAATTGGTGTATGGCGTGGAAGCAACTCTTCCGGTTGAATGCGAGATTCCTTCGTTAAAATTAGCTGTTGAGCTTCTACCTAATACTTATGCTAAGGAAGAACGTCTTCTGTATCTGGAACGGTTAGATGAAACCCGTCGTCTGGCTACTTTAATTATTGAAGCACAAAAGAAGAGGGTCAAAACTCATTTTGATCAATCTGTTTCTCCTCGTTCCTTTATTGAAGGAGACCTCGTCCTCCTGTACGATCAAGCACATGACAAGCTTGGAGCCGGTAAGTTCCAGCCTATGTGGCATGGGCCCTATATAGTAAAACACGTTTTGAAAAACGGGGCCTACGATCTTATATATTATGAAGGAGTTTCGCTGGCGCAACCCAGAAATGGGTTGTACCTCAAAAAGTACTATGCCTGAAGTGATTTCTTGGTGTGGTGTGTGTACATAGGTGTGTGATTTTCATTTGTGTGCATGTATAGTGTGGTGTGCTTTGTAAACATCTTTCTACTGATCGGGTCTTCCTAGTTGTGCATATGTCTATTCATCCATTTGTTGGTTTCGCGGATGGTGCCTCTCGCAGTACCAGGAATCTGTCTTCAGCAGCCTGGGTAATCTATGATCCTGCTGGTGAGTTGATTGACCTACAAGGAGTGTGTCTAGGACGTACCACGAACAACATCGTGGAATATAGTGCTGTGTTAGAATTATTAACCGAGGCAGTGAACCTTGGTATCCGTGAATTGCTCGTGTATCTAGATTCGCAACTTGTAGTGTTACAACTGAACGGACACTATTCGGTAAGGAACCCGTCCATCTTACGTTTGTATCTGTGTATTCAATTACTGGAAAGAAATTTTGACTACATTACATATCATCATATACCCAGGAATTTGAATACATTAACAGATGTAGTAGCAAACTTGGTATTAGACAGACATTTGCGCAATTTGTAAATCATCATCACATGTAAAGAAAGATCAATCCAGAAATAGATATGCACATATATATAGATATCGAAATGTTTACATAGAGTGTGTCACATAAAATTCAAAATATACATAATTGTCTTAAGTACATCCGGAGATGATACGTCTCTCAAAAAATAGGTGTGGTATAAATCCTAAGAGCTAATCCGCATGGTGCTCATGATAGCATGTGACTGCATGCACTAAGCGTCTCAGGATTCGGTGGATCCGACTTAGAACTCCCACCGTGTGGCACTGGTATGCCATCGGTATGTCCGCCAGCCGAGCATAGGCCGGAATCCCTCGGGCAATGCCCTCAAGATTCTGGATCAACTCCTCTCCTCCGGTGCCCTCTCCCTGAGGATCAGGGGCGAGTTGTGTCCTCCGTGAGATTGGAGACATCCCAGCTGGTCTCTCAGGTCCCACATCTGCATACATATATAAAATGTGTTAGGACGAATGTGTATTAACAAAAAAAAAAAAACATAAAACATAAAATCAAAACATGAGGTCTTACCCAACTCCTCGTCCCAGTCATCTCCTTCTGGCAGTGGGAGATCTGGGTCTCCGGTGAAGTCAGTTCCTGCATAGGGCCAGTCTTCCATGACAATCAGCTGGCGTCGTAACCACCTAAAGAACTCCGGCCTCTAGGACATCTATTGGCCGCCTCCAGCTCTGGGCATTAATGCTGCCCAGCGAGCCATTCTGGGCTCTCATGGTATCGGATCTACTACTGCGGCCCCTTGGCCCTGGAAGATTGGTAAGCGTTCCAAAATGAACGATACCAGGATGGAACCATAACCAAACTGTTTCAGTTTACCTTGTTTGCATTTTTTGAGCTGCCTTTTCATATTTATTGTTACTGCTGTTGCCCAGTCAAACAGTAAGGGACTCATGCATTCTGAGACCAGCAGGAGTTGGGCCTTTGTGGCCTCGTGCAGTGCTTGCGACCCTGCAGCCCGTGTGATGGTATGTAGGACAACTCTCAATGCCAGATCAGGGATGGTGTGGATATCCACCTTCTTTCTTCCTGATCCCATTTGTGCTCCTCGGCACACTCGTGCCATCACTTCTTCCATCTTCTCCCCAGATGGTCTGCTTCCAGTCAAGACAAGGATCGGACCTCTGCGGGACAATCCGGTGATAAAATAAACATCAGAAACCTCTAGCTCTAATACCTGATCTCGTAACCTGAACACCTGTTCATGTTCATCCCAGATACTGATCAAATACTGGAGGAGCTCGAGCTGAGCTCGTAGACAGGGTGTGAGGAAGAACTTTTTCAGCCCACAGTTTCTGAGGGCATTCATGCAAGCCTCACTTTGGATGGCCTATTCATCCTCTTCTCCATGCTCTCATTCTTTCCATTCAATCGTCATTTTGATTGATTACCTGCATTCATATGGTCATAAACCCTTAGTTAGATCTCTGATAGGCCTCAAATTCCATGAAATTTGGTTTAAACATCGATTTTTTAGGCGAACTTTTAGGTTCGGCCGCTAGCGCGGCTGTTTTGTGAACAGTCGCGCCACGTGGCGCGAGCCCTTTGTATAAAAGAGCCCATTGGCGCGGGTCCATGCCCGATACCCGCGCCAATGAGCACGGCCCTAAAATTTCAAAAGTGGCCCTAGAGAACTGATTTACAAAGGAAAACTATCAAAAAATGGATGAAAATGTAGAGCAAGGGAGCGCCTCTTACCTGTAGCAGACGAGAAGCTGAATGGTCAACTGGATTTGTCGCAATCGTCGTCAGACGTTTCTGCTCCAAATGGATCACTGTTGCTTTTCACCAAGCAGCAGGTTTTTGCGACTTTAACGATGGAAACGAGTTGTATTTTATACTTTTTCGGACCCGGTAAATACACGAAAAAAGTCACTTTGGAGTCATCTTTCAACTCTTTTATGACTCTCTAAACATGAAAAGATTGCCGAGGCCCTTGTCGTTTCGATCTCGTTAAATTGGACACGAATCGACATCTACCCAGTATACGTTTACCCCTTTTTCGGGCTGGGATGGATTGATTACGAAAAAGGAATACCCTAGCCTATCGCGACTAGGAGGTTTTTTCGGATATTATTTTCTACCTTTTCGGATCTGAGGAATTATTTACGAAAAGGGACCTGTGGAGTTTACTTTTCTGCTATCTTTTCAAACTCTCTAAACATGAAAAGACGCCGAGTTCTCCCTTTGTCAGACTCGTTAAACCCTGATGACATCGGATCCAGTCGAAATGACGTTCTCCGAGTTTCTCCTTCCTAGGACTCGTTAAATGCACTAGGATGGATTCACCCGAAGGGTGGACTTATATTACAAGCATATGCTATCCCCTTCAAGCTTGTTATCAAAAATAATTGGGGTACTTGCCAGAAATGGTGGGGGAAAAATGGAACCATCATCGTTGTCGTTGGCAGTATGTCGCTCTTGAACATGGCACTTGTCTGCATTCATGTCGGGTTGGGGACATCCCATCTCGTTTCTTCACTTTTCCTCCGTGGGTTTGGATAATCCTTTTTGACCTCTCCTCTAGTCATTGCCTCATCACGATCTGCGATCGTTGATGTCCAAATGCGCAAGTCCTTTGTCGTGCCATTTATATGTTCAAGAGAAGTTCGCCTCTGCAAATATCAACCTTCCTCACGATTCTCACCGAATCACGATTCACAACAAAAACATCATGTTACTTTCTGTCTCGTGTCGATGATGTGGGAAAAATTATGGCCCACCTTCGATCAAGGTCACTTCCTGTCGAATTCAGCTCATTATCCAGGAAGTTGATCTAGAGACTCCTTTATGGTACCTTGAAGCCTGCATGCCTCAATGGCAGGTTCGTCGCATTCGACGTGAGGTTTTCATCATTGGCCTCCGATCGAGTGATTCTGCGAGTGTTCGACGCCAACTCATTGATTCACACGGCATAGATTGTACCTGTAGTACCTTGAGGACCATTGTCATTATTGGTGGTTTCTCTCGCGTCTGTTAACAACTTTCATCATTGGCTGGTAATCAGACGATGTTCCTGCATGTTCGACTTCAACTCACATATTCACATGCTTGAACTTGTACTTTGTTTGGGTTGAGATGGAGCGCAAGACCCTGGATTGTGTCTGTTGTAATCCAGGCTGCGATTGTGGATTATTATCATTATGTATATGACTCGCTGATTGGATGGCTGTGACCATACCTGAGTCTATTTAATTTGATCCTGTTGGATGGCTACGCCCACATACCACGGATCGGATTATAGTGTGTTTTGGATGGTCTGCCCATACCACATACACCATGTGCCGAGATATCGGTTGTATTTTTGCGTAGGTTTTCCAACGGCGGGCCTTGAGTTGACATGTTCTCGTTAAGCATTTCACCCTCTCTCTCTCGGGCCGCACACTTTAGGGGGCATACGGTATACGGTAATTTGTCCTCGTCCCTACCATTCCCCGTCCCGCACAATGGAGGACCCATTTTGTGACTTGTGAACATTTTCATGCCTTGAAATCATCATCAATGCATTCCTCTAAACATAAGCTTCAATTTCCCCAAAGACATCTCCTTGCAAAAAATCATAAAAAAAGCTCCTTTTGCATTGGCGCGGGAAGACAGTTCAGTACTCGCGCCACTCAGGGAAATCCTGTAAAGAGGTCGCGCCACTTGGCGCTCTGTCATAGAGCAGCAATCGCGCCACCCATTTTAGGGACTGTTTTTTATATATGGATGGCGGAAGTTGAGTTCAAACAAACTCACAACCACTGCCTATCTTGAGTTGGGAGGTTTGGCCACGGGAGTTCTATGGAAGGAAAGTAGTTTTGCCACCTTCTATGGAACCTTCCTTGTTGATAGGGCCAATCCCACAATAATAGGGATCCCAACTCCCTCCTTCCCCATCTATAAAAGCTTGCTCAATTCCATGGCAAGCTAGTCTTGAAGGGCCTAAGCTTTGAATCTCCACATTCCCAAGTGCCTTTGTGTTGTAAAAGCCCTCTTTCTTCCCTTAAGGCCGACACAAGTAAGGAGACTATCGTCAAGAGACTCTGGAGAGGTTTGCCTTTTCTCTGGCGAGCTTTGCGAGACGTGAACGACTGGAGACCCATCCGAAGGAGACCGCGCCGTCAGAACATTGGTTGTAATCTTTCTTCGATTGTTATTTAATGAATGATTACGATTATGGTTCCACTACGGTACCCGTTATGTTAATATGAGTAATATCCTGTCTGACTGATATTTAGTTGCATATGCTAGATTTTATGCTTGTATCTGTTTTTTTCTTGCCTGTGTAGGTATCCATCCACGGAGATCGTGGAGGATCGTGATCTGCCAAGGCTGAGGAACGAGAATGCTCTCTTCTTTAGATCATAGTGTTGGATTCCACGTAGGCCTCCATCTTTGGTCTTTTCATTCGTAACTAGGAACTTGCGTTGTAACATTTCGTGATTGTTACTAGACCCCTGCTGGGCTAGTAGGGATCACCTCTGTCCGTAGAGGGGATTTACCTCCTCAACACTTTCCCACCCCCACAACCGCACTTACTTCCCCCTCCAGGGAAAGTCTTCGCACAACAGGGGGCATCTAATTTTCTTCCTTCTCAATGAAAGAGAAAAAGCAACCAATCCGCTCCTGGTAACCGAGGACCCAATCCTTCCAGTATCGACTCTACCACTGTCAACCAGCCACAGGGCTCTCAGCCCAAGCCGAACAGGCCACTTCGCACCAATAATCCTTGTTCGTGTTGCGGTGTTTATGGTCACTACACTCACGATCTTTCCTTATTACCACAAATACGGCAGATTTGGGAGTCTCAAGCCACCGTGTGGGGACAACACTCCTCCCCTGCTGTCCCTCCCACCCCAGCTGCTTCTCACCCCGCTGTGTTTACCGATCCTTTCCCTCAACAAGGATTCGTGGCCACTCAACCCCCTCATGCCCCGATAACCACTCAACCTTCCCCTTCTAGTTCATCTGATTACCAGATTCTCATGATGGCCTCTGACCCTCCTCTCACCGTTGACCTCAACCTTCAAACTCGGCTCCGTCCGTATTGCACACCTCCCGTTCCATCTGTCTCCGAGTCTCCATCGTCAGGTTCTACAGAGCCTCTATCGACACCCAATGGTCCCTTGCAACTCCCTCCACCCAAAGCCGAGGTTCATCCCAAGCCTCCTAAGGGACCATTACGTCGACATGCTGCCTCTGGTTTGGATGCCCATTCATACAGCATAGTAGATGATCTGGCCCAATCTCCCACTGCCATTTCAACACTAGAACTCCTCCAGTCATGTCCTTCTCAAAATAGAGCTCTACTATCTGCCATGGGAACTGTAGATCCTGCTGATGACCAATTAATTGTTTTCAACACCCATCAGTCAGACCATCCCCCTCTTCCTCCTTCGGTTGCTCTCCAAATCCCAGTCAAAATCCGAAATGCCAATGTTGCTCGGTGTATTATTGATGAGGGGGCATCTACTTGCGTAATGTCCACTTCGGTTTGGAAACAACTCGGATCCCCTAAACTGGCGCCTTCCACCATCACCCTTCTCGCATGGGATGGCCATGCCTCTCAGCCCATTGGCCTATTTCGTAACTGTCCTATCACCCTTGCCGGCAAGACTGTTTGTGTCGACGTTGAAGTTATCGACGCCCCTCTTGACTACAACATCCTTTTGGGGCATAGTTACACCTATGCCATGTCAACCATCCCATCCGCAGTCCACTGCAAGATGTTTTTCCCTCATAATGGAAATATTGTCACCATTGACCAATTGACCTACCATGAACCAAAATCTCAGACCTCCCCTGAGTCCACCATCTCTGTTGTCACCAATAAACAAACTGTCGATTCTTTGACCAGTGTTTCCCCTGGCGTCTACAAAGACTCCTCTTTGCTTGGAACTTTTCCTGGTCCTCCCCCTCCTCCTATCTCTGACCCCAACTTAGCGAATGTTTGCATGATGCAATCGTCTCAGGCTGGCCTTCCACAACCTGCTCCGGCTAGTCAGCAACCTCAATCTCGCCCACTGCCTCCTGCTCCTAGCCCTCGCTTCAATCAACCGAACCTTTTTCACTTGACCCTTCCCATCACACTCAGGAACCTCCCTACCCTCCTGAGTCAGTTCCCTCAGGTCTCCACCATATGGGAGCCGTCCCCCTTGGTCATTACCCCGCTGGTCAAATACCTTTCCTTGCCCCCCCCCGGGCGTCTATTCGATCCTCGTCATGGCCACCCTTTCCATCCCTAATTTAACCTTGGGAATTCCAGTATGGTATCTTACTCCTCCAACCGAGACCCCACCAGGCCACCCCAAACCATACATAGCCATGACACCAGTGCAACTGATTCCCTTCGCTCCTTCCACCACCACAGTGCCCCTCGCCCCTTCGCAGAACCCTCCTAATTCTATGACAGCTACAGGCAAGAAACGAAAAACTCGCAAGGGGGCATCCAATGACAAGGCCACCACACCTGACCCTACCCCTCCCCCACCCGCCAAGCCTTGTGCCTTGTGTGATGGTATCGGTCATCCCACCGACACTTGTCCTAAGTTGCCCCATATCCAACCCATGGTTAAAGTCGTGTTCCCTGAATCTACGATCCCTGAAACCTCTGTTTCTTCCTCATCCGTAGCCAAGAACCCAAAGACTCTTCGCACCAACAAACCCTGTGCTCTATGTGGTGCCCATGGCCATTATTCTCACCATTGTCCTCACCTCACGTATTACTGAGCCTCTTTAGAGGTCATCCACGAGTACGAAGTTGAACAAAATCAATCTGCCTCTCCCATCCTTGCTCAATATGCGTCCCGTCTACTCGAGGATCCCCCTGCTATCATTGACATTCCCCCCCCTGATGTTGAGATGTCGGACCCTGCTTCTTCCCTTCTATACCTATCATCATCCGCGCGCTCCTCAAAGTACATCCCTTTTGAACCCACTCCACCTATTCTGCTTGATTCTCCTCCAGACACGGGTTATTCATATTTTGACCATCTTTTTACCTGTTCTTCTGTCATTCCCCGTGATGACCCGTATCTGCGCCTCTCTTCCCATACTGATGATTTAGGTACCTTTGCAGTGTCGTATGGTCTCCTTGACCCTTCCATTCCCTCTCCTAATCACGATCATACCATCTATATCTTCGATGTCCGTCGCAGCCTGAGTGCCTGCTCTTCACCCCATAGTTCTCATTCATCTCCCTCTCGTCGCTCTATGAGTCCTAGACTTCCTACCCGGACCGCTCCCTCGCGTCGCTGTCAATGGATGTCTATCCTCTACTCACGCTGCCATCCTTTTTCTCATCCCTCCCATTTCTTGTCTTATGACACTCTTACATCGGCCCTCTCATCCACACCTTATCTGGGCTACGCCGATGGGGTAAGTCGCTCTTCCCGCCATCTCGCTTCAGCAGCCTGGGCCATATTTACCCCCTTGCATACCCTGGTTCTTGCAAATGGGGTTTGCATTGGTAAGGCCACCAATAATTAGGCCGAATATGATGCAGTTTGTGGTCTCTTAGCCGATGCCCTCTCTCATTAGATTCCATGCTTCTTGTCTTACAACTTAATGGTGTCTATCATGTGCATAACCCTATCCTCTTTATACAATATTTACGAGTACAACTTTTGATCCAAGAATTTCGATTCATTACATTTAGCCATATACCTAGAGATCAAAATCACTACGTAGATCAAATCGCAAATCATGTTCTAGACTAGCATTTATCACACATAACACAATAACATTTAACACCATCAATCAAATGCATATACATCATATATATTATATAACATGTTTTTTTAGATTCCATCTACTCTGAAACATACGACATGCCCATAGAATGTTATAATAACAAAACTACAAAAAATGGGGGGCACCACTCGCCCCTACATAGACACTGGGGGGCACCACTTGCCCTACATCTAATCACTCTCTGGTGGATCCTGAGCCAATGGCTCTGCTCCCGTAGCTCGTAGATCATGCACAGCCTGACCGGCCATCGCCATGTGTTGCATGATACCTCGCCACTCCGAGGGTAGCCCAATACATAACTCTATGTACCAGTCATCTAAATCCTATCAACCATGCTCTGATACACCGGTCAACAGCCCCTCACATCTACGACAAATTTCCTCCACTAGAGTAGCCATATCCTCGCTCTGCGCCGTCCTTGATCCACTTTCACCTGTAGCTCCCGTCGCTGCAGGTCGTCCCATATATCCGGCTGGTTTTACTGGAGCTATATCTGCATTCCAACAAACATCACGATTAGCACCATGTATATTAGTCACAAACTCTAAAATAAACATAACATATTAGTTTCTTGTCACTTACCATTGGGCCCCCACACTCGACCAGGTGGAAGGGCAAGTCCGGATCTCCCCAATAACTCATCCCACTATAGGGATAGTCATCTATGTATAATGGCATTTGATCCCAATGCGAGAAGAACTCTGGTCGGAACACCCGTCCGACTGCCCCTCCCCCTCCTCTACACAGTAGTCATCCCCACCGATGCATTCGGGGCTCTCTCGGACCTCCATCAGGAAACTGTACACGAGGTCGTAAGTTCGGGATATTCTCAAAGAAGAAAGAGCACAACACCATCCCATAGGCGCAATCATGATTCACTTGCCGCTTGCATAGCGAAAGCTGTCGTTTCACCGATACCAACATCATCTAGGCCCACCCATAGTAGGTCCCACTCAGCACACTCTCCACAATCATCATCTACCCTCCAGTGATGTGATAAAACGCTTGGCTACCCAAGATCTACAACACTGTTGCGGCCACTACCCAGGTCTCCGACCTCTCTAGATCACCAATGGATATCCGAGTCCCTTTGACTTGGACACCTAGTCGACAATGTCGCTCAATAAACTCCATAATGTTACGCCCCCGTGGTAACACTAGCTGCGTATTTCCCACCATCCCTAATGGTGGGATACCAGTCAAGAAATACAAATCCTGGACCGTCAGCTCGATCCAGTGGCCCTGCACTACAAATGCCTCATGATCTGGATCCCAATAACTGATAATCCAGGCCAACAAGGGCTCTCTAGCCCTCATCAAAGGGTTCTCCAAAAATTTCAAAACCCCATGCCTAGCCAGTGCACGACGAACACCCTGATCCACCTGGATTTCCATCCGTAATGTACCTAAGTCTCTCTCTCTCCACTTGATCCGTATATCTGCCATATCTACACAAAAACATCATTTTTGTCAGCCTCCAGATCAACAAAACTGCATTAACATACACCAAAATAGAATCTTAGCCCATAATAGCACTGAAACCTCCCACATCTAACAAGTCGCACTTTTTGGGCACAACCTGGGCTAGGTCGCACTTTTCAGGCCAAAACCTGCGTCCTAGGTCACAGCTTTTGCCCCAAAAAGTGCGACCCGACTGTAATGATGAAGTAAGGGCAGTTACTCAGATTTAACGCCCTAGTCTGCAATTTGAATCCATCAAAAACAAAGCTTAGGATTAGGCCTCTTACCTACAACTGACGGATCACAATTCCAACGGTCGGTTTGTCCGCTACGATCGCCGCAAGATTTAGGGCCTTCTCTCCTCTCCACATTCACCACAACTACACAAGAAAATGAATGATTTTGGAGGGAAAACGCCCTATTAGAAGAAAACCCCTATTTTTTCTTTCGCCCGTTGTGACCAAACCGTAGCCCCGTTTGACACACCATCTGCACCGTTGGAAAGCTCTCACCGAGCACTCAAATGGGTATATGTCAGTTTTCATGTTTTGATACTTCACTAGGACACATTTTGTCCATGAAGGGTCTATTCACTTCTTCTCAAAATCGAATTTCTTCAATTACGACACTTGTACTTGGAGAACCACTTTGCCTCCTTACTCGTCTTTGTTCATGTTGATTTTCGTCATGAGATACCCTATTGTACTCATGCTTTTATGGTCCCCCATTGGACCCATAATATGAGGCAGCACCATTGAGTCGCCCTTGCTTAGAGCATCCAAGTCGAGTCACCATCACATTCATGGAGTCTATCCCAAGTCCCTTTGTACCCCACCATAGTCCTCCCTCCTTTCCTACTTGGTCCCTCTCTCGTGTCGCACATTATGGCCTTCAGTACCCTTGTCCACTATCCCTCATTATATTGTGTTAGTCGCTGCCAAGCCATTCATACCCTTTATGCTCTAACAAGGGAAGTCATCCAACCGCTCCTCTGTTTCTCTCATTCCATCATCATCATCAGTGTCTACTTGTTCGTCGCTTTACTATTTTCACTCGTGCCTTAGTTGGGGTTCCCTTATTGCCTCACCCATGGCGCACCTACTTCTGTCGACATCAGCTCATTTACTCCAAAAGCTAGGTCTAGGGGGCAGTGTACCTTGGTTCGAGCTCTTCCTAGCATGATCATGATATATCCACTTGATGGTCCAGTGACGCAGCAACATCTATTGGTGATTCCTGGGCATGTGTGAGATGTCTCAACCCTCATGAGGGGGTGGCCCTAAGAGTAGCCCCCCACATGCCTGGATGATTTCATTTCCGCCCTTGATGCAACTCCTCTCATATGATGATATCGGCCTCAGCCGCTTGCAGCGCCTTTTCGATTCACATGTCTTTGTCAGATTTTGTGAGCCCTTCCCTGTGTGCAGGGGGCATTTGAGTGTCTTTGTATCTCATGTACTACCATATTATTTTATAAGTCCTGAAGATTATTCCAGGCATCGCATGTATGTGGGATTCATCCTGTTATTTATCTGGCTCATGTTTAGGCCAGCACATGCTTCATTATTGCGTTCCGTGGTTTTCCGGGTGCCTTATTCTTTGTACTTTGTCTCAGCGGGCATAGGTATGCCTCCCCCACCGCCTTTAGCACAGATACCACTTCATAACTTAGAGACTTTTTGCACCTGTAAGTCTCGTCTCCTCAGGGTCTAGTCCTTTAGCACATCAGACAACCTTACATTTCTCTCTCTCACTTCCCTCTTGATATCTAGTGATTGAGTTCTTACAATGTACTTCGGTCATACAATTTTCTCCTAACACTCGTACGTTGGGGGGCAATCTTTTACACCAATTTTTGGTCATCTAACCTATTATTATTAGATGAACCCAAGTACACCATGTAAGACCAATTTTACCCTAAGTAAAATTGCTTTCACCATATAAAATAACTTATTTTTTTATATTCCCTAGTCATATTTAACCCAAAACAAGGAACTTGATTAAATAAATCCTTACTTATTTAATTATTTCCTAAGAATAAGTTATTTAAATCATTATTTAAATAATATTCTTAGTTAAATTTGACTAAATCATCCCTAAATAATTAAATAAACCATTATTTATTTAATTATATTCCCATCATTTCCCTAAAATGATAAATAAACCATTTATTTATTTATTATTTATAAATAAAGGAATTGACCCAAGTCAAGAATCCTTTTCCCTCCAACAAATATAGTAAAATATTCCTAAAGGGTGCTTCTAGAATTCGATTAATAATATTTTATTCATGCACCGAGTTCTAGGTCGCCCCAATATTTTGTTATAAATAGGAGGGTTTTCCCCATTCATTAGTCACATCCATTGCATTAGATCACTCTGGATCTACTCTTAGTCACCATTTTTCCATTTCTGCTTTGTGAGCTCCCACTGAGTTCTATGTTTGTTTTTCTACACCAATAAGAGAGATGAATGTTAGATTTGAAACACTGAGGACTTTCAAGAACCCATCCCACTGAGGAGAACCGGAAAACACCTTTCTTGTTTTCCTCTCAGGTGCCCCATTCTTTAATATAATATAAAATTCTTTTAATTACATTGTTCTTGTCTTGTCTATTGGATGCATGGAGCCATATTATATTTTATCTACTTAATGTCTTTTGTGCTTAGATCTGAATTTGTGCAGCAAACTTAAAGATATTTTGCAGCCATAATTGATGTTAGGGCTATTTGTTATGCGTAACTAAAGTGATATTTTATGACAAAAGATTCATACTAACACACCTGGCTAGCCCGGAGTCTGCCACGTGCCCCCTTCGAAGGTCAGAATTTCAAACTATGGTCAAAGTCGGATTTTCATTTTTCAAAGGTCAAATTGCATGTATGTTTTGGTGCAAAAATTTATGTATTGGTGGAAGGGTGCAAAAATAAATTTATGTATTGGCGGAAGGGTAGAGGTCGGGGTCAAACCCGCAACCTACCCCACACAAGTGCACTAACATTACCAATAAACCATAACATGTTCTTAACATGTGTGGCAACACACATGTATTTAAGTTTGTGCAAAGGTTTGGGTGGGTAAATAACGGGGCCAACCCCTCACCATATAAAATTTATGCTCATGATCGTGGCGGAGGTTATTCCTTAATGGCGGAATTAATATTTTAAATGCGGATTAATTACCATAATCTATGGTTATTTTCACTAATATGATTTCTAATTCAGGTTTTGTTTAAAACACGCTTAGAGCACTAACCACAATTTAAAACTACACTTAACCTTAATTGAACCAATGCTTAATTCGGCAGAGAAAATGGCAGATTCCCAAATTTTCGGCGCCACTTCCACATTTGACGGTGCTAACTGGAGTTCTCTCTAGACTTAGTGCAGGTTTCCTAGGCCATAATTGAATGAGGCATAACTGGAGCATTTTTTGACCAAATTAGGCATAGAAAGAGTCATTCCTAGATGACTGGGATGCTCTGAGCATGATGGTGCAAGTTGTAAAGGCGTTGGAGCACTTCTGTAAGTGATTTTTCCACTTTGAAGATTATATAAGCCTAGGGCCACCAAGAGAGGAGGTCATGCCTAGTCCACTTGAAGACCATTTTCAGAGTTTGAAGAGTCTATTTTGAGGTTTTTGGGTATTCTAAATCCAATGGAGTAGGTTGCAAAGCCATTGGAGCACTGTAGGTTCATGTAATCATAGAATTGACCATTAATCCAAAGAGGGCCTAGCGAGTTGAAGTAGGTCCATGGAGATGTTATAAATAATAATGAGGAACTTATCATGGAGGAACTTATTAGAATTGGAATAATCTCAAATCCCTAGAAAAATGGTTGGCACGGAGCCACAAATATAATTTTTAAAATTTATTAAAATTCAATGCAAACTATAAACATTCAAACAAGCATATTCCCTTGAGAATCAATCCATGCCCTCAATTAAAAAAATAAAAAAAGTCAACAAATCCTCATCCACCCTAAGTTGAGATAATAAGTCTTCAGCAATTATTACATTTTATCTAATATTTTTGCGTACCTCCATCCACATTTTACTAGGTTATATTAGGTAAAATATAATGTTATAATATTACATTTTACCCAATATTTCCCCTCAATTGCTCCACTTCTTATTGTAATTTTTCTTTATATTTGAAGTTTGAAAGTAATCAAACTCAACTTTAAAATTAGCCGTGACATATTGAGTAAAATGTGGTAATTAGGGTGAGGTGTGACTAGAAATATTAGGTAAAATGTAATAACATTACATTTTAATTAGTATTTTCCTCCACCCTCACTACTTTTTATTAGGTGGAAGTAGTTATAAATATTGTAATATTATATTTTATCCAAGATTTTCCCTCACCAAATTCACTTTTTATGAAAAAAATTCTTTATATTTGAGGTTCATAAGTCAACTTAACTCATATGTAAACATTTGATACCAGCATGGTATAGATGTTGTAATCCTTAAATTTTAAATTGATAAAAATACAATTAAAAAAATTAAATTAATGATTATATTTATAATTATAATTATAATTATAATTAATTATAATTAATAATTAAACTAGTCTAGATCCATCTTAACTCCCGATCTAGCAAGGGCTAAGAGGGATCAAATTTCTTGAGATGCAAACCTCTTTTAAAGTGAAAATAGATTTGATCCCACTTAGTGTTTGGTAGATTCAGAGTTAACATGGATCTAGGCTAGTATATAGTTATGTTATATAATTATATAATTACTAAATTTAATATTTAAAAATATTTAAAACAGAAATTAATTTAAATTAAAAATAAAAAAAATAATTAAACTTATTTGATAAATAGAGGTTCATCATGAGCAACCATATTCATTATCTCAATATTAAGTTCCTAATTATTCTAGTTGTCACAATCTCTAATCTAATATATAATATAATAATGTTATATGCAATGTGAAATTAATTAATTGATTTATTGGTTATAGTTTGGTTGTTTTATGTTTTGGAGTTTATTTTGGGTATATTGAAAATGATGTGTTAGAATCATAAATTTGAAGTGTGAATTTTGCCAAATCCATTTATCCATTTAAAAATGCTTTTTAAATAACAAAAAATCAAAATATGTGGAAAAAATTCTAAACATAAAATAATTAAAAAATAACTTTTACCATTCAAAATTAGAAAAAAATCATAAAACATGTTATCCAATTGCAATTATTAAAAACTTATACTTGAAATGAAATAAAATTTAAAACCTAAATTATACTTATTTATACTTTTCTTGGTGGTTTTCAAGGGTTTTCAATGATTTTCTATGATTTTTTTTGGTGTTTTTTTTTTTTTTTTTGTAGGGGGGTGTTTCATTATTTATTTATTTATTTGCAAGATAAAATAATTGAAATAAGAAAAAAATGGTAGAAAACCTACCTTGACTTCCACATTATGATTGGGTCGAGTTTTGATCTGGTTGGTGGGGTTCGGGGAAAATTTTAAGGATGGAAGTTTATCTTAAAGTTTAACAACCTTGGAGAATCTTACTAGTCCCTAATATCCAAATTTTAAAATGTATGATGATCATTTTGTAAAAATGTTTATATTTTTAATTATTTTACATTAGAAAATATATATTTTTGGCAATTTTTAAGGTAAAGTAATTTTATACTATAAAATTTGGGCAAATTCATTTAGAAAAATGGAATTTGGCGAATCTTTATTTTGGAAAAAGCATGGAATATTGGCTTCCAAACTCTCTGTCCAAATATAATGAGTCTTTTATTAACAAATAGAGGCTTAATCGAGCCTATTTTCATTCAACACCTAGGTTCTATTGGCGGCAAATTTCAAAAAAGATGTTTGATTAAGGGTTTGTTTTATTGCTCGATCGAGAAATGTTTAAGCCCTCAAATAGCTCGATCGAGGGATTAAATATTTCTCAACCAGACAATTAAAAAGGGCTCGATTGAGCTTCCTTTCTTTACACTCAAGTGCCCTCGATTGCAAAAATTTAGTGTAATCCAGCTTCATGCATAGATCCTTAGCACACTTTATAAAAAAAAATTGTTTTATTGCTAGATGGAACAATCTTTAGACCCTAAAATAACTCCATCAACAACTAAAATATTGCTCAATCAAACACTTAAAAAAAACTCGATTAAACTTCCTTTCTTTACCCTAAAACACCCTCTCTTACCAAAATTTAGTGTAATCAAGCTTGATGCGTAAAACCTTAACACACTTCAAAAAAAAATTCTAATTGCCCACATTTAAGATAGAATGGTCTTTGGTTGTACTATATCAAAGACTATTTAATCTATATAAATAAATAACATATTATAACCATTAAATTTGTACACGTCATAAACATATTGATATAGAAATGTAAAAATATAAGATAATTCACTCAAGAAAGAATATTAAAAGTCACCCTTTTTATAATTTAGAATTAAAATAAAATTCAAATTGTTAAATTGTTAAATCATATTATTTTGATCAATACTAACATTGAGATATTATATATAGCCTTAAAATTGTTTAAATGTTGGTTAGTTATTTGATGATATCTATGAGTTTATTTATACCGAAGGTGTTATCTATTGTGGGGTTTTTCGTAGCGACACTGTAGAGATTCGTTGTTACTGACAGAATCTGAACAGTGTCATGCTACGTCATGATTCACTGCAATACGATTTGTTATTTATGTTAAATTGCACACCTGTTCTGCCTAAAGGGTTGCGTTGGATCTTAATATTTTTCTTAGTTTGAAACAACGGTGGTTTAGCTGTCTTCACCGAGAAGCCACGTTGCGGTCAATGGATCGTTTTTTTATTATTATTTATTTGAAACGATGGTGGTTTAGTTGTCTTCACACAGAAGCCACGGTGCAGTCAACGGATCGATTCCATAGAGATGAGGTGCATTGTGAAGTGCCACACCACTGTGTGTAGGAATTGGATTACCTATCCAACACGCTTTTCAGATCAGACCGACTAGCAGAAAAATCTATAAATGTTGCCTCTCTTACGGAAGAGTGAATGTATACGTTTTATCTGGAGGCTTCACACCCAAATGTATTTGTAGAAACAAGATTCCTTCAAAAGATATTGAGACATGTTAAATCAAAGCATTGGATCAGTAAAATTCTTTCCATACATACATAAGCTTTGCATTTTAATGCCATCAACAATTTCACTGGAAAATAAAAATTATTCCCTCCTCATGGGCAGAACAACGACTCCTCCATCGCGATTTATTTATTATTGTGCGGATTTATTATTCTGAGCTTCCCATGGATCAGTCCCAAATTTCCAAATTTTGAGGAACAATTTTTAATATAAGTTTTTTCGCCATTTTCAGCACATGATTAATCCTTAAAGCGAGAGTGGTACACGAATCTCGAGTAGACGTGCAGAGCAACCTTGAGCCTCCCGCAAGAGCGTCGAAGAGCGAGATCTTTATGACCCCTGCAAATGGTCACGAATGGGAGCATTAAGCCTCGTTGCAGGCATTGGACGTAGGCTCTGTTAACTATTGAAGGAGCGCGGGTTGTAATGCTGTCTGCCGTAAGAGCTGTGAATCCTGTTAGTAGAAGAAACCCTGCCCATAGAAGAACTGTGTGCATTTACTGTCGATTGAGAACCTGACCAGAATTAGAACCCCGAGATAAGCAAACTAGAGTGATCACACAAGTTTGTGGTAACCCCGGTGAACCTCCAGACAATTACTGTTCAAAATCGGGACGGACTTGCAAATCCAAAACCGCTCATTCCGCCCCGCCTTTTCCTGGATGTGAAACCACTTAAAATTCACGTGATCCAGTGGAAGATCACCACGTCACGAGCCTAAAACCGCTCTCTTCGCATTCGTTGGAGGCGTTAAGGTCAGGTTGAAGAGACAACGCGATATCAATGGAGGACGTCGGATCTAAGGGCTAATAGATCGAGTGATGATCGCATTCAGAGCTGCTCGGAGGTTAATCCAGTGAAACCAGGAGTTGGAAAGCCAGCAGTATATCGCGAGGCACAAAAGCAGTAAGTTGTATTTCAGAAATTGGAGCGATTCCATAGACTGAGGGACACGTGTCCCTGAACGATTTTGGAAAACCCCCCTCATCGCGAGTTAACGATAGTGTAAGTAACTCGCGTGATATTGATTTCACCCGTCAGATCTTTCGAATTGATCCGACGTCGTTTCGACTGTCGGATGGGTGCACTGATCACAGGTTCTAATCAACATTAAAAACCTTTGATTGCTAACTCCAATCCTTAATACGCATACACTCCATTGAATATATCATATCGGGCCCACCTTAATTTAAACTAATTTAATTTTTTTAAATTTTATTTGATAAATTTTAATATTTTATTTAATTATTTTTTTAATTAATTTAAATTAAATATGCGTTTTTAAATATTTTTTTTTTTTTTTTTTTTTTTTTAATTAAATAAAATTTAATTTTTTAAAACTTTTTTATTTAATTTTCAGTTTTATATTAAAATTTAATTTTCTTTTTTATTTTATTTTTTAAATTTATTTAATTTTTCCCCTTTTTATTTTTAATTAATTTGTATTCCTTTTTTTTAATTTTAACTTTAATTTTTTTTCTACTATTTTAAAACTTAATTAAAATTTTATATTTTTTTTTTAATTTATTTTTTTAATGTTAATATTAATGATTTTTTTAATTTAATAAAGTTTAGTATATATATATATTTTTAATTTAATTTTATAT
Source organism: Pinus albicaulis (assembly GCA_034641835.2). Classification (NCBI taxonomy): domain Eukaryota; kingdom Viridiplantae; phylum Streptophyta; class Pinopsida; order Pinales; family Pinaceae; genus Pinus; species Pinus albicaulis. Next base: position 1,107,796,255 of record CM076584.1, read on the forward strand.
TTAAAATTTATTTGTTTTTTCAATAATTGTTTTTTAATTTAATATTTTAATTTTTTTAATTAAAGCTTGATGCCATAGTAATAATGGAATGGGTTAATATAATTATGTGAATAACCTTAATATAGCCTTTCGAACGAAGCCATAGTGTTTAATTAAAGCTTGATGTCATAGTAATAATGGAATGGGTTAATATAATTATGTGAATAACCATATTGTAATGTTTCAACATTTGAACGGAGGTCGTGACCATATATTGATATAATATTATATGCAGGTTGGGTCACATTGTTTTAGATATATGTAAGGGTTTTATATGGTGTGGTTGCTTTATTGCATAGGCCTTGGGACTTTTACAATCTTTCAAAGAGGTTCCTACAGTTAGAAGTGTTGACTTTGATTTTGATTTTGATTTTATTTTTATTCGTTTATTTTTATATTTTTCATTTTATTCGTTTTTATTTTTATTTTTATCTATTTATTTATTTTATTTTTATTTATTTATTTATTTATTTATTTATTTTTTTTATTTTATATGTTTTATATTTTTATTTCTAATTTATTTAATTTTTATTTATTTATATATATATTTTTTATTCTTCTTTTATTTTTTTAATTTTTTTTTAAACTTAAATAAAATTACTTATAAAATAAGGTAGCTGATGTTATGAGTTTTGAATCAACTAACATATAATTATTAAAAATAAAAAAATTCTTTATATATTTAAACTATAAATAGTATTCCATTATTCTTAACATTTAATTTATTCGAAAATGTCAATGGTTAATCTCAAACAAAACACGCACGACCAGGCCAAACTCTTTGATAGCCTTAAAATTGTTTAAATGTTGGTTAATTATTTGATGATATCTATGAGTTTATTATATACATTATTAAAAATCTTTAAATGTGTGTTAGTGATTTGAAAAACTTTAAATGTATGTTAGTGATTTGATGGTATCGATGAGGTTATTTGATGGTATCGGAAAGAGCCTAATTCGATTTGATACATATATGCACAAGACTACAAAATGCACGTAGCTATTGTTCATGTTGACAACTAATCGTGCTATATGAAGTTATTTAGTATACCATGTTGGCAACAATTACGACATTGACTTCAAAAATTACCTTAATGAAATAAACCTAGTTTAATTAAAAGATTACTACATGTTATCCTTCTCAAATACCTCCATCAATAGACAATAAATGGGCTCACCCATTTGAAAAAAAGGATACCTTGTGACTTTGCTTATTGTAGGCTAACAGCATTATCCTAACGAAGGCTTAATTAACTTTAATTAAACAAAAGTTAATCAAAATGATATCTTATGACTTTACTTATTGCAGGCTAATCGCATTATCCTAACGAAAGCTTCAGTAACTTTAATTAAACAAAAATTAATCAACTTGTATAAAGATAGCATGCAAGATATTCTTGGTAAATGCCAAGGGTTGTATAACTCTAACTTGTATAAAGATAACATTCAAGATGTTCTTGGTAAATGCCAATGCTTTTATAACTCAATAACTTGTCCATTTTCTTTTTGAGTGGTTTAATTTGATAACATATTAATAATTCAAAATTGTTTTATAACCTATTTTAATATTATAAATTAATTAATTTTGTTTTATTTAAATTAATAATTAATAATGATTTAATTAATTTGATTAAAATGTCATTTTGATATTTAAAAGATAAAAAAAAATTGATTAAAGACTTCAGATTTTTTCAAAATCTTTACATTCCTCTGAGAGAGATGCCTACACGCCTGACTAAGCGATGCCATGGGAATATGAAGCTAAAGCCTCATGGGTAATAATATGGAATGAAGTTGAACTACTATGATTAAATCAAGGATAATCCTTTGTCTGACTTTTTTTTATTTAACTTTTTTTCTCTTTATACAATCAACATGTTAACTGCGCATCCAAATCAACTTCTAATTCAACAATGATATTGTTCAAAAATCATCTAAGTATTCGGGTAAGCTTATTGTTAGAAAACTGTTGAATTTAATTGGATTCTAAATTTTATGATTTGTTTGTTTGTCAAATTGTGTTTCTCAGAGATAGGCTTGACCTGTGGCTTGAGAAACCGCGACCTAGGGATATCTAAGTCGTCAAAATCACAAGGGGATCACACCTAGCCTCGTCCACACTAACCCTTAACATGGCCCGACTTTTTCCCACGGGGGAACCAATGACCTTCACATCATGGAGTGACTTAACCATACACTCCATCATAGTCTATTCTATGCCCCCTGTCACCATCTATTGTCACACCTCCCTTAGTTAACTGATACATTTATCCTAATAAATCTGTTTTTTTTAGTAAGAGAAATCATTATTTACTCAATAGAAGTAATTAAACATCACAATTCAATATGGAATTTCTTATTCCTTAAGCAAAGATTACTATATGACTTGCAAAATACTTATCGAAATCCCACTCACAATAAACATACTAGTACCATTGTTTATACATTGTTTATATGGTCGGAGATTGTATAAATGATAACATAGCATTGCTGGGATCCACATATATTTATTTTGTATGTCAAGGTATCAATTATACCTTGTACGAGGTTTATATTTCATTGTTTATTGTTCGAAGTTATGTAACTAAACCATTCCCTTGACTCTAATCGAACACCCCAACCCAAGTATCTTGCAAGTGGAATAGATCTATCGGGAATTTTTTGGATACATCGTTGATCCTTTACACTTGGCACCAATCTCAAACATTGGAAACCATCTACGATTCTAGTTCAATATGGTTGATCAATGGTGGAGATCAATTGGGGTTAGGTCATGGTAACCACCACCCAAAACCCTTGGCCATAACTTCATTCGTTCCCTGTTCTGTGAGCGTTTGGTGCCACCTTCTCTGCAATTTCCATGCTACCCCTCCATGGCATTCTTACTCCTTCATGGAAATCCGTCTCGACTCTGGGATGATTATTTTAATTCCAACTCTGTTGAAAGTGTAGAAAATATATACATTAAGCATGCATATGTCCTAGATTCCCCTGATCTCACAATATTTAACTTCTTGCAAAATACAAAATCATTCCAATGTTAATATTTTTGCAGAAAATTAATTGCACACACATGTGAAGAATAAATAAAAACAATCGCACATAACATAGTTGTTTAATGGGAAAGCCTGAAGCTGAAAACTCCAACTATCATATATTATGTATCATGGAGATCATATGACAATCTCATACAAAGCTTATCACAAGCTCTCAGTACAGTATAATCGTCATACACTAATCAGGACCAATCTTGCAAATCCATGCACCGATCTTTGCCTCCTGCTAGCCTGCCTCCACTGCGCAATCCCTGCTGAAGAATAGCTCTAAATGAATTCGAATTACCCTTTCCTTGACTGCGCAATCCTCATTGGAAACTCCAATGTGTGTGTGATGCAATCAATGCATCACTATAGTCACAACAGATAGTCTATCTTGCCCTTTCACCTATCTCTCCACTGGGTCTCCACTGAAACTGCCATGCACTGTAGTTAACTGTTGTATTGTTCAGTTGATTAATGATTTATTATTTTTGAATTAATTAACTAATTAATTCACTCCACTCTCACTAGTGTATCATTCAGTTAGACTAGATACAACTAGCTCAATTGAGTCTAACTGAGTTAAACTGAATACAACTCCATAAACTACTCTTCCAACTCTGTCATAACTTTTCCACTTCAGTTCTAACTGAGTGCTCCATGCATGAACCACTAGTTGCCCTTGGGAATTGCGTAATTCCCTCAGTCCACTGATTTTCCAAATATGTGCACTGAACTTAAGTGCTCCAAGAGAATAAGTTGTTGTTTAAAGTCTGATTATTATTAAGAGCTAATAATAATCGACATGCATCTATTTTTAGATCGACAATCTATAAATAGACTTCGCCCAATATTCTAAAAATAGAATTTCATCTATTTTTCCAACTTGATCAACTATTCACAAATAGCATCCTGCAACTTCTGAAATATGATCACCATGTCTCAAAATAGACATAGTCTAAAAATAGACTTGCGCCAAAAATAGCCTGCGGGCCCACTTAGTAAAGGACTGTGACTCTTTTCACTAAGCTCATCATCTTGTTGAATCTCAACACTCCCTCTCAACAAGATAGGGATTATCTTTCACCGTGATCCTGCCTCTATGGTATTTGAATTTTCTCCTAGTGAGCGCCTTCGTCAAAATATCTGCATCCTGATCTTCCATAGGAATGTACTGAAGCAACATGATCTTCCGCTGCACACAATCTCTGATATGATGATACCGGATATTAATATGTTTAGATCTATCATGAAAAACATGATTAACTGAGAGTTTAATGCAACTCTGATTATCACAATGTATCACTATGGGATCTAAATGTGAACTGAACAAACCAACCAGAATCTTCCTCATCCAGATAGCCTCACATGCAGCTTGACTTGTTGCCATGTATTATGCTTCCACTGAACTGAGTGCCATGGATCTTTGTTTCCTGCTGTACCACAAAAATGTTATAGATCCGATACTGAAAATCCCTCTGATGTGCTCTTTCCATCTGTTGGGCTTCTTCCCAATTTGCATCCATGAATCCATGCAACTTCACCTCATTCGTCTGTCTATACCATAAACCATACTCAGATGTGCCCCTGAGATATCTCAGGACATGCTTGCCTGCCTTCCAAAAGAGCTTGGTAGGCTTAACCATCGTTTGTGAAAGCTGGTTCACAACATAGCATATGTCTGGTCTTGTATTGACTAAATACATGAGCAAACCCACCAACTGTCGATAAACAATGGCATCCACTACCTCTGCCAAATGTAGCATCCTCTTTCTTCCAATTTCCTGGAAGAGGAGTGTGGATAGGCTTGCAGCCTTGCATGTGAAACTTCTCCAGTATCTCTCGGGCATACTTTCCTTGAGACACAAATAGTTCACCTTCCCGCTGCCATATTTCCAATCCAAGGAAATAATGAGGGAGGCCCAAATCCTTCATATCAAACTCCCTTGCAAGATCTGCCTTGCATGAGTGTATCAACTGCTCATCACCTGTTAGTATTAAATCATCAACATAAAGAACAATTATTAAAAGCTTACCCTCCACCACAATCTGGTACAGGTTTGCATCCGCCTCACTCTTGGTGAAGCCAAGTCCAGTGAAATAGCTATCGATCCGAGTGTACCAAGCACGTGGTGCTTGTTTAAGCCCATACAATGCTCTTTTGAGCCTGCACACATGTGACTCGCTGCTGAAGATCTCAAATCCTTCAGGTTGCTTAATGTACACCTCTTCCTCAATGATCCCATTAAGGAACGCAGTCTTCACATCCATCTGATGAATGTGCCAACCCATCTGTGCTAAGAGAGCAAGGATGGTCCGTGTGGAAGAATACCATGCGACAGGTGCAAAGGTTTCTTCATATTCAATCCCCGGGAAACAAATATTTCCTTATACTTCTCGATGCTCCCATCAGCATCTTGCTTTACCTTGTAGATCCATCTTGATCCTACAACTGATTTTCCCACTGGTCTTGGAACAATCTCCCAAGCACTGTTTCTGACAATGGAGTCATACTCCTCCACCATGGCATCTACCCATGTGGGCTCCTGCACTGCTTCTTCAAAATAAGATGGCTCTATCACGATACACTTGCTCATAAGAGCCATGTATCTAGTAAATTGGTCAGATGACTGTCTCTGTTTGTGCTGTGATGTAGGAAATCCTACATTCTATGCCACATCAAGTTTTAGTCTCTCAGCTTCTGTGGTATGATTTCTGCCTTGTCTGATGTTTGGTTCTACAGGAGTGGACTCCTCCACTCCATGAATCTCCTCTTGTGGCTGATCCACATCTAGAGGCTCATATTTGGGAACAAGAAGTTCCTCCTCTGCATGCAAGTGTAGCTCCCTCTCAAGTGACAACTTCATGGTTTTCACCTCATTGAATTTTATATCCCGTCGCACCACAGTCATCTGACTATCTGGAAAATACACACGATAATTATGGGGTGTTTCTATGTACCCCAAAAATATCCCAACTTCTGCAGTTGGCTCCAGCTTCTTCCTGGCGTCCTTTGTCACATTAATGTAAGCAGATGAGCCAAAAATCTTCAAATGAGAAATATCAGGCTTCTTACCAGTAAAAGCTTCTTCAGGTGTACTCATGCCATGTACTCTATGAGGACAACGGTTTTGCACATAAACCGCAGTGTTGCATGCTTCCACCCCCAAGTGCATCGGTAGGCCTTGGTCATGCAGCATCGCTCGTGCAGCACTCATGATCATTCTATTCTTCCTCTCCGCGACCCCATTCTTCTGTGGGTTATGAGGCGCTATGAGTTCTCTTCGAATTCCTTCTTTTCTACATAAGTATTTGAATTCGCTTGAGATGTATTCACCACCATTATTGCTCCATAGAGCTTTCACTTGCTTCCCCGACTCCTTCTCCACCAATGCTTTGAACTCATAGAACTTTGAGAATGTTTCAATCTTCTTCTGTATGAAGAATATCTAGCATCTACGAGAATAGTCATCAAAAAATATAACATAATATCTATGTTTTTCTGATGAAGCAACCGAAAAAGGATCACACACGTCTGTGTGAATTCTCTCCAGGATCACCGAAGCATGATTTTCCTTCTCATGAAAGGTGGTCTTCACAAACTTACCCATAGTACATCTCTTGCACTGATATGACTACGCAAGAGTACCCTTGGGAAGTCCAGTAGAAATCTGCTGCAAAATCTTCAAAGCGCCATGGTGAAGATGGCCTAATCTCCTGTACCATTATTCACCCTCATCCCGGCTCACCACTTCTTCTACTTTTCCCATCATTGCAGTGCAGCCATCTACCTCCATCTTGTAGAGATTCTTAATTCGAACCCCTATATTCTTGGTTTTACCCTTTGTTTTATGTCGAAGGAAGGCTTTTCCCTCACTAAAAACAACATCATAACCTTTGTCTTCCAGCATTGTGACCGAGACCAAGTTCTTCTTCAGACCTAAAACATGAATAATATTCTTCAACAAGAAAGGATTATTGGACTCCCTCTCAAAGGTAATGGTCCCAATGCCAGTCGCACTGTATCGACCATCGTCGCCCATATCTATATGCATCTGGAGGTCCTCCTCCAAGTCATTAAACAACTCCTTGTCTCCCGTCATATGGAAAGACGCACCACTATCAAGATACCACACCAATCCCATACAACTTTAAACCAAGCATGAAATCAAAGAGAAATCAAGTTCAAATTGCAAGGCTAAGGCCTCTCCAGCTGTAGCTCCAGCATCCTTCTTGTTCTTCTTCTTCTGTGGGCAGTTAGTGGCGAAATGCCCATGTTCGTGACAGTGAAAACACTTCACTTTGGACAAATCCTACTTCTTGCCTTTAGCATCAGATTTTGAAGGAAATTTCTTCCCCTTCCCTTTCCTTGCTTTGGTAGCCAAAGCGTAATTCTCTTTATCTTCATTCTTCGATGAATAGCCATCCCTTGTATCCCGCCTTATCTCCTCCTACACAAGATCCGACCAAAGTCGCTCCCATCCCGGCAATTTCTCCTGTCCATTGACAGAGCCTTCATAGCTATGCCAACTCTTCGGAAGCCCAAGGAGAGCCAAGCTCACCAAGTCTTCATCATCAATAGTAACCCCCACACTTCCCATTTCATCCTTACAGTGGACAAACTTCGTTAGGTATTTTCGAATATTGTCGCCCTTCTCCATTTTTATTTTTCTGAGCTTGTCTTTAAGCGCCAACTTCCTCTCGTCGCTTCTGCTTTGGAAAAAATCTATCAAAGCCTTCCACATTAAGAATGGATTGGCTTTCACATGAAGGCTGGACACAATATGGTCCTTCACACCTTCCAACATAATTCTTCTTGTCTTTGCTGTCTTCTTTTTCCATGTGTCAAGTAATGCAACATCGCTAGATCCGGGCTTAGGAACATCGCTATCGATGAACTCCTTCAGTCCATTATCCTCTAGCACCGCCTCCATCCTGTACTTCCAAGCTATTTAATTCGAGCTCCCATCAAGTTCATACTCCAATTGCAACCCGTTGAAAGACATTTCAATGTATACTCAACTTCTGCCTCAAGAATCTTCTGTAGCAAATTCGAATTGTCCACCAGCACAAACTCAACAATTCTTCATAATTTCAATCTTCAAGAATTAACAATGCTTTGATACCATGTAGAAAATATATACATTAAGCATGCATATGTCCTAGATTCCCCTGATCTCACAATATTTAACTTCTTGCAAAATAAAAAATCATTCCACTGTTAATATTTTGCGGAAAATTAATTGCACACACATGTGAAGAATAAATAAAAACAATCGAACATAGCACAATTTTTTAACGGGAAATCCTGAAGCTGAAAACCCCAACTATCATATATTATGTATCATGGAGATCATATGAAAATCTCATACAAAGCTTAGTACATCAAGCTCTCAGTACAATACAATCGTCACACACTAATCAGGAAAAATCTGCAAATCCATGCACCAATCTTTGCCCCCTGGTAACCTGCCTCCACTGCACAATCCATGCTGAAGAATAGCTCTGAATGAATTCGAATTACCCTTGCCTTGACTGCGCAATCCTCATTGGCAACTCCAATGTGTGTGTGATGCAACCAATGCATCACTATATTCACAACAGATAGTCCATCTTGCCCTTTCACCTATCTCTCCACTCGGTCTCCACTAGAACTGCCATGCACTATAGTTAACTGTTGTATTGTTTAGTTGATTAATGAGTTATTATTTGTGAATTAATTAACTAATTAATTCACTCCACTCTCACTAGTGTACCATTCAGTTAGACTAGATACAACTACCTCAACTTAGTCTAACTGAGTTAAACTGAATACAACTCCATAAACTACTCTTCCAACTCTGTCATAACTTTGCTACTTCAGTTATAACTGAGTCCTCCATGCATGAACCACCATTTGCCCTTGGGAATTGAATAATTCCCTTAGTCTACTGATTTTCCAAATCTGTGCACTGAACTTAAGTGCTCCAAGAGAATAAGTTGTTGTTTAGAGTCTGATTATTATTAAGAGCTAATAATAATCGACATGCATCTATTTTTAGATCGACGATCTATAAATAGACTTCGCCCAATCTTCTAAAAATAGAATTTCATCTATTTTTCCAACTTGATCAACCATCCACAAATAGCATCCTACAACTTTTGAAATATGATCACCATGTCTAAAAATAGACTTGCACCAAAAATAGCCTGCGGGCCCACTTAGTGAAGGTGACTCTTTTCACTAAGCTCATCATCTTGTTGAATCTCAACAGAAAGGTTAGAAATTGCAGTTCCTTCCAGTTTTCATTTTATTATCATGTTGCTTGCAACATGTGTTTATCAACCATAAATCTTTCTTCTGTTTTGTTTATGGTAAATTCTTGTTCACTCCTTTCTTGCTAGGTTTTACCTATCAATGCGTTGGCTGACCCATGGTTTTTATTGTTCGATTTAGGTATTTTCACTGAGTTTGGCTTCAACTTACTCTCACGACCATCCTACAACCTGGTTTCTCCTTCAGTTTTTTGAATTGTTATACACAAGTATGATTCCTTTCAAGATGAGGTAACCTTATGATACTTTATTTTCTGAAATTCCATTACTCCAATACTTATCTCGCTTAATGTGTGTAGGGATCCGCTTCCAACTCCCTTGGTTGGCATAGGAGTCCGGATTCTTCTTGGCCCAGTTAATGTGGAAAACCTCGTTAGTTTCAGGGATTTTATTTTCTATTTAACTCACCAGAAGTTTTGGGTTTCTACAACTTTTAATGTTAAGGCCAAGGCTTTAATCCTGTCGTATCTAGTCTAATGGTTTAAGTTTACTGTTGAGGCTAAAGGCTTGAAGCCAATCGTGTCTCGTCTAATTTTTTAAGGGTTTCAATTTTAGTTTCTACTGTCAAATGCAGAGTGGTAATTGAAAAAAAATTATTGTAACCCTATTACAACAACAATTCAGTTCGTTGTTTAGTTTTTTGAGGGTTTGAACACAATTTGGTTACCTTATTATTTTTGTTGAGATACTTGTATCTTCATAACGATTCTTCCAGGTATATAATATATGAAAATTATTTGATTATCGTTCTGTGTTGCACTATGTACATGTTTGATTATCATTCTATATTACACCATGTATAAAACTGGTTTGGTTATGTTGGTTTTCTTTCAGTGCTCTTTCTTTGTTAATGAAATTGTTGATATATGCAAGTTTGAATTTTAAATATTAGTTTAGTCAAATGTATTTTGTCATTGGTCATGGTAACGAACCCCCTGTGATTTTGATTATTAGATTCTGGATTGAACAACCAGGGACTTTTCTAAGCTAGGTCATTGCCACAACTAAACCAAGGAACTAACCCAGGCTATCTTAGTGTGATTTAGAATAGTTTTTTTGTACATAAATTTTTTATGTTATTGCTCTGGTTGGTTCAATCCCATATTTAATTACTATATTTGTACATAAATATTACTATACAAGAATTAATACAAACTTTAGACTGTTAAATTTCATTCACCAGATTTACATCAATATTTTATCCTGTAAGCGTACTCTGACATCAAAAGACTCCATTACAGAACCTGTTACTTGACTCCGCTATTACATACTCATTACATAACTTTACTGTAACAATTATAATCACAAAACAAGTCAAGAATACTCATTTGTTTTTCCATTAGGGGAATTTTCAGGTCTAAAATGGGCCTCCTAAGAAAAATGTGCAACCCCAATAAAATTTATAAGAACCAATAGGATTCAAGATGATGATGTCAACCATGGGGGATGATTCACCATTTTTGGAGTAAAAAAGTAAAAAAAATTACAAAATAATAAAACTATTTTTTGAACTCGTATTTTGAACTTATCTCCCTAAGGTTTTACTCTAAATTCAAGCGGGAGTACTCGTTGGATGCAAAATTTAATTCCTCATCCAAGTAGTACCCATGTTGCATACTTTCGATGGATCTTTCCACACGAAAAATGATAAATACATAAAAAAAGTGATTGCAAACACGTTTTTGATGTACCAAGGTCCATTGAAAGTATGGAATATGGTTCTCCTTGGATGAGGAATCAAATTTTGCGTCCAAGGAGTGTTATCGCTCGAAATTTGAGTAAACCCATAGGGAGATAAGTTTAAAATATGAGTTGAAAATATAGTTTTTTATTTTTTCCCTCTAAAATTTGATGATGTAATGTAATCTTATTTTATTATTTCCAGTATTATTTATAATTTTCTTAGGAGGCCCATTTTTTATCTTAAAATTCCCCTAATGTCTGTCTTTCTGAAATCTAGAACTCCTGCGGAGAAATTCCCTATTCCTCCCTTCCTCGAGACCAATGTCAACAGCATCTCCCCTCGGCTATCCTTGACATGCAGGATGGTAGTAACAATTCTGCATAGATAGCTTCCAAGGCTATTTGATCCCAACCAGATGTCGTCCCAATTCTTACTATTGCTCATGCCTGTGTGACATTTCAACACGGTTCCTTAGCACAATTTTGTCTTTGATATGCTCTTCTCTCCATTTAGGATACCTCAGGTACATATTACGCTCTTGGTTTCCTTTTTTTTTCATCTTTTATTCTCAAGGAGAGGTTATGGGAAGGTAGCCACTTAATCCATAACTAACTAACCACCCTGACATGTTGGGACAATTAGGCATAGTCTCGACATCCATTGTTCATGATTCCTGCATCACTATAAATCTTGTTAAATAAAAAAATATTTCCTAACTTAATCATGTGACATTTTCAAAGTCTATCATTCTTATCATGTCTTTTAACTGGAGTAGTTATTATTTACAATTTTATGAGGGGATGTTACATCTCTCCCCCCTTTAAATCAAACATCATCCCAATGTTTTCACAATGCTAGAATAATCTTGTGTAAGCTTCTTTCATAAGTTTTTCATCCTCCCAGGTAGTCTCTTCTGGGCTAAAGTGCCACCACTACGCTTTAACCTGGGTGATAACTTGCTTCCAAAACGTTACTTCCCTCCAATCAAGGATGTGTAGTGGCTTGATTATGAAATTGTTGTCTAGCTTGACCTACATAAACAATTTTTAAGTACTTATTATATTCTACCTTGTATACACAAAAAATAAATATTTATATACATTTCGTTGTTATGCAAGTTACCTGTATGTCCTTCCAATTGATTATCTGTTTAGGATCATATATGTATTTCTTTAATACAAAAACACGAAAAACGTTATGCACACGTTTATGGCTTGATAAGGCTAGTTGATAGGAAATCGGTCCAATTCGTGCCAAAATCTGGAAAGGACCACAAAATCTAGGTGCAAGCTTGGTACACCCTCCCCATTGTAAGGTAATTTTCTTGGGTTTTACCCAAACATATACATGATCCCAAACTTAAATTCCTGGTAACTGTGTTTTTTATCTGCATAGGCTTTTTGCTGATCTTGTTTGGCTTTTAAATTATTTCTTACTTTCTTCACCGCTTCCTCCATTTATTTTAGCATTTCGGTTCCCAACATTAATTTGTCTTCAGGGCCTCCCCAATTTACAAGTGTTCTACATCTGCGTCCGTATAAGACCTTGAAGGGGCTCATTTTCAAAGATGCATGATAACTGTTATTATAAGAAAATTATATCAAATGTAAGTAATCCTCCCATTTAGATGGTTGTTGAATTACGTACATTCTTAGCATATCCTCAAGCACTTGATTTACCCTTTGGGTCTGCCCATCCGTTTGAGGATGATAGGTTGTACTAAATTGTATTTGTGTACCCAATCCTTCAAATATATCTTTCCAAAATGCAGGCATAAACTTCACGTCTCTATCTGAAATTATTTCTTTTGGTATCCCATGCAATCTAAAAATTTATTTCATGAATATATTAGCAATTTGAACTGTTTTAAAAGTAGACTATACAGGAAAAAAATATGCAGATTTACTTAATTTTTCCAAAATTACCATTAGAGAGTCATTTTGTTTCTTAGTTTTTGGAAAACCTATAATAAAATCAATTGTAATCATTTCCCACTTCCATTCTGGAATTGGCTATGGGTGAAGCAATCCAGCTGGATGTTGATGCTCAATCTTCACCTATTGACATTCTAAACAACAAGCCAAATAATCCACCACCTATTTTTTCATTCCTAGAGAAAAGTATTCCTTTTTTTAATGTAATGATCAATTTTTGATAATCATGGTGAGCTGCATAAGGACTTCTATGGTAAGGATTAGTTGTTTGAAACTTTTTTGATTAGGAACATAAATCATGTTTCGATAGATTAGCATATTTTCATCATTTACCTTAAAATCCCAATTATTGTTCACTATTGTTCATAATTTGAGCTCGTTTCCATAAAAATCGATATTCAGGGTTACTTTCGGCGACCTCTTTGATATGTTCTTTAAAGGAAAGCTCAACCTTGCTAAAGGATATTTCATACACACAATTTAGTTTGCGACTCAAGGCATCTGCTACTAGATTCTCTTTACCTTTTAAATTCTTAATTTCAAAATCAAATTCACTCAAAAATTCAACCCAACGCACCTGTTGAGCATTCAAAGTGGGTTGTTTAAAATAGTTATTTTAACTATTATGATTTTTCATTAGTAAAAATTTCTTCCCCAACAAGTAATGTCGCCACATTTTTAATGCGTGTATCATCGTCGTTAGCTCTAAATCATAGGCATAGCATTTCTGCTCATGTTCCTTCAGCTTTTGGGATTCATAAGTGATAACTCTATCATCTTGCATTAACAACCCCCCTACACCCTCTTTACAAGAATTTTTGCACACAAAAAATTCCTTGTCTGGATCTGCAATGCTTAGAATAAGATCGATGGTGAGTACGTGTTTTAACAGATCAAAACTAATTTGACATTCAAATTTCCATTTGAAAGTTCTTCCTTTTCTCTATAAGGAGGTGATGGGATAAGATACTTTGGATAATCCTTCCACAAATCATCTGTAGTATCCAGATAGTCCCATAAATGACCTTATATCAATCACATTCTTCGAAATTGGCCATTCCATTATAGTTTTTATTTTTTCTGGGTCCACAAAAATTACATCCTCAGTTATGACATGTCCTATAAAATATAACTATTTGTAAACAACATTTTTCTACCACTTTGGAGCTTATATAACTCAAGTTAGCTTCTATATCAATCAAACCAGATACAGTTTGACCACAAATCTTACCTTCAAATTCCACCATAGTTGGTTGGTACTCATCTTGATGGTCTTCTAAAGAAGCATTAATTCTGAGTAAACTCCTCGCTACTTACCCATGGCCATTGCTTCTTGAATATGTGCAACCTTCTCTATTCCCTTACGATAAGGACAATTCTTAACATAATGTGGACCTCCACATCCCCAACACTGTACTGGCGGTCTAGCTATTTGTTCCATTTCAGTATTATTTGGTTGTTCATTGGTTTTCGATTCATTTGGTAGCCTAATCCTTTGTTGGGCCCTGTTGGCATTTCGGTTATGCTAATTTTTATAAGGCCCTTTAATATTAAGGAACTTATTTCCTTTAGCACATGGTGGAAACTTAGATCCATTATTTTCAGTCCACTTTTTTCCACCCTCTCCCTTCTTCTTGATTTGTTGATAACATATACACGCCTTCTTTATCGCTTCATCCATAGTTTTTGGATTATCAAACTCTAGACGTTATTTCATGAACACGGGAAAACTACTAATAAATCGTTGGAATTTTGCCTTCTCTTCGCATATATAAGGGAAATATCGCAATAAAGAGGTGAATTTTGTTATGAACTCATCCATGGTTAGTTATCCTAACTGAAGGTCATGGAATTCCTTCGCTTTTTCATTATGAAATATTTCAGTTAAATACTTGTTCATTAATTATGTATACTATTTTCATCTCCTCCCACCATAAAGGGGGCTTTCCCTTGTAACTGATAGATTTCCAAACAAACCTTTATATTATGATCACATTCGTACAATTGAAATTATTTTTCATATTAATAAGCCAGGCTTCCACAACCTCCTCCTGCTCACTGTTGAGTCTCAAATCTGCATCTTTCTTATACATCTTCCTAGACCTTTTTCACTCACCTGAACCTTCCAAGTTGTCAATATCATTGTATATTAATTTCAAAAGAGCAACTAAAATGGTTTTTAACTATATTTTGTGTCTGCTGTTTGATTTAGATTTTTGCTCATTTAGCTGCGGAATCTTGCCACTTTCCGCAGCTGCTGCAACTTTCTGCAGCCATTTTGTGAAAGTCTATGTTACAGGTGTCTTCAGGAAAAACGAGCCACATGGGCAAGTCAGAAATGATGTGGACATGGATCGTGTCCTATTGGCTCAAGCAAAATCACCTAAGGAGGTTGCGGTCAAAGGTGGCCAAGTGGAAGTCAACCGTAGATTCCCATGGTGACAGGACTCTGTTTCTCATCACGTGAGGATTTTCATGACCGTTTCTAACTTACGGGAGACACATCAACACCTGTACACGGCTCCGTAAGCCAAATCCAACATCCACTCTTCATATATTTACTCCTCAACGCGGCCATGATCCTAGATCTCTGGACGTAATGGTTTACGTGTTTTCTATCAGCATAAACTTTAGGGAATTAGTTATATTTCCTTTGTTATAAATAATGTGTTTGCATACGCATATTAGATTAGTCTCCATTAGCCTTCAGATAGCTCTGTAATGTAATTACGTTGCCACTGTGCCGTAATATCACCTCTCTGTTATGACTTCATTTTAATATATAAGAAGACTCTGTTTCCAAGCGTAATTCGTACTTGAAGGCTGTTGCCAAGGCTGGTGCAGAGGGCCCCTGCACACGCTGAGGTTTTGTGCATTATTGTATAGTTCTTGTTTTATTTCTTTAAATTCATTGTGCCATAATCATTCAAGTGTTTAAAAGTTGCATCTTTCATGGTATTTATGCTTCATCTCATTTTATAATCTTTCATGCTTTACACTTTACTTCTGTCCATAATCTTTCATGTTTTATGTTAACTGATCAGTGTTCTTGTTTCAGATTTCAAATAGGAAGCCCGGGCATTTGCATATCTTTTGACTAATGACATGGAATCAATATTGTTCTGCTGCTAATTTACTTTTTGTTTAATTCCAGCACTGCTTTGTTTATTTCAGTCTTGCACATTTGTTTCAGTAGTTATATTTAGATATATTAAATTTCTCATGTCATTTTCAGTTACCTCCGAAAGCCACAGCTGGACTGATGGTGAGGGATTGAAGTATGAATGTGTAGTTTGATATTAGTTTACTTTCTGCAAGATTAGATATATTAAATTGCTCATGTCATTTTCAGTTACCTCCGAAAGCCACAGCTGGACTGATGGTGAGGGATTGAAGTATGAGTGTGTAGTTTGATATTAGTTTACTTTCTGCAAGTTAGATATATTAAATTTCTCATGTCATTTTCAGTTACCTTCGAAAGCCATAGCTGGACTAATGGTGAGGGATTGAAGTATGAGTGTGTAGTTTGATATTAGTTTCTTTTTCTGCAAATTAGATATCAGGTTGCTCAAGTTGTTTATGGTTACCTCCGAAAGCCATAGCCGGACTAATGGCGAGGGATCAGAATATAAGTTGATGTAATTTGATTTAGATTTACTTTGTTGCAATTCTTGGATTTCTTTAAGCATAGTTTCTTTTGTGTTTAGACAGCAGCAAGGATAGTTTGGTTTTCATGCTCAATAGTTCACTGTTTTGATTTACTAGGATAGCAGCACATTTTCATTTCCTTTCAAGTTTTGTCATTGTATGTTTCAAATTCATTTTGAAGTTTCAAGTTGGTAAATCATTATAAAGGATATCATTGCCTTGAACAATCATAACCATACTTGTTTTTATTTTAGAATTTCCATCTCACATTAGAAAACTGAAAACGATAAAAAGATAAGAAATAGGTTATCTTGCACATATAGTGCGCCACACTTCATCAGCTTACGAATCCCGGATTGATAAATTAATGTAGCAATTTAGGACACACTAAATTGACCAAACATTTTGGCGCCGTTGCCGGGGAAGTGTAACTAGGTAGCCAATTTCTTTATAAAAAAAACAAAATAATAAAAGAAGGGAAAACTTGATAACTTCTTGAAGTATGCTCTCCTCTTGCACCTAGTGTGATCTGGAGGAACAGAAAAGAGAGTTATTGGTTTAGCAATTTCTTAAGTATGCTCTCTTCTTGCACCTAGTGTGACCTGGAAGATCAGAAAGAGAATTATTAGCCCAACTTTTAAAAATAAAAAAAAATAAAAAAAAATGACATGCATAGAGAAAGAGATTCTAGGGGAAGGTTTATAGCTAAAGCCAAGAGTTCGATTTTTACAAATCCATCTTCTTCAAGGCATAGACAAGAATCACCACCATCTACCCCTAGCCTTAAGATTTTTGGAATTCAAGGAACAGTTGAATTAGAGGATTCTCCTATACCACCTACTAAATCCCATTTAGAAAACAAAGAGACTCTCTCTCATCCTCCCTTGATAGAAGAACCAGAGGACTTTAAGGACTCTAAAGAAACTATCATGGCAGAGGAAATAATAGATGGATTTAGAGGTAGAGGTAGAGGTAGAGGAGAAGGAAACAATGGAGACAACAATGGTGAAGATAATAATGGAAGAAATAGGGAAGGAGATAACTTGTTTGGATTCCCTATAGTTGATGAGGAAACTCATACAACAATGAAAAATATCTCACCATCTGTCCTACCCAACTTTTATGGCTTGCGAAGTGAGGATCCTGAAACATTTCTGTTTGAGTTTGAAGTCGTGTGCCGAACCTATGACTATATGGAAGACTCTCAAAAACTCAAACTGTTTCCTTCAACTTTGAAGGGAGCTGCTTTGAAATGGTTCATGGGATTAGATACTCAATCTATTAGGACTTGGAATGATATGAAACAAACATTTTTGGATAGATACTTGGACTATTGTATGCCCACCAATCACAAGGATGAGGTATTCAAAATGATGCAAAAAGAAGATGAAAATTTGGAAGACTTACTTCAAAGATTTCAATACAACTTGAAAAGAGAAAAGATGAGCAACTTAGATGATGAAACCTTGAAAGCCCTCATATTAAAAGCCATTAGAGATGAATGGATAGATATTTTAAACATGATGGGGAAAGGAGACATTTCTCAACTTCCACTTCGTGACATAACAGAACTATGTGTCCATCTCTCAAGAGGAAAATCTAAAACAGAAAAAGGGCCTAGGGATCCTTCTCTTATTAGGGCTAACAAATCTGCAACTGGATCAGTAAGTAGGGCAGAGATTGGTAATATGCTTGATGAGTTCAAAACTGACATCTTAGGGAGCCTTAGTGAACAACTAGACACCCTTAAAATCCAAAACAAGCAGAAAGCAGAAACAGATGCTTTAGCCATCTTTTGTCCGAAATGTAGGAAGAAACATGCTTTAAGGGAATGTCCCTTGGATGCAAAAGTTGTAGAAACATGTATAATTTGCTCAGAGAATCATGAGATCAAGGATTGTCCTTCAATTCCTGGACTCAAAGATGTTTTTCAAGAAGACCCAAATTCAGTAGAATCTCTCTGTTTTGTTGCAATAAGACCTTGGCAGGGACAACAAACTCAAGGGTTTAACAACCCTATGAATCTTCAAACCCCACCAAATTGGAATCCTTGGCAACAACCTTGGCTCCAACATCAAAATCCATATCAGCCATGGGTACAAGGGATGCAAAATCCTTATGGGAGATTTGCTCAATTTTATCAATATCCTCCATATTTTCAAAATCAACAAGCTCCACAACTTCCAAACCCAAATCCACAACTTTCATTGTCATTTCCACAACAACAACCTTCTCAACAAAATCCAAATCCTCAACTCATGCTCCCATACCAACAAAAGACAAATCAACTTCCAGCTCAGCCATTGCCAAATCCTAACAATAAAAATCCTCAGAATACTTACATGGTAGAAGGACAACAATTTCCTACCTATATGATTGTTTCTCTCAATGATGTACAACTCAGATCTGGTAGAGTTTTAGAAAAACCTTCTATAGATATTCAAGAACAAGATACCTCTGAGGAGGACTCTCTTAAAATCAATGAGGGTTCTGAGGAAGCATCTCTTCAAAATTCAAACATTCAAAAATAAAAAGAAAAGTTAACACCCACAACTCCTATAGTTGAGCAACCTGCATCTTCATCTACACCTCCTTTTCCCGAAAGACTACAAATTGACAAGGGGGTGGAAAAACAAATCTTGTTGCCTAACTATGATTTTCTAGATGAATTGAAGAATGTTTGTATCAAGATTCCCTTGCTACAAGCCATTCGAGAGATTCCTATTCTAGCAAAAACACTAAAGGAGTTGAGTTTTAAAAGACCAGGAAGGAAACTAAAAGATACAAGAAGAATCCACCTGGTAGGAAAAATTGCAGATATCATGATGGGAAAAATTACCATGCAGAAGTATGTAGATCCAGGAAGTCCAATTGTCAAGACACATATAAATGGGATAGAAATTCCAAATACATTGATTGACTTAGGGGCTGCTATCAACATTATGAGTAGACAGACTATGGACCAGCTAAAACTTCCTAACCTTCTTTTTACACCTACTTTACTGCAACTCGCAGATCGATCAATTATTAAACCAGATGGTGTATTAGAAGATATTTCAGTCTCCTTAGATTCTTGGGAATATCCGGTAGATTTTATGATTTTGACTCCCAAGAGTAATCTAGGAGGACACCCACTTATCTTAGGAAGACCTTGGCTAGCCACAGCTGATGCTTTTATTAGTTGTAGATCTGGGGATATGTACATTTCTAATGGTAATTCGACAAAGATATTAAATTTGTATCCTCCAACAAAAGCAATCACAGAAGTAGGAAATAATGAATGGGTTGATGATGAGGACACTATACAACCTATCTTTACCATTTCTGAAATCAGTGAGGATAGTCAAATTCTGAACACATTAGAAAATTTTGAGACATCTTCAGAATATGACCCCACACAATTTCAGTTGGAATCTGACATAGAATATTTATCATCAAGACAAATGTCTCTTTACTCTATGGAAGAGTTTGGTAGTTCTACCATTGAGATTTTTCCAGAAAAAACATTGAATATCAACAAACATTTGGAAAAGTCACAACAAAAAGAACTAATCAAAATCTTGCAAAAACATTCTACTGCATTTGCATGGGAGTATATTGACATGAAAGGTATTGATCCTAAGACTTGCATCCATCATATCTATATTGAGGAAAACAATAGACCAATCAGACAACCTCAAAGAAGGATGAATCCAAATCTTAGGGAGATAGTGAAAGAAGAGCTCCAAAACTACTCAATGTAAACTTCATTTATCCAATTTCAGATAGCCGATGGGTTTCTCCTTTGGTTATAGTACCTAAAAAGAATGGTAAATGGAGGGTATGCATTGATTACAGGGAATTGAACAAAGCAACTTTGAAGGATCACTTTCCTTTGCCTTTTATTGATCAGGTATTAGATACATTAGCAGGTAAAAAGTACTTTTCATTTTTGGATGGTTTTAGTGGCTATAATCAAATTCAGGTCGCACCTGAAGATCAAGATAAGACCACATTTACTTGTCCATGGGGAACTTTTCCCTACCGAGTGCTTCCTTTTGGGTTATATAATGCACCCGCAATGTTCCAAAGAGCAGTACTAGGAATTTTTTCTGATCTAATCCATGATTGTGTAGAGGTTTATATGGATGATTTTACAGTTTATGGTAATTCATTTGAAGAAGCATTAGAAAATTTGGAAAAAGTTCTTATAAGATGTAAAGAAACAAACCTTTCATTAAGCCATGAAAATTCTTTATGATGTTTACTGAAGGGATTGTTTTAGGACATCATATTTCAGGAGATGGGATTAAGGTTGATAGATCAAAAGTTGAAGTCATCTCCAAGTTGCCTATTCCAAATTGTCAAAGAGATGTTAGAAGTTTTCTAGGATTTACTCGTTACTATAGAAGATTTATAGAAAAATTCACTAAAATAGCATCTCCACTCTTCAAATTGCTTACAAAAGACTGTGAATTTAAATGGGATCCTGATTGTCAATCAGCCTTTGAAACTTTGAAAACAAGATATCTGAAGCACCTATCTTGAGAGGACCAAATTGGAAACTCCCTTTCCATATTTCTACGGATGCTTCAGATACAGCTCTAGGAGCTGTGTTGGGTCAAAAAGATTTAGTTCCTTATGCCATTTATTATACTAGTAAAAATTTGACTCCCATAGAGTTGAACTATACTGTGACTGAAAAAGAGTTTTTAGTTGTTGTTCATGCAATTAATAAGTTTAGGCATTACATAACAGGATATGAAACTTTTATTCATACTGACCATTCTGCAATTAGATATTTAATGAACAAACCTGTTACTAATGGCAGAGTGACAAGATGGCTCTTACTTTTGCAAGAATTCAATATTACTGTGTTGGATAGACCAGGAAAAAAAAATACAGTAGCTGATTTCTTGTCTAGGATTCAAAATTTTAAAGAAGATTCTCCTGTAGAGGATAAGTTTCCTGATGAATACTTGTTTGCAGTAACTATTAAGACTCCTTGGTATGCAGATATTGCTAACTATTTGGTTACAGGGAAACTGCTTTCACATTTATTTCCAAGTGAAAAACGAAAAATTATTCAGGAGAGTTCAAAATATTCATGGATTTCTAACGAATTGTTTAAAACAGGGCCAGATCTTGTGATCAGAAGATGTGTCAGGGAAGATGAAATGCCCGATATTCTTAAGGCATGTCATGATGAACCATGCGGCGGACACTTTGCGGACAAAAGGACGGCCTATAAAATCCTTTCCTTGGGATATTATTGGCCTTCTCTCTTCAAAGATGCAAAACAATATGTCAAAAGGTGTGATAGCTGCCAAAGAGCAGGGAAACCTACCCTTTCAAATGAAATGCCATTGCAAACACAGGTACTCATTGAACCCTTTGAAAAATGGGCTTTAGATTTCATTGGACCGATTAATCCACCATCGAAGCAAAAGAAGTATATATTGGTTTGCACTGATTATGTTACTAAATGGGCAGAAGCTAAAGCATTAGTATCTGCTACTGAAAATTCAGTTGTTCATTTTCTTTATGAGGATATTTTTACTCGCTTTGGTGTTCCAAGAGAAATTGTAACAGATCAAGGGAGCCAATTCACATCAAACTTGGTGGAGAAGTTGATGGAAGAATATAAAATCAAGCACAGAAAATCTACTCCTTACCATCCACAAGCAAATGGTCAAGTGGAGTCCACAAACAAAGTTCTTGAAAGTATCATCACCAAAACTGTTCATCTACATAGAAGAGATTGGGAAGAAAGGCTTCCAGAAGCCTTGTGGGCCTACAGAACTACATGGAGGAATACAACAGGACATTCTCCCTATGAACTTGTTTATGGGAAAGAAGTCTTGCTCCCCATTGAGTTCCAAATCAAGACCTTCAAGATAGTAGTTCAGTTGGGGATGGACTTATCAGAAGCCCAAAAGCATAGAATGGAGCAGTTGAACGAGCTAGATGAGATCAGACAAGAAGCAATTTTAAGAACTGATCTAGTTCAATATCAAAGAGCTAAATGGCATGACAAGTACATCAAAGAGAAGAAGTTTCAAGAAGGAGATTGGGCATTATTATTTGATTCCAAGTTTAAATATTTTCAAGGAAAATTTCAGACTCATTGGCTTAATGGGCCATATGAGATTGACAAGATCTTTAGCAATGGAGCGGTAAGAATCAAGACCATTGATGAGTTTCAAACTCCTCTTATTGTGAATGGCCACAGATTGAAAATTTATCATAAGCCACTCTCAAAAGAGGAATTTGTCAAAAAAATTCACGAAAATTCTGCAATCAGGCTGGTACAGAAGAATTCTTCTTCTCCACCAGCCTAGCTTTTGTTCTTTTCAGTTAAAAAAAAAAAAAAAAAATTGTATAAGCCTGAAAACCAATCATTGATTGGTAGTCTTATACAGAAAAAATTGGGTGAAAATTAGGAACACCTGACACCCTATATTTTCCAAAAAAAATCTCTCTTTCATTTCACAAGTTTTGTGACCACCCACTCCATTCCATTCCACTTCATTCCACTTCATTTCACTCCACTTCATTCCATTTCACTTCATTTTTCATTCCATTTTACCAATAAAATTCTTTTTCATGACCATTTCCATTTAGTCATTTGTCATCCGTTCATTTCCATTCACCCAAATAATAGTTGTGTCAGTTTCCGCAGCTGACACCAGTTTCTGCAGCCAGAAGTAGATTCCGCAGCTACCACTCTGTTTTTAAAAGAATGTACAACCAGATGTTATTCCCATAATCATGAAATGAAATGCAGGTATGAGGACCAAAAATGAAGACATGGAGCATTCAAGATATCAATGAGGAGCAACAAATTGAAGACCAAGGAAAAAAGGTAAAGATTCCAAGGTATGAGTAAAAATTCATTTCAAATGGCATTTAAAACACATTTTTATATAGTTCTAAACCATAAGCTCCATCCATTATGTGCAATGATTATATTTACAAACTCCGTAACCCTTTCACGATCTCCATATGATCTTCTCGCATTCATTCTCAAACGGTCCCATAATTAAACCCCCGATCTTCACTCATACTCCGATATTCCACCGGTGACAATGAGACGTAGTTGATTTGACTACGGCTTCTTTCAGCCGCATAAAATCCATAGCCGTTGTTTAAACGTCCTTACATTTATTTTGCAGCCACCAAATTTCAAACACTGTCGGATGTGTTATACACTTCCTATTGTTCTATTAATCTCACAGCCGTATCTCTGTCGTGCTCACGAAACCCTTCTCTGTTCCACTTCGTTCTCTATTACGCTACAGTCTGTATACCCACTCTCTGATATCTACCTACAGTCATCGTGCTCATTTCTGTTTATTCAGCCGTCCTACTTCCATTGAAATCTCCTCACACAGGCAAGTTTTTAAAGAGCAGAAAGAAAGATGGGTAAATTGTTGAGAGCAGAACCAGAAGGACCTAAGTTCATGGAAGGATATCCGCAAGTCAGGGATATATTGAAGAAGGCAAAGTGGCTCTGGTTATCCAAAAGTTTAGAGGCTACCATAAAGAAGTGACAAAATCTTTTGCAAGGTCGTTCAATGGCCTGGAAGTAGAGATTGGAGACCTTAAGTTTACGGTGAATGAGGCATCTATAGCATCTGCCACAGAACTTCTTCAAGAGGGTGAACGATGGTTTAAGAACAAAATCATTAGTGATGAAGCTTGGAGAGTAATTCTACATAACCCATGTATGGACATAACTATTTTTAAAAGAGGAATTCTTGTTCATGCTTTGAAAGAGGAATGGGCTACTTTGCTGCTAGTTGTTCAAAAATTCATCACCTGTGAAGGCCGTTTTGGGTCCATGTATATGTACCATACCAGATTGCTGATGAATTTTCTAGATAATCAAACTCTCAATATTCCATATTTTCTATTAAATAGTTTGAAGAAGATGTCTGTGACTGTTCAGAAACATTTAGGGGATGTAGAACCACATCTATATGACCATGGTCTTGTAAAAATTTTGATTGAAAAAGAGTTAAAGGAGAAGAAGGACACATGGGAACAATTTTTGATTAGAAATTTCTTTGAGGAACCTCAAGAAATTCCTGAAGGTAGCACATCAAGAAGGAGTAGGAGAAAAAGAACAAATGATGAAACTCAAAGTACTCCTACTACTACAATTGAAAGAACTAGTAGGGAAGAGAGACTGTCAAAAAGGAAGAAGAAAAAAACCAAGGGTAAAAAGCCAATAACATCAAAAGAGAGAAAAAGTATTGAGGCTATACATCAAACCCCTTCTTCCGAAGAAGAAGATCATCAAGTGTTATCTGAGAGATTGGTTCATCTTCAAAAACAGTTATCTATAGCCAAGAAGAAAGAGAAAGGGAAACAAAAGCAAAAAGATAGTGGTCCACAGCGTGTGAGAAGAAGTTCCAGGCTTAAGGGCAAGTTGAGGAAAACGCAAATGAAGGGACCTCATTTTATCGATTTGGGAAAAGAAACATCTGAACAGCCCCCAGATGACTATAGTCCATCTCACTCTCAGTCAGTCAGTGAACCTGGTTCATTTCATTCTCAGTCAGACATTTAACATAGTCCATCCCATTCTCAGCCAGATGTTGATGTGAGCCCTTCTCAGCCAGATGTTGATGTGAGCCCTTCTCAGCTAGATTTTGAAGACAACTCTCCTTCACGGCACTTTGGGGATAGCCCAATAAAAATGACACCTGATATAGACCCCAAGCAGCAAGAAGTATATGATTATATAGAATCTTTAGAAAGAGCAGCTACGGGTCCCAGTACTTCGTCCATTCAGCCTCACACAGTACAAAATGATCTAGTCCAATCACTGAAACAGGAAGTCTTTGAGCTAGAGCTTTTAAATAAACACATTAAAAATGAAAATGAGGCATTGAAGGAACAAAGCAAATTGGAAAAAATCATTCATGATAATACCATGCTACATCTGGGAATATGGCAGAAGAAGAACAAGAAATTGAAAAAGAAATGCCAGAAGTTAAGCAGGACACTGGTTAATATCAAATTTAGATGCTTAATGAAGAAGCCCAGAATGTTAGCAGCACCAAGGAAGAGGAGGAGAGGGCTAGATGTACTGGCTGAAGTGTCAAGGCATATGAACTGAAGAAGGATTATCAAAATTTTGGTTGCATGAGGACATGCAACACCTTCACAGTGGGGGTATGTTGAGTCTCAAATCTGCATCTTTCTTATACATCTTCCTAGACCTTTTTTCACTCACCTGAACCTTCCAAGTTGTCAATATTATTGTATATTAATTGCAAAAGAGCATCTAAAATGGTTTTTAACTATATTTTGTGTCTGCTGTTTGATTTAGATTTTTTCTCATTTAGCTGCGGAATCTTGCCACTTTCCGCAGCCATTTTGTGAAAGTCTATGTTACAGGTGTCTTCAGGAAAAACGAGCCACATGGGCAAGTCAGAAATGATGTGGACATGGATCGTGTCCTATTGGATCGAGCAAAATCACCTAAGGAGGCTGCGGTCAAAGGTGGCCAAGTGGAAGTCAACCGTAGAGTCCCACGGTGACAGGACTCTGTTTCTCATCACGTGAGGATTTGCATGACCGTTTCTAACTTACGGGAGACACATCAACACCTGTACATGGCTCCGTAAGCCAAATCCAACATCCACTCTTCATAGATTTACTCCTCAACGCGGCCATGATCCTAGATCTCTGGACGTAATGGTTTACGTGTTTTCTATCAGCATAAACTTTAGGGAATTAGTTATACTTCCTTTGTTATAAATAATGTGTTTGCATACGCATATTAGATTAGTCTCCATTAGCCTCCAGATAGCTCTGTAATGTAATTACGTTGCCACTATGCCGTAATATCACCTCTCTGTTATGACTGCATTTTAATATATAAGAAGACTCTGTTTCCAAGCGTAATTCGTATTTGAAGGCTGTTCCCAAGGCTGGTGCAGAGAGCCCCTGCACACGCTGAGGTTTTGTGCATTATTGTATAGTTCTTGTTTTATTTCTTTAAGCTCATTGTGCCATAAGTCATTCATGTGTTTATACATTGCATCTTTCATGGTATTTATGCTTCATCTCTGTTTATAATCTTTCATGCTTTACACTTTACTTCTGTCCATAATCTTTCATGTTTTATGTTAACTGATCAGTGTTCTTGTTTCAGATTTCAAATAGGAAGCCCAGGAATTTGCATATCTTTTGACTAATGACATGGAATCAATATTGTTCTGCTGCTAATTTACTTTTTGTTTAATTCCAGCACTGCTTTGTTTATTTCAGTCTTGCACATTTGTTTCAGTAGTTAGATTTAGATATATTAAATTGCTCATGTCATTTTCAATTACCTCCGAAAGCCACAGCTGGACTGATAGTGAGGGATTGAAGTATGAGTGTGTAGTTTGATATTAGTTTACTTTCTGCAAGTTAGATATATTAAATTGCTCATGTCATTTTCAGTTACCTCCGAAAGCCACAGCTGGACTAATGGTGAGGGATTGAAGTATGAGTGTGTAGTTTGATATTAGTTTACTTTCTACAAGTTAGATATATTAAATTTCTCATGTCATTTTCAGTTACCTCCGAAAGCCACAGCTGGACTGATGGTGAGGGATTGAAGTATGAGTGTGTAGTTTGATATTAGTTTCTTTTTCTGCAAATTAGATATCAGATTGCTCAAGTTGTTTATGGCTACCTCCGAAAGCCATAGCTGGACTAATGGCGAGGGATCATAATATAAGTTGATGTAATTTGATTTAGATTTACTTTGTTGCAATTCTTGGATTTATTTAAGCATAGTTTCTTTTGTGTTTAAACAGCAGCAAGGATAGTTTGGTTTTCATGCTCAATAGTTCACTGTTTTGATTTACTAGGTTAGCAACACATTTTCATTTCCTTTCAAGTTTTGTCATTGTATGTTTCAAATTCCTTTTGAAGTTTCAAGTTGGTAAATCATTATAAAGGATATCATTGCCTTGAACAATCATAACCATACTTGTTTTTATTTTAGAATTTCCATCTCACATTAGAAAACTAAAAACGAAAAAAAGATAAGAAATAGGTTATCTTGCACATATAGTGCGCCACACTTCATCAGCTTACGAATCCCGGATTGATAAATTAATGTAGCAATTTAGGACACACTAAATTGACCAAACACTCACCATCAAAAGTGGGTGGTTTTATTTTCTTAAATTCTCCCTGTAATTTAACCTTTTTCCTCTTATGCTTCTTGTGGTCGAATACATTATTTGATTCCTCCTCTTGGTTTTCTTGATCACGTTCTCATTTTGGATTCTCACCCCTTAGCTCTTTATTTCCAATCATGTTCTCTTGTTCTGGACTGGGAATGATCTGTCACTGGTTTTTCTTAACCGTTAAACTTTTCATAATTTTCTCTTGTTCCTACATCAACCTCTTGTTCTCTGCCCGTAATCTAGCCATTTTATTTTTCAATTCTTGGAATGTCTCCAATATAGCAGCATTGGTGGTGCATGAATCTTTTCCCAATTGCACCCACATTTCCGGGTTGGTTTCCAGAAAGGGTACTAAACCTACTCCCGTTCTAGGTATTACTTGTGTGAATCTCGTCTTCCTCATAGTGTCTCCTTCTCCTCACCCTGTTAACATAACAATTTATGTTATTTTCATGTTAACCCAGAGGCCACAACTTTGAAACTATGGCTCTTATACCACTTGTCACACCTCCATATATATATATATATATATATATATATATATATATATATATATATATATATATATATATATATATATATGTATATAAAAAGAGCAAGCATTACTTACTCAATCAAAGTAATTACACATCACAATTCAATATGGAATTTATTATTCCTTAAGAAAATATTATTATATGACTTAAAAAATACCTATTGAAATCCCACTCACAATAAACAAACTAATACCATTTTTTATACATTGTTTATATGGTCAGAGACTGTGTAATTGATAACATAACATTGTTGAGATCCACATATCTTTTTGGTATTTCAAGGTATCAATTATACCTTGTATGAGGTTTATATTTCAATGTTGTTCGAATTTATGTAACTAAACCATTCCCTTGACTCTAACCTATCGCCCCAACCCAAGTCTTTTGCAAGTGGCTTAGATCTCTCGGGAAGTTTCTGGATACATCGTTGATGCTTTACACTTGGCACCAATCTCTAACATTTGAAATCA
Source organism: Pinus albicaulis (assembly GCA_034641835.2). Taxonomy (NCBI): domain Eukaryota; kingdom Viridiplantae; phylum Streptophyta; class Pinopsida; order Pinales; family Pinaceae; genus Pinus; species Pinus albicaulis. The sequence goes on from CM076584.1 coordinate 1,107,825,096, forward strand.
TCTACGGTTCTAGTTCAATCTGGCTTATCAATGATGGAGATCGATTGGGGTTAGGTCATGGTAAACACCACACAAAATCCTCTGTCGAAACTTCATTCATTCCCTATCCTGTGAGGGTTTGGTGTTGCCTTCTCTACAACTACCATGGTACCCCTCCATGGTGTTCTTACTGCTTTGTGGAAATCCATCTTGACTCCAACATGATGATTTTAATTCCAACTCTGTTGAAAGGTGAGAAATTGCAGTTCCTTCCAGTTTTCATTTTATTATCGTGTTTCCTTGCATCATGTGTTTATCAACAATAAATATTTCTTTTTTTCTATTTATGTTAAATTCTTGCTCACTCCTTTCTTGTTAGGTTCGACCTATCAACTTGTCAACTAACCTAGTGTTTTTGTTGAGCGATTTAGGTATTTTCACCGATTTTTTATTCAACATACCCTTAAGACCATCCTACAACCTGATTTCTCCTTCAGTTTTTGGAATTGTTATAATATGCAGGTATGATTCCTTTCGAGATGAGGTAACCTTATGTTCCAATACTTATCTCGCTTAATGTGTGCAGGTATCCAATTACAACTTCCTTGGTAGATGCGATATTCTCTGGATTCTTCTTGGCCCAAGTACTGTGGAAAACCCTGTCAAATTCGGGTAGTCAATTTTCTGTTTAACCCACCAGAAGTTTCGAGTGTCTACAAATTTTAATGTTAAGGCCAAGGATTGAAGCATACTGTATCTATTATAATGGTTTAAATTTACCGTTAAGGACACAGGCTTGAAGTCAGTCGTGTCTGGTGTAATTGTTTAAGGGTTTCAATTTGAGTTTCTATTGTCAGATGTGTAGTGGTAATCGAAACATATTTATTGTAACCCTATTGCAACAACAATTAAGTTCGTTGCTTAGTTTTATGAGGGTTTAAACAAAATTTGGCTACCTTATTATTTTTTATGAGATAATTGTATCTTCATAACGATTCTTCCCGGTATATTATATATGAAAAATCTTTGATTATCGTTCTATGTTGCATCATGTACTTGTTCGATTATCATTCTACATTGCACCATGTACAAACTGGTTTGGTTATGTTGGTTTGCTTCAATGTTCTTTCTTTGTTAATGAAATTGGTGATATATGCAAGTTTGAATTTTAAATATTAGGAGTCAAATGGATTTTTTCACTGGTCATGGTAACAAACCCCCTGTGGTTTTGATTATTAGATTCTGGATTGAATATCCAGGGACTGTTCCAGGCTAAGTCGTTGCCATGGCTAAGCTAGGGAACTAAACGAAGCTACCTTAGTGTAACATCGAATAGTTTTTCTGTATAGAAATTGTTTATGTCATTGCTCTAGTTGGTTCAATCTCATAGTTAATTACTATATTTTCACATAAATATTACTATGCAGGAATTAATATAGAATTTAGACTATTAAGACTCATTCACCATATTTACATCAATCTTCCATCGTGTATGCGTAGTTTGACATCAAAATACTCCATTACAAAACCTATTACTTGACTAAGCTATTACGGACTCATTACATAACTTTACTATAACAATTATAATCACAAAACTGTGGAGAAATGCCCTGTTTCTACCTACCTCGAGACCAATGTCAACTGCGTCTCTCTCTGTGCTATCCTTGACACGCAGGATGGTAGTAAAAATTCTGCATAGATGGCTTCTATGACTATCTGGTCCTAACAAGACATAGTCCCAAGCCTTATTATTGCTCAAGCCCGCATGACATTTCAACATGGTTCCTTAGCACAATTCTGTCTTTGATATACTCTTCTCTCCTTTCTGGATTTACCCTCTTGGTTTCTTTTTTTTTTCATCCTTTATTCTCAAAGAGAGGTTATGGGCTGGGTGACTCATAACCAACTAACCATCGTCACATGTGAGGCAAAAATAGGCATAGTCTCCACGTACATGGTTCACTATTCATGCATCACTATTAACTCTTATTAAATAAAAACAAATATTTCCTAACTTAATCATGTAACATTTTCAAAGTTTATCAATCTTATCATGTCTTTTAACTGCAACAATTTTTATTTAAAATTTTCTGAGGGGATGTTACATCTTGTGCATTGAAAGTAGAATGCATGACCATTTAACAATCATGCCTTTTAACTGGAGTAATTATTATTTACAATTTTCTCAGGGGATGTTACATCTAGTGCACTGAAAGTCTAATGCATGACCGTTTAACACCTAAGATGACGAGAACCATTGTGACTGTATTTTTAACTGGAGTAATTATTATTTTTAACTTGAGCAATTATTATTTACAATTTTCCGAAAGAATGTTCTAAAAATTTTATGAATATTTTGGAATATAAACAAATATAAATAAAATTACAAAATCAATTATATTATTTAATTCATTAAATTTTAAAATATTTCCAAAATCTACACCCTAAATAAAAACATCAACTTAAATACAAATTAAATTAAAACCATACCTTTTTTTTTTTTGACAGAAACGGTTATGTTGTATTTATATTCATCTTGGCCTGAAAGCTGAAAATTTGATTACAATGAGGATGTCTAAATCCTGATGCATCTCACTGCTAAGAATGAGAATGCAGTTGAAACTTGAAGACTTCTTCCTTGATAAGAAATCTATAAATTCGATTTCAGAGATTTTTCCCAGCTTGAAGATACAAATAAATTTATTTAAGAGCAAGCAGTAAAACATGTCAACAAACAGCTTAAGGGATGGGTTCCCAGTATTCTTCTTCGTCTTTCATCTTGACCCCGGCTGAAAGGAGGACAGCTTTGTTGGCTTCAGTGTCCGCCTCTTTGTTATGAGTTCTCAGCACGTGAAAGTAGTTCAAGTTCTGAAAAGCGTTTTCCAAAGCCTTAATTCTGGATATTAGCCTTGCCAGTTTGAGATCCAAGGCTTGAGAATTGGAAACATTGCGTTTATAATAATCTGGGAATCACCTATAACGTTAGCTTCACTTATACTTAAATATTTGAGGAACTTGAGGCCTTGATAGAGGGCCAAAGCCTCAGCTTGGATGCTGGATGAAAGTCCAAGCCCCCAAGCAAAGGAGTGAATTTTTCCCCAATTGGACTAACAACAACACCTCCATCCCCAGCTTTGCCCGGATTTCCCTTTGCTGCTCCATCAAAAAAGAGAGAGTGCCTTGAGTGCGAATTGAGCCAATCTTTAAAGTCAGTTTTAGGTTTCCTTATTTGCCAGTCTTTAAGAGGAGGAGCGATTCTAACTGCTGGCTGAAAATGCAAGTCAAGGAATGATCCCCAAGCAATGTCCTGTTGGCTGAGATTGGAGTCGTCTTTCATATCTTTCAAGCACTCCTTTAAATGGCATTTAATCTTGATTTCTAAGACTTTGTGATTCTGTTTAATATTTCTGAAGATTCTTCTGTTGCGTTCTAGCCAGATCTGCCAACAAATAACCTTTGGCAAGACAGCCCATGCAGTTTTGATTATCTGATTTTTGGGAGGAGGGCCAGGATATCTGTTTGCCCAATTAGAAAAATATCAGCAATGGAACGAGGGAGCAAAAATTTGGAATCCAAATTGTGAATAAAGGAGCACCAGATCTTCTTAGAAAAATTACAATCGAGGATTAAGTGGACTGTTGTCTCTGCATTTTCGTTGCACAGCGAGCAGATGGAGGGACCGTAAAACCCTTTTCTCTGCAGAATATCATACGTAAGGATCTTGCCGTGGCAGAGAAACCAAGCAAAAAAATCGACTTTGGGCCAAGAAGGAAAACGCCAGACACCCTGCCAAGGTGCAGGGTTAGGTGGGACATATGGCCTTTCTTTCAGCTTGGCATAGCCCATGGAGACAGTGTAGCCACTGGCATTCGGCCCCCAGCCTTTTGAATCTCTTTTTCTCTTGCGTGTGGGGACCAAGCCATGGAGGAGGTCGAGCAGCGTGGACCATTCGTTGGCCAGATGAACCGGCACCTCAATACGTTTCCAGCCTGCCCAAACAGAATCGCTCCAAAGGGAAATATCCCACAATGAACACAGCCCCTCTCTATCCATCCAACAACGCAGCGCTCTGATGGAGGCTCTGTCTTCAATTGGGTCCTTATTCATGATTTTGTCAGTCCAAATATTGATCTTTTTTCCATTTACAGGGATCCAGTAGGAGTGTTCATTGATTAGAGGAGCAGCTTTAGCATACAGTTTGAGAAAAGACGAATTAGGCAAATGGGTCACATTGCCTAAACAGCTAGAACGAGGACCTCTGAAGTACTTTTTCCAGAGAGCCAGTTGGGCCCAGCCTGGCTTGGGCGCAATGATCCTCCATATAATCTTAGCTGCCATAGCCACGTTTTGCTGGCAAAGGTTTTTGAAATTCAAACCTCCCTCCCAAATTGGCCTGGAGATGGTTTCCCAACTGATAAGAGGAATCTTGTGATCATTCTGTTTGCCACCCTTCCAAAAAAACCTCCACATGAACTCTTCCATTTTTTTAATATGTTTGCTGGAGCAAGAAGCACAGCAAAATGAAAAAGAGGAAGGCTGGTAAGCACAGATTTAATAAGGACAGATTTTCCAGCAGCGTTGAGCCAGGAAAACCCTAGGCTTGGATCCTAGACTTGAATTTCTCGAGCTGAGGGAGCCAATCTTTGCTTGCAGGTCTCTTAAGAAACACAGGAAGGCCCAAATATTTGAAAGAGGTCCAAGTAGAGGAGGCTGCAAAACCCAAACATCTAGAAATAGCGAAGAGCAATCTGGGTAAAGTGTTCCAGCTGAAGATATGACATTTTCTCTTATTGACAACGCTGCCTAAGGCTTCACTGAAATCATCCAAAACTGCTTTAAATTTAGAGGCAGAGGAAAGAGAGGCAGCACCCAAAAGCAGAGTGTCGTCGGAAAATAAGGCATGGTTTATATTTTTGACCCCTCTTGCAATACACAGTCCATTAATATCTTGATCTTGCATCTTTTTGTCTAATAGGAAGCTGAGAACAGAGGCTTGGATGACAAAGAGCAGAGGGGAGAGGGGACACCCCTACCTTAGCCCTCTCGAAGCTTTGAAGAAATCAGTGGCTCTTCCATTTACAAGAGGGGCAATCCATGGTTCCGAGATACAAGCCCGGATCCATTTGATGAAATTTTCTCCAAAACCAATCTTGCTCATGACTTTTAAAAGAAAGCTATGATTAACTCGATCAAAAGCATTTGCTAAATCTAGTTTAATCACCATACATTGTTCTTTTCGAAGAAGGCTTGAATGAATTGCCTCTTGAACAAGGGTGAAGTTGTCCACGATCTGCCTTCCTTTGATGAAGCCTCCTTGATTCTCCGGAATAATCTTGGGGAGAATGAGCTTCAATCTGTTTGCAATTACTTTGGTGATTAGCTTGTATCCCGTGTTGCACAAGGAAATCGGGCGGAATCTGCTGAAATTGCTGGCGCCTTTTTCCTTGGGAATGAGGGCTAAGAAAGCGGAGTTTGTGCTGCCTCCATTTTTCTGAGTGTTTTGGGACTTTTGAACCATTTTTAGCAGATCCTTTTCAACAATCGACCAAAAAACTTGAAAAAACCTAGCAGAAAAGCCATCCGGCCCAGGGGCCTTATCCGGTTCCATATCAAAAAGGGCCTTTTTGACTTCATCTTTGGTGACTTTGGCCTCAAGGATCTCGTTCATACGAGGAGAGATTGTAGAAGGAGTAATGTCAAGCAGATCTGGGAGATGATCCGGGTCCTTATCCTCACTATACAAGTTTTGAAAGTGAGAAAAGGTTGCTTTTTTAATGTCTTCAAAATCCTTGTGGGTGTCGTTGTCCTCCTTAATCTTAGAAATAGTGTTGAAGCATTTCCTGGCCTGGGCTTGTTTGTGGAAAAAAGCAGAATTCATGTCCCCTGCTTTGAGCCAGAGATTTCGAGATTTCAATCTCCAGTATTCTTCTTCAACTAAGCAGGCCTTATGAAAGCGTTGTTGTAGTTGAGCCTCTTGGTCTAACAACTCCTCTGTGACTATAGCGTGTTCCAAATGAGTTTGATGAGAGGCAAGAGCTACTTTAATGGCTTTTCTTTCTATGATAGGGTTGGACAGGGTTTTGACCCAACGTTTTAGGACTCCTTTTACCCTTCTAAGTTTTTCCTCCCAGATAAAAAACGGAGATCCATTGACAGGCTGACTCCAACTTTCCTTGACTATTTGCATGAAGTCTGGTTCCTTGACCCAGAGGGGACTAAATCTAAAGGGGATGGGTCCCAGATCTAGATGGGCCAGGAGCTCTAACTTTATAGGCTTGTGGTCCGAGATGTTGTTAGTAAGAATGTGCATTCTGGGTTCTAATCCAAGAAACAGATAGGAGCTTTGAATGAAAAATCTGTCTAATCTGGCAGCAATATGACCAGGGCCCACTCTTTTATTAGACCAAGAGAACTTACCGGAAGAGGGTTTGATATCCATCAAGTCCCAGTCCTGCATTAGATCCTCCGCCCATTCCCTTGCTGGATCTCAGACAGCGCTACCTCCTCTTTTTTCAGATGAGTGAAGAGTGAGATTGAGATCTTCAGCAATAATTATATTTTCCAGATTTGTCAAGTCTGCTTGGTGCCTTATAAAATCCCAACAATCCTTTTTTTCTCCGACATTTACTAGAGAGTATACATTGAAGAGACAGAATATTTCCTTGGTATCCAGATTCTGCATTTTCAGCAACAACCAGTGAGTATTACTAGCCTCAAAGGTGACTGCAAATTTGCTGGCGTTCCATAGAGTGCCAATCCCTCCCGAAGCGCCCCGGGCAGAGATTGCTCTAGCTTCACTTTTGAACCAAATCTTCTTGCTTGCTTGCAGGAAGACTACGTCTTCCAGCTTAGTCTCCTGGACGAGAAGTATGTTTGGAGTTTCTGTTCTTATTAAGCTTTTCATGGCTTCTTCCTTGACTTTGCTCCCCATACCTCTACAATTCCAGGAGATGATCTTCATTATTTATGTTTCTGGTGGGCTCCCTTGGAGCCTTGGGGCTGATTTTTCAACATCCTAGGCTTTGAGGCTAGTAGTTTTTCCAGAGTTGGCTGGCTACCCTGTAGCTTATCTTTATAAGTATTCTGCTCTCTTTTTTCCCTGTCAGTTTTTCGGCCTCTTGTAGATCTTCGTACCAAGGTTTGGGTGTCTCCTATTTCTCCTTCCTCCTCTGACTCGTCTGTTTCCTGCTCTCCTTCCTCTTCTTCTGAAGTCATGCCTTTGGATTCTTCGGCACTTGTTCCTTTGAGGGAGACTAAGGGAGAACCTTTGTTTGGAGAAACTGGATTTTGAGTCTTGACCTCTGGAGGAGTTTCTGACTGCTGGCTTATAGGGTCAAACTTGTTTTCTTGCGCCTTTTTGGGGGCAGGGCGTTGAACATTAGCCTGAAGAGAGCCTTTTCCAGAGGGTCCTCCCGGTTTTTGCCCTTTATGATTGGTTTTTGCTCGCTTGACTTGGTTCCAACCCTCTTCAATCCCTTTCTCTGGCTCAGCATTGGAAGGACAGTTTCTAGCAAAGTGTCCATGAACGTGGCATTTCCTACATTTGAACGGCAGTTGCTCATAGTCCAAGATCTGTACATGAGACTAGCTTCCGACTTTGATTTTAATAGCCTCTGGAAGACCCACCTCTAGATCTACTTCCACGCAGATCCTGGCACAGTCATACTGATCCTTATTGTTTGCCCAATCTATGAATTTCCTGAGAGTGTTGCCAATGTGTCTCAAGGAACTCCAGTTCCAGCAGTGAACTCGCAGATTTGGAAGATGAAACCACACCGGGACAACCTTGGGAACATCGACAGCCGGATCAAAGTCCGGAGTCCATTTGTTCAGATAGAGGCCCTGGTAACCCATGAAATACGGCCCATTTTGAAAGATCAAGTCTTTGTCTTCTTTGGAGGAAAATTCGAAGAGGAAGTACCCTTTCCCCAGAAAGTAAGAGGTGACCTTTTCCTTGATCAGAGGAGCCCAGTTCCTGTTAACCCATTGCTTAGTAGTTTTCGGAGAAGGCCACAGACCCGTGAATTGGCCAATGAGACCTCGATCTACCAAAGATAAAGCTACTTGAATGGGGGCCTCCGGAGGCAAAGATATCTTAGGAATTTCATCTAGCTTCTTAACAAATTTGGATGCTTTGCTTCTTTTCTTCTAAGGCAAACTGGGAAGAAGCTGGTTGAAGGCGTCGATGGCAGGAGAAGAATGCAGATCCATAGAAGGACCCAGCATCTCCATAGGGAAGGCCTGAGGCCGACCGCCGCAGGGGCAGGCACGCAGCAGAAGCCCTAGCAAAGCTCAGGACGCGCAGAGAGAATCGTCGGATCCCAACGTAGTCATTGATACGACACAACAGGGTGCAGCAGGAGGCAGCAGGCACAGCAGGACGCAGCAGGAACAGAAGGGGCAGGGCCCTGCGAGAGCAGGCGCAACGTAGGGGCAGCAGCGCAGGAATCCTTATACCTTAATACAAAAGTTACTAAGTTGTCCCTAAATTAAAACCATACCTTAATCTAAATACAAATTCAATAAAAACTATACGGTAATCTAGTGCACTGTCAAATGCATGACTATTTAAGAACTAAGATGACTATTTTGAAATTTAAAATTTTTATGAATATTTAGGAATATAAACAAACATAAATAAAATAACAAAAACAATTATATTATTTAATTCATTAAATTCTAAAATATTTCCAAAATCCACATCCTAAATAAAAACACTAACCTAATATAAATTAAACAAGTGTTATGTAGTAGCTAGTGCTTGTTGCATAATTTAAATGTAGTTAAATTAAAGTAAAAATAAGGAATTCAAGTTAGTGTTAACGTTTGGAATCTAGTCAATTTTGGTTTTACTTCATTGTAATTCTGCACTATGGCTGTGGAGAATCTAATCCTACTCAACTACAATAATAATGTTTTAGTTGAGAAGGTTTTCTAAAAAGTTTAACATTTTGTTAGATTTATTTTAAAGGTAGTTGTTCTTTGTAGATATATCCTAAAAGATAGGAAGAATATATTCTTTAAAAAATATATAAATATTAAAAATAGAGATACTTTATTTCCTTGGTTATTTGTATTTTGAATTGATAATCTTTTTAATTTATTATTAATACAATTTTTACCGATAATAAGTAAAATTATAAATATACTTTTACTATACTTCAATTTATTTTTAAAATTCATTTCATTTTCATGTACTTAAACCAAACTTTGTAATAAGTGAGTTTTGAATTTTGAATCTCATAATTTATATAATACTTTATAATATAGAAAGATCACCAACTAACCTGTCCCTTTATTTCACTTGCTTAATTTTTTTTTAAATATAAATTTATCATACTTTATATTTTTTAAATGAACAAAAACCAATTATTAAAAAAAAATGTTTTCATTATTTTTTTATGTTGTGGTTCATGAACACAATAATTTGGAAAGTAATATTATGTTTGTTTTAATTGGAAATTTTGGAGAAGCTATTTTCTTTATTTCACTTGTTTAAATTTTTTTTAAAATATAAATTTATCATACTTTATATTTTTTAAATGAACAAAACTTAATTATTAAAAAAAATGTTTTCATTATTTTTTATGTTATGGTTCACGAACACAATGTGCCCCGACACATGTAAATCTCAAGAGACCCTCATGAGGCCTAACCTTTGACCATACATGTGAGGCCTAACCCCAAGGGCGTCGAGGAGGATGGGGTTTAACCTTTGAACATACATGCGAGGCCTAACCCCAAAGGCATCAAGGAGGCTAACCTTAGACCATACATGAGAGGCCTAACCCTAAGGGCATCAAGGAGGTCTAACCTTCGACCATACATGCGAGGCCTAACCCCAAGGGTGCCAAGGAGTTTTGATCTCTTGACCTCCCAATTGGCAACGTGTCTAACCTTCGACCATACATGCGAGGCCTAACCCCAAGGGTGCCAAGGAGTTTTGATCTCTTGACCTCCCAATTGGCAAAGTGCTTAGCAGCAAGGCCTAACCCCAAGGACGTGAAAGAGATTTGATCCCGTGACCTCCTAATTGACAAAATACTTAGTAGCTAGGACTAGACTAATTGAGTTAACCCTTAAAACTATGTTTTCATTATTTTACTTTTTTAAAATTTTAAAATATAAATGTAATAATCAAAATTATATTTACAAAATAATTTTAATGATTTAATTACATTAATTTATTTTAAAAATTAAGTGTAATAAGTTATGCTCGTTTAAGTTAAAGCATATAAATTTTAACTTACTATGGGTACATTACAATACATCATCAATACAAAGAAGGGTACATTACAATACATCATCAATACAAAGAAGAGGAAATAACTGTACAATACTACTTTTAATTGTTTTCAAGAACAAGTGTAAGAAATGCTTCTGCTTAAGTAGTGTTTAAGCGTGTAACTTTTAAACCACTATGAGAAGATTACAATACAGGATCAATACAAAGAAACATAAAGGAAAGTTTGAAAGGAGAAACAATAATAGTTCTGTCCTTCACAACACGCCACATTGCATTAGGTTGGACTTGCAATCAAACATGTGAAACTATAGACATGTGAAACATCTTTTCTAACCGATATAGACATGTGAAAGATCTTTTCTAACTTCGAAGTGGGTTAGAACTCTAATGATCGTGGGTGAGAAATCTAATGAGCATGTAACTTTAAGTTCAAAATTTGTATGTAATACCTTTCAAATAGAGAACTTCGAACATGACACAATATGGATCCGTAAAAATGATAAAGATGTAAGTCACAACGGGAAGGCGGGACAAAAGTAGCGGGCCCTGGTCGTCGCGACCGATTCCGGGGTTTTCCATGGCAATCCTTATTTCCTCGGCTTATAGGCCCATTAATGCTTCAATGGTACCAATGCCTATCCCCATGGCCATGCCATGCAGACCAAGAAACAAGTACCATTTAATGGCGGATAGCACATATCATTTATTACTGCGCCTGTCTGCATGAAACGTCTTAGGCTCGTCATGAGTCAAATAAAATTGAAAGTCTTGGAACATAACGCATGCGTTCTTGGCGTGCATAAGAGAATTTCAGCGGTTTCATCCAGCGGCCCGTCGTTTGACGGAAACTGCGCTCCGGCATTGTCGGTGTCGGGTCACCTGTCGCAAAACCGCCTGCAGTTCGTAGCGGCGTCTTTGGAGATTGCTGAGAAGAGTTTTTTTAGTTGCATTGAACTCGAGAAGTGTGCAACAGTGCGCGCTGGTTTGACCGTTCTGCATTTAGGGGCAAAAGAAAAATATTCTTTCCCTTTATATAAATATTAAAATTTTGTTGTTTTTCACGCTTATCGGTGGTCAACAGATTTGGTTTCCTTACGGGCAAGTTGAGGCCACCGCTTGGATATTGTTTTTTGTAATCTGCCCTTTTATTATAAATAGAAAATAGAAAGCTCCCGCCTAATTAACAAAAAAAAATAGATAATTGCAAAATCCAGTTGTATGCACAGCCTGCGATCTACATCAAACATTTGTGATATTTTTAATAAAAATATTTATTATATTTTATTTTAGAATTTGTGAAATGTAAGTTTTTAAAGTTTAGGATCTATTTTTAATATTAGGATTTTTATTTAACTTTTAACTTTGATTTAGATTTTTTAAGTTTAAATTTTTAGAATATGTTTAATATTATATTTTAGGTTTTAGATTTTAAGTTTAAATTTTTAGAATATGTTTAATATTATAATTTAGGTTTTATATTTAAAGTTTAGATTTTATGGTTTAAGTTTTGAGTTTAAAATTTAGGCTTTAATATTAGATTTTAGGTTTAAGTTTTAGATTTTTTTTATGGTTTTTAAGTTTAGAGTTTAATATTAAGCTTTATGTTTAGGTTTTAGATTTAATATTGGGTTTTAGATTTTAAATTTTGAAAACATGTTTAAAAATAATATGATTTTTAATCTTTACATTAATATAATGATAATTAACAATATTATTATTATATATTATTCATAATATTTTATGTTTAAATACTAATAAGATTAATATTAATTATTATATAATATTAATATTTTAGAAATGACAATAAATTTATTATGACTGATGAGTTCGAACTCAAAACGAGAGATACAAATTAGCTACCAAATATCATGTGTATCCTTATTTTGGCTACGAACCCAATAACCATTGTTACTCTTTTCATGAGGCACACAATCTTCATTTAGGATTTGGCTAGCTCTACATTTGGATGAATTCAATTGTTCCTCAATTTTTCTAGGCCATACGAAACTAGCTTCTTTTAAACGTTGCATATGATTGTAATATTATACAACCTTTGTCAACAACACATATATTAACCAATCAACATGTCTATGACATGCATTATTATTTTCACTTAGGTACTTTTCCTTGATATGCCGATGATAAGATTCAATGGAATTATTTGTATCCTGATTGGAATGTGGAAAATTTCTGTATGCTTTTGCTTACATATCTATAGAAAGAAATTTATTAGCTATGAATTAATAATACATATGACATGAAAATAGAGTCATTAAAGCCACTTAGAAGAAAATTACATATTTTGTTGTTGGCTAACCAAGTTGTTTTAAAATATTCCAGAAACCTTGAATGATCACTGAATCTTTCAAACAACCCTTCAAATGTCTTTTTTACAGATTCATCATCTTCACATGTGTGCATGATTTCTCCTAAAGAACGAAAAATGTGGATTTCGTTTTCCCTTCCTCGGACTTTATTTCCAACATTCTTCAACCATGCACAACAAACATGCCACACACATAATAATATTTTACACTTGATTGAAGACTTGGAATAACATAATTTATTAGAGGGAATACACATTAACAATATTTTATGTCTCTTATAAAAGAATAAACACATCACCTTAACGCTTCAATTTCAGTAGTAGCATCATTTGTGATGAAGGCTTGAAAATGCCAATATGGTTTCTCTTTCTTCCCAATGGAAAATAGAGTTGACATCCATTTAGAAATATCAACTATAATATTGCGTGATGATATCACCCAAGCTACTGGAACCCCATTGCGATGTTCGTCGAAAACCATTAAGGTGTACATTTGATACTACATTACAAACAATGTACATAATTATATTTATATAAGTTACATGCATTAAAATGAGGTTGAATAAATTAATAAAATTTAGGATAAATTTTTACTCACCCCATACTTATTTGTACTAAATGTTGAATACATTGAGATTATATTACTGTGAGAATATTTTAGCATCATTGAGCGCATCCACTTTGCTTGTATGCCTATAATAAAAGGGTTGTTTTCAACAAGATCTTGTTTCTGGTAGAAGAAAAAACTCTTAGGGCGTTCCTTATACCAACATTCTACATTGTTTGGATCACTTTGATCTTTAACATACTCTAGCCTTATGGTATCATTGTAAATGTTTAATATATATTGTCTTGTCATATATGTATCTCGAGATATCCCTGTGTATAACTCACCAAATCCATCCTTCACCTCAAAGATGAACTTGTCCCATATCATTGTAGCATTAAAACGTCTTTGGATTAAATGTTGGACAATAGATCGCATATCCCTTGTTAAATGTGGTGCATAACTAAATCTCATAGGCCTGTCGATTGCATCTTTTCCATGATAAACAACATTGGATTTATCAATATGCCTACATGTAGTATATATTATTATGGCATCATCTGTTCTAAGTTGAAGTCGTTGCACAATGAAGTGACATTGGCAACCAGCTTTGATACTTTCATGTCGACTGCATTTTTTTTTTATCTGAGGATGCACTCATAATTTTTTTTTTGCACTCCGGACCATATGCACACCAATACCTGTATATAAAATTTTTACAACAAATTAGATATAACATATATGCATACTATAAAAAATTATATGTATATTGATAAATATATAAAGACTCACATAGTGTACTCCATATATGTTGAACAATATCTTTGTTTGATATCCTCGACTTTTTTACTTCGATGAGAATAAACATGAAATTGAGTGGGTGCAGATTCACTCGATTCATCTCCTCTTATAAAATCATCAAGTCGATAATATGGAATAATTGCAACTTGGTCCCCATCAATATTTGTCCATGTTAAGTCTTCTGCTAAAAATTCAATCATATCCTCTACGTCTTCAACTTCCAACCCATTAATCCTCTCCCACTTAGTCATTCTTCAAATATTTTTACACATTCCACTGAAAACGATTTGGTTTGAGTAAATATTATGGTCTTGATTAATGCATATCACTAAGCATGGAAATCACATTTTTAGGTAAATATTTTATACTTTTCAGATAAACCACTTTGGAAAAAGTAATATTTGGGTCATTAATCAACTTAGATATTTCTCACAAATTTAGAATAACCATTTATGACATATGATGTCTTTGTGGAGGTGGTGTCACCAACTTAGTGTCATGGGGTGACTTGTGATGAGTGGTTGAGGTGGAATGGGTCGAAGGGAACTACCTAACACTACCTAACATGCCAATCTCATAAAAACAAGGATGTTCCCAATACTGAGGCATGAGATGGTGTGTTAATGGGGGCCATTTGAAGAGGGGTCAAAGGGAGAGACATAACACCTCTCTCAAAGGGGGGAAGGTTTCTAATCTCTTAGATTGATGGTTTGGGTCAAAACTAATGCAATAATCTCACACCACTTTGAGTTTGATCGAGAAAGAAGTAATTTTCCTAAAGATAGCAAGACTTGATGCATTGTCCATATGAAGAGTGGGAATTCTGAAAAAAAATTGATTTAGACATTTTAAAGGCTTCATCCATATGAAGGAAAAGGTGATTTTGATGCCTTCCTTCAGATAACCTACACGGAAACCTAACTTTACCCTTTTCCTCGAGAACTTTAGAATCACTACTCAATGGATCAATCATAAGTTGATGAGAATATTTAGACCACACTTCTAAGAATCTAGGTATACAAGAAAAATCCTTAAGAAGGTGAGCACCCTTACAAAAATTGCAAACGTATTTGGGGTTGTGTTGCAAATTTGGAAGGTTCCTCAACATTACTAACACTCACGACCATAGTTGGTTTCTTAGACCCTTTCTTATCTTGATGCTTCTTCTTCTTCCTTTTCTTCTTCTTCTTGACCTCCTAGTTACTAGCATCAAGGCTTTCAACAAGAGAAAAAGAAGAAAGGGTAGAATACATGATGGGTGAAGAACTAATTTAATCATGATAAAATATTGGACGCTATATGTCCAACAATCCAATGGTTACTAAACCAAACTACAAAATTATCTATATATGTATGTATGGATTTCTTTATAATGAACAAGAAATTATTTTTATTTATACAATAAGATGCATTTATCATGAGATGATATAGTGTGCCTTGTTTATCATATACCTATGTTTTATGTTTTTTTTTCTTAAGAAAGTTTCTAATATTTTTTGTTTAAAAAAAAATGATTCTCTATGTATGGCACTCGCAAGTGCATTTCCAGAATGATATTTCTACAAAAATTACATTAATAAATTAGTTGTAAAAAACAAAATGCATAGAATCAATCTCATTAATTCATATGATAGTTTGATCAATTTCTCATTCTCACCGTGAAGATCTAAGGAAATGGAGAAGACTACCCTTCCTCGGTAGATGGTGGAGAATTCGATGATGGATATAGGCATGGTTCAGGGGTGATGGATAAAGGCATGGTGTAAGTGAAATAGGAAAAAGGTAGTTGGTGTGGGTGATGATACACCCCCACTGATCATATGATAGTGGGAATTGATGTTCTAATTGGGGCCCTTCAAAGAGGGATCAAAGGGAGAGACATAAAACCTCTCCCCAACAAACCCCCAAATATATCCTGATTGAGTGTATATCAACTCAAGTTGTTGGGATTTGATAATGGCATCCTCTTCAGAGGTAGGTCCTTGGGTTGCCACATCTTTAGAAATTATCTGTTGTGATATTTTTCAAGAACAGGTCCAGTAAAACTCGATCATCGAGTTTGGATTTGCACAAATTTCGACGTCACCACCATTCATGGAGATGGTTTGAGATATGGACAGCTGGCGTTTGCTTAAAATGGGTGAGTAACTCCATTCCAGAGTCGTGGTGGATGGGTAACTGAAAATATCTAAGGAATACGATGGCAAGAGTGCTAAAGGTTCTGTGTAGAGAAGAAGGTTGCTCCACATACCATTTTGCGGCTTGTCTTGTAAAGGTGTACTGAAATAGTCTTAGTCGAATGGCATCATCTGTGATGCTATTTGACGAACACCATAGGTGGAAAGTCATTATATGATTTCCTGGGTCTTCTGCTTGCTTCCCTTCGAACTTTGGTATGTCAAAAGGGAGCTTCATGGGCATAGGGGGCCAATTTGGATTATGCGCAATGGGATCATTCGTTAACTTTGTAGGTCGAGAATATTCAATGATGCTAAGAAAGGTAATGACGTATTGACTGCCATTGTGTGGTGTGTGACCACCGTTGTCTAGGTGGTATGGTTTATGGGGGTTGTCTTGGGAATGGAACCCTGTGACGTACCCGACTGCATGTTTCGCTGGCTCCCTGAAGGGGTACCTCTCTTCTGCCCTCTGGGGGTTGTGGGAGGAGTTGTGTGTGGTGTCCCTGAGGGGGTGTCCACAGGTGTGGTGTTGGGTGACCTTGGGGGGTTTCCAACTAAAGATTCCCCGATAAAGAAAGATCCAATAAGGGTGGTGGTGTGCCGTCTTTAACGCTTCAAATGACGAAAGACCTGTCACTCCTCCCTCTAATGGGGGGAGGTCTAAAAAACATCTATATCAATGAGGTCTCATTGTGTTCATTATGGTGTCGACTAGATTTGGTTTTGGAAATATTTTCCAATTTTTCTGAGTAGAGAGAGATTATTACCAAAGAAAAATTTGATCAAATACATAAAACTAAGCGAAAAATAAAGGCAAATTTTTCCCTTTAGATTAATTCTATGTGATCAGTCAATAAAAAAAAGTGGTTTTAGTTGTTTCGCGTATGATACTTAAATCCTAGAAGACCTAATCATCCTCACACTCTCAAATGTAACTGACTCTTGCAAAGATATTTTGTGAATGCTAGGGCAACGTCTCGAAAGAGCTGGCGACACCTTCTAGTCAACCGAAGAAAAATTGACCAAGGTAAAGGTAAGAGGATCTAGTGTTGCCTGCACCGTCACCTATAGGGAAGGATGCCCTAGATTTGGCCACTAAGTACCGTCGTCCCACGTGAGCATTCGAGTGTTGAGCTTCTTGGTATTCAGCTACTAGTACCGAGTACGAGATGGGTCAGGTAGCCCCATGAAAAGTGTCTTCCATGAATGATTTTATATGTTACATTTATTTAATCTATTAGTTTTTCTCCATGATTTTTTACTTTAATTTTATCCAATTTAATAAAAAAATTGTTAATTTTTCTTTTATAAATTAAGATGAGCAAGATAGTTCATTTTCAGGTGAAATTATCTTGAGTGGGCCTATTGGTTAAGATCGTGTGTTTCCTCCTAAGAGATCACGTGTTCAAAACCGGAGGGGGGTACAGTATGTATGCCTTTGTAGACTTAGCAGTCAAATCGCTACGTGAAGGTGGGTCCCTTGTACCACAAACAAGGGGGTCTCATACACCTGCTTCGTCGTGACCTTAAAATTGGATAATAATAATAATAATAATTTATATATGTTTTAACTTGAATTAAAATATATGAAGTTGAAAATTATCGAAGCAAAAATATAATTTTTATGTCATCGTGTACTTGTTCGATTATCATTCTACATTGCACCATGTACAAACTGGTTTGGTTATGTTGGTTTGCTTCAATGTTCTTTCTTTGTTAATGAAATTGGTGATATATGCAAGTTTGAATATTAAATATTAGTAGTCAAATGGATTTTTTCACTGGTCATGGTAACAAACCCCCTATGGTTTTGATTATTAGATTCTGGATTGAATATCCAGGGACTGTTCCAGGCTAAGCCTTTGCCATGGCTAAGCTAGGGAACTAAACAAGGCTACCTTAGGGTAACATCGAATAGTTTTTATGTATAGAAATTGTTTATGTCATTGCTCTGGTTGGTTCAATCCCATAGTTAATTACTATATTTTCACATAAAGATTACTATACAAGAATTAATATAAAATTTAGACTATTAAGACTCATTCACCATATTTACATCAATATTCCATCATGTATGCGTACTTTGACATCAAAAGACTCCATTACAAAACCTATTACTTGACTATGCTATTACAGACTCATTACATAACTTTACTATAACAATTATAATCACAAAACTGTGGAGCAATGCCCTGTTTTTACCTATCTCGAGACCAATGTCAACTGCGTCTCTCTCTGTGCTATCCTTGACACGCAGGATGGTAGTAACAATTCTGCATAGATGGCTTCTATGACTATCTGGTCCTAACAAGACATAGTCCCAAGCCTTATTATTGCTCAAGCTCGCGTAACATTTCAACATGGTTCCTTAGCACAATTCTGTCTTTGATAGACTCTCTCTCCTTTCTAGATTTACCCTCTTGGTTTCCTATTTTTTTCATCTTTTATTCTCAAGGAGAGGTTATGGGCTGGGTGACTCATAAATAACTAACCACCGTGACATGTGAGGCAAAAATAGGCATAGTCTCCACGTACATTGTTCACTATTCATGCATCACTATAACTCTTATTAAATAAAAACAAATATTTCCTAACTTATTCATGTAACATTTTCAAAGTTTATCAATCTTATCATGTCTTTTAAAGCAATAATTTTTATTTACAATTTTCTGAGGGGATGTTACATGTTGTGCACTGAAAGTAGAATGCATGACCATTTAACAATCATGCCTTTGAACTGGAGTAATTATTATTTACAATTTTTTGAGGGGATGTTACATCTAGTGCACTGAAAGTCTAATGCATGACCATTTAACACCTAAGATGACGAGAATCATTGTGACTGTCTTTTTAACTCGAGCAATTATTATTTACAATTTTCCGAAAGAATGTTTTGAAATTTAAAAAATTTATGAATATTTTGGAATCTAAACAAATATAAATAAAATTACAAAATCAATTATATTATTTAATTCATTAAATTTTAAAATATTTCCAAAATCTACACCCTAATAAAAACATCAACCTAAATACAAATTAAATAAAAACCATACCTTAATCTAAATACAAATTCAATAAAAACTATATGGTAATCTAGTGCACTGTTAAATGCATTACTATTTAACAACTAAGATGACTATTTTGAAATTTAAAATTTTTATGAATATTTAGGAATCTAAACCAACATAAATAAAATAACAAAAACAATTATATTATTTAATTCATTAAATTCTAAAATATTTCCAAAATCCACATCCTAAATAAAAATACTAACCTAATATAAATTAAACAAGTGTTATGTAGTAGCTAGTGCTTGTTGCATAGTTTAAATGTAGTTAAATTAAAGTAAAAATAAGGAATTCAAGTTAGTGTTAACGTTTGGAATCTAGTCAATTTTGGTTTTACTTCATTGTAATTTTGCACTATGGCTGTGGAGAATCTAATCCTACCCAACTACAATAATAATGTCTTATTGTAGTAATAATGTTTTAGTTGAGAAGGTTTTCTAGAAAGTTTAACATGTTGTTAGGTATATTTTAAGGGTAGTTGTTCTTTGTAGATATATCTTAAAAGATAGGAAGAATATATTCTTTAAAAATTATATAAATATTAAAAATAGAGTTACTTTATTTCCTTGGTTATTTGTATTTTGAATTGATAATCTTTTTAATTTATTATTAATACAATTTTTACTGATCTCTTATTGATATTAAGTAAAATTATAAATATACTTTTACTATACTTCAATTTATTTTTAAAATTTATTTCATTTTCATGTACTTAAACCAAACTTTGTAATAAGTGAGCGTTGAATTTTGAATCTCATAATTTATATAATATTTTATAATATAGAAAGATCACCAACTAACCTGCCCCTTCATAGGCTAATAAATATTTTTATCATTAATTAAGAACTTTATTATAATAAATTCATATATATATATATATATATATATATATATATATATATATATATATATATATATATATATATATATATTAAAATTATTATTAAAATTTTAGTGAGAGAAGTAATTTGTTATTAAATATTATGTTTATTTTTCAGGTGTTATCTTTCTTTTACTTGCTTAAAATTTAAACAAATTATGAATTTATCATGTTTTAATTATAGTTATATTTCATAAATAGAACAAACCCAATTTTTCTTTTTGAGTTATTATTGTTTGAATTTGGAAAATAATACTATGTTTGTTTTAATTGGAAATTTTGGAGAAGCTATTTTCTTCTTTCTTTCACTTGCTTAATTTTTTTTAAAATATAAATTTATCATACTTTATGTTTTTTAAATGAACAAAAACCAAATATTAAAAAAAATGTTTTTATTATTTTTTTATATTGTGGTTCACAAACACAATAATTTGGAAAGTAATATTATGTTTGTTTTAATTGGAAATTTTGGAGAAGCTATTTTCTTTATTTCACTTGTTTAATTTTTTTTTTTTAAATATAAATTTATCATACTTTATATTTTTTAAATGAATAAAAATTAATTATTAAAAAAAATGTTTTCATTATTTTTTATGTTATGGTTCACTAACACAATGTGCCCCAACACATGTAAGTCTCAAGAGACTCTCATGAGGGGGTCTAACCTTCGACCATACATGTGAGGCCTAACCCCAAGGGCGTCGAGGAGGATGGGGTCTAACCTTTGACCATACATGCGAGGCCTAACCCCAAAGGCGTCAAGGAGGCTAACCTTAGACCATACATGAGAGGCCTAACCCTAAGGGCGTTAAGGAGGTCTAACCTTCGACCATACATGCGAGGCCTAACCCCAAGGGTGCGAAGGAGTTTTAATCCCTTGACCTCCCAATTGGAAACGTGTCTAACCTTCGACCATACATGCGAGGCTTAACCCCAAGGGTGCCAAGGAGTTTTGATCCCTTGACCTCCCAATTGGCAAAGTGTTTAGCAGCAAGGCCTAACCCCAAAGACATGAAAGAGATTTGATCTCGTGACCTCCTAATTGACAAAATACTTAGTAGTTAGGACTAGACCAATTGAGTTAACCTTTGAAACTATGTTTTCATTATTTTACTTTTTAAAAATTTTAAAATATAAATGTAATAATCAAAATTATATTCACAAAATAATTTTAATGCTTTAATTACATTAATTTATTTTAAAAATTAAGTGTTATAAGTTATGCTCGTTTAAATTAAAGCATATAAATTTTAACCTACTATGGGTACATTACAATACATCATCAATACAAAGAAAGGAAATAACTGTACAATACAACTTTTAATTGTTTTCAAGAACAAGTGTAAGAAATGCTTCTGCTTAAGTAGTG
This sequence comes from Pinus albicaulis, assembly GCA_034641835.2. Taxonomy (NCBI): domain Eukaryota; kingdom Viridiplantae; phylum Streptophyta; class Pinopsida; order Pinales; family Pinaceae; genus Pinus; species Pinus albicaulis. Next base: position 1,107,846,492 of record CM076584.1, read on the forward strand.
TTTAAGCGTGTAACTTTTAAACCACTGTGAGTAGATTACAATACAGGATCAATACAAAGAAACATAAAGGAAAACAGTTAATTAGATCAGAATGATGAAAGTTGGAAAGGAGAAACAATAATGGTTCTGTCCTTCGCAACATTCCACGGTACATTAGGTTGGACTTGCAATCTGACATGTGAAACTATAGACATGTGAAACTATAGACATGTGAAACATCTTTTCTAACTGATATAGACATGTGAAAGATCTTTTCTAACTTCTAAGTGGGTTAGAACTCTTATGATCGTGGGTGAACTTTAAGTTCAAAATTTGTATGTTTCAAATAGAGAACTTCAAACATGACACAATATGGGTCCGTAAAAATGATAAAGATGTAAGTCAGAACGGGAAGGCGGGACAAAAGCAGCGGGTCCTGCTCGTCGGCGACCGATTACGGGGTTTTCCATCAGCAATTGCGTCATTCATAAAACCATGACTTTGTACATGTGCACAGACTTTGGTACACTGGTTACATTTTTAAATTATGTACGGATGTAATGATTATAATAATTATATAATACAAGTTACAATTGAGTCATGTAGCAATAAGAAGTTCAAAATTGTAATGGTATTATATATAAATGTTGATAAAAAAATGGTAATAAATAAAAGAATAAGTTGCAAATTTTATTTTAGAAATCTTATATAGTTTTAAAAACTCGTAAAATAATTTAGAAATTTTAGTAAAATTATGAAAAAATTCTGCAGAATTTTTTGAAAATTTAAGTTACAATTCTTGCAGAATTTTTTGAAAATATAGATTACAGTTGTTAAACTTTATGATTTAGGATGCCTCCGGATTTTTGATGGTGTTGAATCTATTTACTCCATCAAAAAAAACTATTCAAACACTCCAACTACTTGATTTTTTGAATTTTCTTTTACCGTATTCTGGCAAAAAAGAAAAAACCTACCTTCCTAGCTATTTTGTTGAGTCAGTGGACAACTCCAAACATTGAAAATCATTTAACATTTTGACCAAAATAATAGATGGTCAAACCAAAATCTAATGCATAATACTTGCTAACAGGCATAATAAAAACCATACCTTAATCTAAATATAAAAACCATATGGTAATCTAGTGCACTCAAACGCCTTAGTCTAACTAGCCCGCTTTTTTGCCCTGAAAATCATGGAAATTCTAGCAAGATTTCAATAAATGCAGGTTACAGCTATCAAACTTCAAGATTTCGAGTGTCCTAGAGTTTTTTGATGGAGCTGAAACCATTTCCACCATCAAAAACATGATTCTATATTGCTATTACAAAATTTCTTAAATATTTTTTTTTGCTTAGATTCTAACCACTTTTAAACATCTACCCAATTCCTTCACCTCCATAAACAACTCCCACTAAAAATCAAATACATAACCATTTAACAATTAAATGACGAGAACCATTGTGACAATCACACTCAACAACTAAAATGACGAGAACGATTGTGATGGTCACACTCCTCATGGTTTTCAGAACACCACGAGTTTTGACATCATAAGTTCTTACACTCAAGTGAACGGAGGGACCAGCAGACAAGAGAGTACCTAATAGAGCGAATGCTTTAACTATAATAAAGATCAAATCAATTACTATACTCTTAAAGTTGTTTAAATAGAGATTAATATTTTATTATAATTGACTCTAAATAAATAAGGGTTATGGAGTAGCCACTCCCTGCCGCTTAATGTAAATATAGAAATGTTGCAATGTGATTTTGAATATGGCTATGATACTTTGTAACAAAGTTGATTTCAAAGTTGATTTTTTTTTTTTTTTACATATTAAAATTATTCTAAAAATGCTTGATAAAAAAATTGGAATTCATAAATCTCGAAGCATATTGGAATTTGTAAATCTCCAAATCAAAACTATATTAATTTAGCATTATAAAGATATAGCAAAAATTACTAAGTACAACAATCTTATTCACATGTACATCAACAAATTGACATGCTTGAAAGATTCTCATTTTGTTTTACTTATGAATAAATAGTTACCTTTTATAAAGTGTACTTAGTTATATGAAATTTAAATAATCATTACATTTTCCTAAAATTTACATGGTGACTAAACTACTATGACTTATTATTGCATAATTATGTTTTATATATATATATATATTTTAAATATGTAAATGTTTAACTCTCTTAGTTGGAATATGTAATTCCTACTTGTCTTTGATTGTAACTCTCCACATAAAGAGTATGTTCCTACATTATAGGAGGTAGTTAAAACTATATTTATTCCTAGTTTAATGTGTGGTTGAGATAATCTCTCAACCACAATATTGTGCGTCCAATATAGATTTCCTATCTTGAGACTATCTCATGTATAAATGTGTGTAATATTTTTCTTGATTAATTAATAGAATTTGCAGATTGATATTTTATCTTGGTATCAGAGCCCGTAAGGGCCTTTGGCCCTTCCTGGGCATAGGAAAATAAATGATTGTATTTGTATTGTTTTAGTTTATTTTTTGGGCTTGTCCAGAGGCAGCGGCTCGACGGCCTGCACAGTGCGTTGAATGGTTTGAAGTTTGATCGATGGCTAATTGCGTCCAAGGAGATCTAGAGGTTGCGCTTGATCGCTAGTGGATCCTATCTGTGTGAGAAGAAGCAAGCGATGGATTCATGGATCTGCTGCTGGTGGCATGAAGATATCGCTGCTTGGTAGAGCCGTTGTGTGATCAAGAAGTTTCTGCTAGTGCAGAGTTGTGTGCAATTACCAGTGGAAAAATGTTAGAGGAAATCGAATGATCGATTCAATCATTGAATGGGAAATGGCCTGTGAATTGGGCGGTGGTATATAGCAACACATATATCACAGTTTTGAGAGATCGTTGATCTAACCACGGATCAAAGGACTCATTGGACAAATGCTTGCTTCTATCGGTAAGGAAAACAAGGAAAGGATCAGTGGAATCATTAGTTCAATATATCAAGTTACTGTGTGTATTTTATAGTGGGTCAAACACGTCCAAGCGGTTGTATTACTTGCGATGGCAACATGGAAATAATTCTTCATCGACTGCATGAAAGATGCACAAGACAAAGAGTGGGCTTGAAGTGTTGAAAACATCGACTGCATCGTTGTTCATATAGTTGGATGTTGATTATAACACCAGCACGGGGCCAATCTCCAGCATGAAGGAATTGAATGAATTAACGAGGACAGAGACTTGGGAATCACTCATCGAATTTTTAATACATACGGTCCGAGGAGTTCATCCATGAAGATCCGATAATATTGTTGTTAGAAAAAGCTCCATCTGTTTCTCCATTGTTCAAGTTGGTGAACAATTGGAGATTTCCTATGTGGCTTGCGATTCAGGGGTCAACCGATGGTGTTGCGCCCATCCCAGGAAAACTGAAAGCAGGGGCATCATATTTATGGAACGTGGATCCGTTCTGGTCAGGATACATTCGGGGGAGGACAGACAGAGTGCACTAACAACAGTGTCGCTGTCAGCGCCATCATGAAGGCCGAGTTCGAATTTCTGGGTGGAGTAGCGAAGCCTGAAACGTATTCTGTTACGTTGGAGAGTGGGTAAAATCTTCCATTGTCGGTGGTTCTGAGCTATGCGGTCAGTAATGTCAGCAACCCCCTCCCCTGCGACGCCATGGAGCTATGCGGTCGTGTTATTGTTTGATGAAACCGTGGAAGGAGCGTGGAGAAGAGTTCTTGTTGTGTTGTTTGCTTCAGACGACATTGGTCAAGAAGAGGATCCTTCTTCATGCAATGTTTCTGGAGGCATGGTCTGTGGAGCCGTGTTTACTATGTGAAATTCGAGTTCGTTGTGTGGTACTCAGGCACATCAGCAACAAACTACCATTTTGCAGGTTGTGTGAAGTCAAGTCAAACAAGAGGTCGACTAACGTTGGAGCTTTCAGGTGTAAGAAGAGATGCGGAAGCACGCAGAGTTGTCTCGTGGCGCAACAGTGAAGTGAGCCGAGGGCAGTGTGGTGAGCTGCCTCGACATGATTTTGTTTCTATACAGGGTGAAGATGAAACTAAAAGTTCCATCATATTTGCTTTGATGAAACAAATTGTCTTCGTGAATTCTTTTGTTTTCATGTTGAGCTCGATCAACTTAACATGTAAATGCATTCATGTAAATCTGGTTAAAAGAATTAGATGTTGTATTGTTGTGACATTTAGCTTGGCAAACTATTGTCATGAGTATGAATCTATATTGGAATTTGCCATTCCAAATAGACAAATTTATTTGCAGGAATGATTTACTACCAGACATGACAATGAAAATGGCATCAAAGGATAGTGCTTGGAGGTACATCATAGATTGGAGGATGATCGAGTTTGTGTGTGCCCAGTGTGATGGAAACAGATCTGCATGTTCAATTGCAAGGAGATTAGCTTAACAATGGGTCTTAGTTGTTGCAGTATGTCATCTTAGTTGTTGCAGTATGTGAGCGAGCATGAGGAGGCATGCTTGGAAGCAGTTACCCAGCCTTGATATTGTGAACATGGAAGTGGTGTTATGAGAGGAGGTAATGAAGCAACAACAATTATTATGATGGATAAACAGAGTAAATGTTTGTTTGAGTTAGTGTGGGTTTGTGGGATAGACTCCCTAGCATGTGATAAGCAAGTCTAGGAAGATTTTGTAAGTTGTCATTGTATGTACTTGGAGACTCCAAGAGATGGAGTATGGAATGTAAGCCTTGTAAAGTCATGTGTAAAGTTCGTGGTAATCTCAAAACCACCTTGTAATGGTTTATGGTCAGCCGGAAACCATCTTTTGTCACTTTAAAGTGATGGTTTGTGGTGAACTGGAAATCACATACAGAGCCTTAGTGGCTACAGGTGCCCCGGGTGCACACAGGAGCTTGAGTGCTCATAGGAGTAGGTGGACTGTAGTAAACACCTCACTCACAAGCCTCAGATATTGTTGTTTCTGAGCACAGGAGGGTCGGCGTGTTTTTCTATCTGACAGTCGCGTCGAAAGGCGCAATCAGCGCGACTGTTAGGGATTGTTATTTGGACGTGAATATTTAGCTTAGAAAGGTGCTGATCTCTCTCTCTTTTGGCAGTGCTGCACATGGGATTCGCTCGTTTGTGGTGGATTTGAGTCGCAGACATTATTGCCGGTTCTGCACATGGGATTCGCCCATTAGTGGTGGATTTGAGTCGCAGACACATTTGTTGGCGATTCTAGACATAAGATTTGCCCGTTGGTGGTGGATCTGAGTCGCAGACACATTTTATTGATACAGGTACATGTATGCAGTGATAATGGTTGACAGAACCATGTATTTGAAGGACATTTTATGAGACCAGCAGTTGCAGCGGTTGGTACCCATGCATTCTGGTGGATGGTTGCTCTTTTATATGGACGTTGACATATCTTTTTTTTCTTATGATTGACCACAACTAGACTTTGCGAATTGATATCACGACAAGTAGTCATTAAGAGAGGGAGTTGAAATATGTAATTCCTACTTGCCTGTGGTTGTAACTCTCCACATAGAGAGTCTGTTCCTACATTATAGGAGGCAGCTAAAACTATATTTATTCCTAGTTTAGTGTGTGGTTGAGAGAATCTCTCAACCACATTATTGTGCGTCCAAGATAGATTTCCTATCTTGAGACTATCTCATGTATAAATGTGTGTAATCTCTTTGTTGATTAATTAATAGAATTTGCAGATTGATATTTTATCTCTTATATATATATATATATATATATATATATATATATATATATATATATATATATATATATATATATATTGATATTAATGATTATAATTTAAAATAAAGCTTATTATTGTTATTATTAAATAAGATTATAATTTAGTTAATTTGTGTGATTTTGATGATGTAAGATATATTATAAAGTATGCTTTTTAAATACTATCCTGAATTGATATCTATATTAGTATGACATTTTCAAATTTAAATTTGTCCTCTTTTTTAAAGATAAAAACATATATTATTTGATAAATTATTCTATAATTAATGTCAAATTTTATAAGTGCTTTGTGTTGAAATTTTAATATTCTCACTGTTATTAAAAAATGATAGTTATTTTAGGTTGAAGTTTTTATTTTATAAGAATATATGTGATTTATTAAGGTGTTTACTAATACTTACCAATAAAATCTATGTTTTACATATTCACCTAGAATTTTTTGTTTTGCATTATCTTCCTCCATTAACATTATGTTAGTTTTTATTATTCATGGAAAGAAATCAATATCCAACTTATTGAAATATACCTTAACTAATGTGAAAATTCTTTCACTCAACAAAATATATATAAAATATACATATATTATGATAATTATTAATATGTTGAAATCACGTAAAAATTCTCTCAGTGTCAACCAAATATATATAGAATATACATATATATTTATTAATATGTTGTATATTTTGAGCATTAAAACTGAAGTACACATTTAACTCTTTATAAGATTCAATTAATATATAACTATAGTCTGATAAAGAAAGTGTTATGTAATAGTATAATTTTTGTCATAAATACTAGCCACATCGTAACCCTAAGTATTAATGTTTTCCAACGAAAAAATTTAATACACAAACGCACTAGTCTTCATGAATCGTGACAAAGTAATGAATCCAATATTTATGACCATCTTTGTCGACCCTCCGCTCAAATGACAAGCGATCTTCTCATATAAATAATAAAGATGGCTGCAAACAAGTATATATTAATCGACATTAAATAACCACAGTACCATTTGCCTTATGCAGAAGCCAGACAAAATTATCAGAAAGAAATAAGAAAGACACGAATCACGATGCATTGCCCAATAAAAAATGAATAGTATCAACAAAAAGAAAATAATAATAAAAATATCTATAATTAAATTATGTTAAAAGTATAAAATATTTTAAATTACAATAAAATTAATGTCAAAATCAATATCTAATCCAATACAATATACCCGCAAGTATAATAACTTAATATGACATCATTTCTCTCATAATATCACAAACAAAATTCAAATTATGAAAAGTGTATAATATATTAAAAATATATACACATTTTATAAAAGATTATGAAAAGTGTTATGATATTACATATTTTATGAAAGAATTAGATAATAATGACTCTATTGGCCACTTTTGAAAATTTATTTTAATTTTTTAAAAGTAAAACAATTATATGGGTTACCATAGAAACTATATATAAAATTTAAAAAATAATAGTTAAATAAATTAAAAAGATAGAAGTTAAATATTAAATTTATGTTTATTTTTTTAAATAAAAATAATATTTTAAAATGTTATTTTATTATTATTATTATATAAAAATATTACGAATAATTTTTTTAAAATATATTAGTAAAATTCAAATTCAAGTTCTAAATTTTGTAATTCACTAAATTATTATTATTTTTAAAATATATTTAATCTTTGATGAGATGTTTCACTAAGGAGAGGTGGAGAGGCATAAAGCCATTGTTCATCCAACTACACAGTAGCAACATCACCTTTCTAAGTTCACCACAAAACTAACATTATTTCGTAATTAGCGAGCCTTAATTGTGTGCTAAATTGATTGGTTATTTCAATCTTACTTGCGTTAATAGAACCTCTCCATAGTTTTGTACAAGTGTATTCAATATAGAACCATAGAACCATTATGATCAATCCTTTGTTTGCAAAGCTTTTCAGTAGCATGGTATAAAATAGAATCAGTAAGTGGGCAGAAGTAAAAGAAAAGAGGGTAAAAGGGCAAGCTGGTTTTAGGCCGAAGCATTCTATAGTAGATCATGGTATTGCGTTGAGACATATTGTTGAAAAGGTTTCGGGGGGCAGATAAGAAGTATTTTGTTGCTTTGTTGACTTCAAAAAGGCATTTGACATGGTTCGTAGAGATAAGTTGTGGCGTAGAATGGAAGAACTTAAAATTCCTTTATAATATAGAGTTGTTGTCCATAGGCTTTATTAAAGGTGAAAGTCAAAATTAGAACTTCAAGAGACATTTCAGAAAGTTTTAGAAGTGACATCAAAGTCAAGTAAGGTTGGTCTTTAATCCCTACCCTTTTTGGTTTATATATTGACAAATTGGAAGAGTGGCTAAATTTGCAAGGTGGGGATGGTGTTCGGTTAAGGGATTTTGTGATAAAGATTTTTCTGTATGTTGATGATCTTGTACTGGTTGCTAAATTGGCCCATGGATTGCATATGCACCTATAAGCCCTTGAACATTTTTGTAAAGAAGTGGGGATGCAAGTCAATACCAGTAAGACCAAAATAATGATTTTCTCTAATAAAAGGAAGCAAAGACACCATACGTTTTTCTTTGAAGGCAACATTCTTGAAGAAGTAAGTGAATAAAAGTACCTCGAGATCGATCTCAACAAAAAGCTTAATTGGGTGGATCATAGAAAGAAAATAATTTTAGGAGGGGGGAAAGCATTATATGCACTTCAAAACAAATGTGGAGATGCATAGTTATGGGATTGGAACACGATTAAAGTTCCTTTTGGATTCCTAGTTTGTCCAGTGATATTATATGGTTGTGAATTGTGGGCTATCAGCATCCCTGTTTCAAAATGGAAACAAATTGAGAAAATCCAAAAACGCTTGATCCAGAGCAAGTTTAAAATAAAAATTTTGGTTCCTTATGAGATAATGTTGAGTGAAACAGGAGCAACTCTCATCGAAGCAATTGCTTTGGTGCGTCTTATAAAGTATCTAAAAAGAATCGAGCAAATGGGAGAAGGTATATGGCCAGAAGTTATCTTCAATAAAGGCATGAGTGAAATAAAGAAATCATAGATGAGACGAAACAAAAAATGGATGCAAAATTGGAATATTTATCGTAATGCATGTCCCACAAATAGCAAAGAGTTAAAGATTTTTGTGCTAGAGAAGTTCCGTAAGGGTATATGGGGAAAATAGTTGGGTAGAAAGAAGAAGTACTATGTTCAGGAATTCAACCCCACTTGTGATCTCCAACAAAAAGAGTACATTAGAGCTAACATTCCGTGGAGAGCAAAGATTCTTATTGCTCAACTAAGAACTAACTCACATCAACTTTGGTGTGAAAACAGGATGGTGGAAGAGACGTAAAGAAGCTTGGGATGAAAGGATGTGTACGTTCTGCACTTGTGGCATAGTGGAATCAGAAAATCATTTAATTTTGGAATGTGATGCTTTTAGAGACATCAGGGACAATTATACCAATATGTTAGCATCAATTCTGTGGCATTGTATTTTCAGTGAGGGAACTGTTAGAAGGTTGGGTCAACTCATCATCAATTCGAGTAAGAAAAATATTGAATTACAGAAGGCAAAAAACAAGGAGGTTGGTAGTCCCATAGACTATTTTTAGTCTCGTGCACGTTAAAATATCATTCATTCATTCATTCAGTAGTTTTTTTTTTTTGTACCAGGGAGCTTAACATGACTTATTAGCAAGACAAAAAATAACACATTGGTCATGTAGTGAGGCCAACCATTATGCCAACATGTAGTATAATCCCTTTGCATGAGGGGAGGTGGTTTATGGGGCGTTCATTCTTGTTTCACACACCTAAAGTATGACGACACTTGCAATTCCATGGAGCCATAAAATTAATACTCTATTATTTATTTGCCACAATGCTTTTCCTCTTGTTGCTAATGGATTTTCCCTTCTCGACTTTCAACCCCCCTTAGATTTTCTTTCTATCCTGCCTCTTGATCTCCCATAGAAGGGGAAGCCTCCCTGGTTTTTGGTCTTTCTCCCTCTCATTTTCCTCTTTTTTGGCCTTTCTCCTCACTCACTTGGCTCCCCTTGGTTCTCTTTGTTTCTAGCCTTCCCCTCCATCAGAGTCAGTGCCCTCCTCCCTCTCACACACCACCTCCTTCCCCTCCTTCATAATATATTGGCTTTAATCCAAACTCACGCCTCTCCATCACTCCACACTCTTCAGTGGTAAGTAATTTGCGAGGTCTTAGCATGTTGACACAACACACATGGTTCCACCATGGGACTGCCCTCTACAAGGACCTTGGTAGTCCTAGAGTACAACAACAACTTGAAAGCTCTATTGCTCGATACTGGGAATTCAATATGTTAAATATTCAGGATGATATATTAAAAATATATACACATTTTATAAAAAGATTATGAAAAGTGTTATGATATTACATACTTATAAAAAGAATTAGATAATAATGACTCCATTGGAAACTTTTGAAAAGTTAAAATAACTTTTCAAAAGTAAAACTATGTTAAATGTGTTCCCATAGAAATTATATATCAAATTTAAAAAATAATAGTTAAATAAATTAAAAAGATAGAAGTTAAATATTAAATTTGTGTTTATTTTTTTAAATAAAAATAATATTTTAAAATGTTGTTTTATTATTATGATTATTATTATATAAAAATATTACTAATAAAAATTTAAAAACATATTAGTAAAATTTAAATTCAAGTTCTAAATTTTTCAATTCACTAAATTATTAATTTTTTAAAATATATTTAATCTTTGATGAGATGTTTCACCAAGGAGAGGTGGAGAGGCATAAAGCCATTGTCCATCCAACCACATAGCAACAACATCACCTCTCCAAGATCACCAAACAACTAACATCATTTCATAATTAGCGAGCCTTAATTGTGTGCTAAATTGATTTGTTATTTCAATCGTGCTTCTGTTAATGGAAGCTCTCCATAGTTTTGCACAAGTGTATTCAATATAGAGCCATAGAACCATTATGATCAATCCTTTGTTTGCAAAGCTTTTCAGCGGCATGGTATAAAATAGAATCAGTAAGTGGGCAGAAGTAAAAGAAAAGAGGGCAAAAGGGAAGGCTAGTTTTAGGCTGAAACATTCTATAGTAGATCATGGTATCACGTTGAGACATATTGTTGAAAAGGTTTTGAGGGAAAAAGAAGAAGTATTTTGCTGCTTTGTTGACTTCAAAAATGAATTTGACACGGTCCGTAGAGATAAGTTGTGGTGTAGAATGGAAGAACTTAAAATTTCTTTACAATATAGAGTTGTTGTCCATAGGCTTTATTAAGAGGTGAAGTCAAAATTAGAATTGAAATAGACATTTCAGAAAGTTTTAGAAGTGACATCAGAGTCAAGCAAGGTTGGTCTTTATCCCCCACCCTTTTTGGTTTATATATTGACAAATTGTAAGAGTGTCTAAATTTGCAAGGTGGGGATGGTGTTCGGTTGAGGGAGTTTGTGATAAAGCTTCTTATGTATGTTGATGATCTTGTATTGATTGCTAAACTAGCCCATGGATTGCATATGCACCTATATGCCCTTCAACATTTTTTTAAAGAAGTGGGGATGCAAGTCAATACCAGTAAGACCAAAATAATAATTTTCTCTAATAAAAGGAAGCAAAGCCAACATACATTTTTCTTTGAAGGCAACATTCTTGAAGAAGTAAATGAATACAAGTACCTCGAGATCGATTTCAACAAAAACTTAATTGGGTGGATCGCAGAAATAAAATAATTTTAGGAGGGGGGGAAGCATTATGTGCACTTCAAAAAAAATGTAGAGACATAGAGTTATGGGATTGGAACACGATTAAATTTCCTTTTAGACTCCTAGTTTGTCCAGTGATATTATATGGGTGTGAATTGTGGGCTATCATCATCCTTGTTTCAAAATGGAAACAAATTGAGAAAATCCAAAAACGCTTGATCTGGAGCAAGTTCAAAATAAAAAGTTTGGTTCCTTATGAGATAATGTTGAGTGAAATAGGAGAAGCTCTCATCGAAGCAATTTTCTTGGTGCGTCTTATAAGGTATCTAAAAAGAATTGAGCAAATGGGAGAAGGTATATGGCCAAAAATTATCTTTAATGAAGGCATGAGTGAAATAAAGAAATCATAGATGAGACGAAACAAAAAATGGATGCAAAAATGGAATATTTATCATAATACATGTCCCACAAATAACAAAGAATTACAGATTTTTGTGCTAGAGAAGTTCTATAAGGGTATATGGGGAAAATAGTTGGGTAGAAAGAAGAAGTACTATGTTCAGGAATTCAACCCCACTTGTGATCTCCAACAAAAAGAGTACATTGGAGCTAACATTCCGTGGAGAGCAAATATTCTTATTGCGCAACTAAGAACTATCTCACATCAACTTTGGTGTGAAACATGATGGTGGAAGAGACGTAAAGAAGCCTGGTATGAAAGGTTGTGTACTTTTTGCACTTGTGGCACAGTGGAATTAGAAAATCATTTAATTTGGGAATGTGATGCTTTCAGAGACATTAGGGACAGTTATACCAGTATGTTAGTATCAATTTCGTGGCATTGTATTTTCAGTGACGGAACTGTTAGAAGGTTGTGTAAACTCATCATTAATTTGAGTAAGAAAAAGATTGAATTATAGAAGGCAAAAAACAAGGAGGCTAGTAGTCCCATAGACTATTTTTAGTCTTGTGGACGTTAAAATATCATTCATTCAGTAGTTAAATTTTTTTTTTTGTACCAGGGAGCTTAACGTGACTTATTAGCAAGACAAAAAATAACACATTGGTCATGTAGTGAGGCCAACCATTATGCCAACATGCAGTATAATCCCTTTTCATGTGGGGGAGGTGGTTTATAGGGTGTTCATTCTTGTTTCACACACCTAAAGTATGACGACACTTGCAATTCCATGGAGCCATAAAATTAACGCTCTATTATTTATTTGGCACAATGTTTTTCCTCTTGTTGTTGATGGATTTTCCCTTCTCGACTTTCAACCCCCCTTAGCTTTTCTTTCTATCCTGCCACTTGATCTCCCATAGAAGGGGAAGCCTCCCTGGTTGTTGGTCTTCTCCCTCTCAGCTTTCCTCTTTATTGGCCTTTCTCCGAGTCACTCACTTGGCTCCCTTTGGTTCTCTTTGTTTCTAGCCTTCCCCTCCATCTGAGTCAATTCCCTCCTCCCTCTCACACACCACCTCCTTCCCCTCCTTCATAATATATTGGCCTTAATCCAAACTCACGCCTCTCCATCACTCCACACTCTTCAGTGGCAAGTAATTTTGCAAGGTCTTAGCATGTTGACGCAATACACATGGTTCCACCCTGGGACTGCCTTCTAGAAGGACCTTGGTAGTCCTAGAGTACAACAACAACTTGAAAGCTCTATTGCTCGATACTGGAAATTCACTATGTTAAATATTCAGGATGATATGGTGCAAGTTAAGAGGGACATCGTTGACATTTGACATTGTTTCATTGATTCAAAGGTCCTAGCTGAGGTGACATTGGTACACATTCTCGTGGATAGAAGCATTGCTAGAGAGGATTTGCTTCTCTATTTGGAAAAAGTGCAATTTTGGTTTGTTCTATGGACACTAAACTAGAAAGAATTGAGAACCATCTTGGTTTAACTCCGACATCAACACACTCTCCAAGAGGTAATGGGGACACCATTCCTATAGTCTTAGACTCTAGGAAAATATGCTAATATTATCAATCTTTTAGAATTCAATGCACTTATTCTTTGATAATTATTTTGTTTTACCACAATGTAGACAAATAATCAATAACTCTCAAATAAATTTCTTGAGGTTTTGGTTTTTGATTAATAATATTTCCCCTCATTCTAAAACAAACTAAACTTATATGCTTGATTTCCAAAAGTAGACTCACAATTGTGAAATGAAATTATTTTATTTTAAAAATAATAATTACATAGCCAAAAAAATATTACATATAAATTTAAAATAAAAAATCAAATATTAAATATATTTATGTTTATTTTTTAAAATTTAAAATAATATCATAATAGGTTAATTTTTATAATTATAAATTATTATACTTAATATATAATTTTATAAATGATTATTATTATTATTAATTTAATAAAAATATATTAATAAAACTTAAATTTAAATTCAAAATTATTTTATTTGTAGTTTAACAAGTTCGTAAATTTTCTTGGAAAACAATAGAAATTTTTGCGAAATTTTGATAAAAACTAGTAAATTTTTTGGGAAATCCAAATACAACTGTTAAGTTTCAAAAAAGAATTTCGGTGCCGCATAGGTTTTTTTATGAATATATTTTCACTATAAAAACAATAACATTCAAACACCTTTAGATTTTTTTGAGAAAAAAAACAAATTCAAATGATTTTCCAATGCGCAAGCAAATTTGCCACAAACATCTTATATTTTATTGATTTAATTAAATAATAAAAACAATAATAAAATCATTTAAACACATATTCAAGTCGATTATGTTTTGTCTAAGTTGAGGCTTTATCAAAAAGATGTCGACGTTTCCGTGTACACGAAGAAAAGTATATTTCAACAATTGAAGAACCATCCATATGAAAGCAAAGATGGGACCCTATCTTGCATTAATACATTCCTTACACTTGAAATGTAGTTGCATGATGTGTGCTGGAGTGTATTATTTGTCATTTTATCTTTTTGTGGTGTGAATTTCGTTGGATTTTATTCGTTTGTGGTTTTCGAGGTTCAAAGTTAGGCCATGAATTAATAGATAAATCTTTTAAGCTGGGTAGATAATGGAATTATAATTTAAATAAAGGATATATTATTAAATTGAGCAATATGGGTAGTTTTATTGTGTTTTAATATTTATTAGGCCGATAGGTTTTCTCTTTTGAAAAAGATACAATTTTTCATCGTTAACATATTTAATGTGCGGCTGACACTTGTACCCTGGGAGTTTTAACCTCTGGCTGACACCTGTTCCCTGACACCTAACTCCGACTTCCACAAAATCAGAAATAATGCCGCCCCCAAATCCTTGCGACCGGTCATGGCAACTCTGACTTCCACAAAATCAGAAATAATGCCGCCTTTTTCTGACTTCCACAAAATCAGAAATAATGCTGCCATGCAATTTCTTCTTCCTGCAACTCCGTTCACTAATCGGTTCTTTTACCCACATTCTAATTCATTGCTGTAGATGTTCTGCGAATCATTGTTACCCAACTTCGAGTGGCGATTTTTTTGTTTCTTTGGCTTTCCCGGAAACTCCGAGTAGCGGAGATTATTCAATTGCCTAAGATATTTGAAGGATCAAAGGCTGCCCTTCATTCGAGCCTTTAAAGAGTTGAATTTTAAAAAATTACGAACTGGGTATTTGTAGATGGGTTTGTGATGGCCGATGCGATGCAATACAATGTTTTCATACTGCTTTGCTCGCAGATGCTTCAGTTGTAGCTCTCTAGCCAATGCTGACTGGAAGGGAATTGGAAAAGCAGTTGCTGCAAAATTTTTCGAAGATGCAAGGGACAAGAAAACAAAACACACTTTAAAAGCAGAAGCAGATGCAGATAACAGCAATGGGTATCTTCAACAAATGAAGGAGCCAGTAAGTCCCCACATTTATGATATCCTCATTAATAAATACATTCGGACCGGAGACGTGGATGGCGCCATGGCCACTTATAAAGGGCTCCTGCTCTTTCCCTGCCTTCTTACAGTGCTCTTCTTAATTTCGTCATCAATGATAGGCTGACCCAAATGGCTGTAATCCTATGTGAGGAGATGTTGCATAGGGGGTTGAATGTGGATAATCAGACTCTGAGTCTTGTGATTAAAGCATATCATAAAGAAGGGCAGTTGCAGAAGGCCCAAGATCCTCTCAAGTCCATGGTGGAATTAGGTATGAGTCCTGACCCTCTTGCTTTTGATGTCCTCATTGATGCCCATTGCAATAATAACAACATTCCAAAAGCTCTGCAACTACTTTCTTATATGTCGGAACAAGGAAATGAAGCTCTGACACTCTGGGATTCAGCAGTATGCAATGGTTGGGTTCTTGATTTCAACATTTATAGAAAATTAGTTGGCAGTCTTTGTAGTGGGAGCATGCTGCCTGAGGCATTAATAATGCTGCCATGCAATTTCTTCTTCCTGCAACTCCGTTCACTAATCGGTTCTTTTACCCACATTCTAATTCATTGCTGTAGATGTTCTGCGAATCATTGTTACCCAACTCCGAGTGGCGATTTTTTTGTTTCTTTGGCTTTCCCGGAAACTCCGAGTAGCGGAGATTATTCAATTGCCTAAGATATTTGAAGGATCAAAGGTTGCCCTTCATTCGAGCCTTTAAAGAGTTTAATTTAAAAAATTACGAACTGGGTATTTGTAGATGGGTTTGTGATGGCCGATGCGATGCAATATAATGTTTTCATACTGCTTTGCTCGCAGATGCTTCAGTTGTAGCTCTCTAGCCAATGCTGACTGGAAGGGAATTGGAAAAGAAGTTGCTGCAAAATTTTTCAAAGATGCAAGGGACAAGAAAACAAAACACACTTTAAAAGCAGAAGCAGATGCAGATAACAACAATGGGTATCTTCAACAAATGAAGGAGCCAGTAAGTCCCCACATTTATGATATCCTCATTAATAAATACATTCGGACCGGAGACGTGGATGGCGCCATGGCCACTTATAAAGGGCTCCTGCTCTTTCCCTGCCTTCTTACAGTGCTCTTCTCAATTTCGTCATCAATGACAGGCGGACCCAAATGGCTGTAATCCTATGTGAGGAGATGTTGCATAGGGGGTTGAATGTGGATAATCAGACTCTGAGTCTTGTGATTAAAGCATATCATACAGAAGGGCAGTTGCAGAAGGCCCAAGATCCTCTCAAGTCCATGGTGGAATCAGGTATGAGTCCTGACCCTCTTGCTTTTGATGTCCTCATTGATTCCCATTGCAATAGTAACAACATTCCAGAAGCTCTGCAACTACTTTCTTATATGTCGGAACAAGGAAATGAAGCTCTGACACTCTGGGATTCAGCAGTATGCAATGGTTGGGTTCCTGATTTCAACATTTATAGAAAATTAGTTGGCAGTCTTTGTAGTGGGAGCATGCTGCCTGAGGCATTAAAGTTGATGGATGAGGTTTTGGAGAAGAGCTACATTAAAAAATTATCTGTTTGCAACATACTTATTAGCGAGTCCTGTGACATAGGCAACACATGGGTTGGATCTATGCTGCTGGAAAAAATGCTGGAAAGGAATTTAGTGCTCGATTCTGACACTTACAATCATATGATTAAAGGACATTGCAAGGAAGGGAAGACAACTGATGCACTGGCACTTCTCAATTTGATGTCACTAAAACATTTGTGTCACTATTTGAGCAAATTCAAAATGTTGATCCCTATTTTTATGTAGGCAAGACAGGGTGGATGAAGCTTTTAGGTTAAAAGACAAAATGCTGACTAAAGGATATATCTCTGGTGTTGTTGCATACAATGCTTTGATCTATGAATTTTGCAAAACCGGGAAGGCACACCAAGCAACACTGCTTTTAAAAGAAATGAAGGTGGGATCTGTCTTTGCTGACGACTGTACATATGATGCTTTGATTCAGGGACACTGTGTGGAAAACAATGTATCTAAGGCCTTGGAACTTTTACATGAAATTTCAAGACAAGGTTTCACTCCCTGTCTTTCGACATGCAAAAAGATGATAAGGGGCCTTTGCTTTAAAGGTAGGCTACAAGAGGCATTACAGTTAGGAGATGATATGGTAAGTAAAGGGTCATTTTCTGCAAAACTGGAATACCTACTACTTTCCCAACATATAGCACTGCCATATTCTTGCTTTATCAACAACACAATATAGGTCTATATGAACATATGCATGCACGTGATTTATGTTGCTTAAATACTTTTACTACTCACACTGGAAGAAGTCAAATTGTTCTTTGACAATAACTGCACTGTCCGAGATTCAAAGAACTGTCTATGAGGCATTTTAGGACCCTTTATTTTGTTTCATTTTCCAAAATGCGCACGCCTATCCTTTCCATGCAAAATAAAGATAACCATAGTCAAAATTTTGTTTTATAAGAGATTTTTATCTATTAATTTTTGAGTTTCACACTGAAATATTTTAGAGGGAAGTTAGAATTGTCATTCCTGTATATTAGCTATCTTGTTACAGGCACTCTATAAAGGCTTGTAAACTAACTTGTCATTTCAGGATTTCTTAAACGACTTTCAAAAATTGTGCTGTCTTTCTTGATCTATTAATATGCATGCAAAATAACTCATGCCTGCTGCTTTGAACAGTTTGTTTGAAACTCTAACTAATTTGCAGTTTTCTCATGTCAAGCTTAATATCTATTATCAAGTCTTCCTGTTTAAATTTCCAATAAATTTGAGCGTGTTCAAGTTGGAATAAAATCTTCGTAGTATGTTCTAACTGTTGCTTCTTGATAGATGTTCGTAATTAAGGTCAAAGTATAAGATGTAAATTAATCAACTAGTTTTCTTTAAGCATTTTAGTTATATGACAGTACTGTAGTTGCTGTGGTCTTTTGTAAATTTCACTTTTATTTTGGGCAGCCTTTAGTGCCCTTAATGACACTATTATTAATGAATTAGAATTGCTCTTGACATAACTTCCCTCGGGATATTTCTCTCCAAACCTTGAGAAAGAAAAGGGTATCTAGAAACTAGATTAAATACAAGGCTGAGAAAACATTCAATATACTCTGTCGTACAGTTTCATCTCTGCATTTAAGGTTTTTGTAGTTCTTATCATATAAGGTACCTTTTCTTTGGCAGAATTCTAAAATATATGCTGCTATGGAGACAAAACATTTTGTACTTGTACATGGAGGTGGATTTGGTGCTTGGTGTTGGTACAAAACTATAGCCTTACTAGAAGAAATCAGCTTCAAAGCTACTGCAATTGATCTTACTGGCTGTGGCATAGATTCTACTGATCCGAACAAAATTGCAACCCTTGCTCAATATGCTAAGCCATTAACAGAGTTCTTTGAAAAGCTTGGTGATGAAGAGAAGGTGATAATCTCTTCCAGTGTATACTTCTTCCTTGTTTTCTTTAAGCATTTTAGTTATATGACAGTACTGTAGTTGCTGTGGTATTTTGTAAATTTCACTTTTATTTTGGGCAGCCTTTAGTGCCCTTAATGACACTATTGTTAATGAATTAGAATTGCTCTTGACATAACTTACCTCGGGATATTTCTCTCCAAACCTTGAGAAAGAAAAGGGTATCTAGAAACCAGATGAAATACAAGGCTGAGAAATCATTCAATATACTCTGTCTTACGGTTTCATCTCTGCATTTAAGATTTCTGTAGTTCTTATCATATAAGGTACCTTTTCTTTGGCAGGATGCTAAATTATCTGCTGCTTTGGAGACAAAACATTTTGTACTTGTACATGGAGGTGGATTTGGTGCTTGGTGTTGGTACAAAACTATAGCCTTACTGGAAGAAATCAGCTTCAAAGCTACTGCAATGGATCTTACTGGCTGTGGCATAGATTCTACTGATCCGAACAAAATTGCAACCCTTGCTCAATATGTTAAGCCATTAACAGAGTTCTTTGAAAAGCTTGGTGATGAAGAGAAGGTGATAATCTCTTCCAGTGTATACTTCTTCTTGTTTTCTTTAAGCATTTTAGTTATATGACAGTGCTGTAGTTGCTGTGGTCTTTTGTAAATTTCACTTTTATTTTGGGCAGCCTTTAGTGCATTTAAGGTTTCTGTAGTTCTTATCATATAAGGTACCTTTTCTTTGGTAGGATGCTAAATTATCTAGCTTCACTTTGTTCTTTTTTCCTTGAAAGAACAAACAACATTGCATAGATTGCATGGTTTTTTTGTGATGATTCACAAGTATATCTCACTTCTTCCTTGAAAGAACAAACCACATTGCACAGATTGAATAGTTTTTTGTAATGATTCACAAGTATATCTCTCTAACCACATTCACTTTGATCTAGCTTCACTCTGTTCTTTTTTCCTTGAAAGAACAAACAACATTGCAGAGATTGCATGGTTTTTTTGTGATGATTCACAAGTATATCTCTCTAACTGCGTATTCACTTTGAAAAGCAATTTTACATGCGGGGATATGGTGGGTGGCACATCCCCATGCTTCCCATGGTCCCAAGACGGGGAAATTGAGTGGGGGACGTTTCCCCATGTCCCCTTTTTAGTGAAACTTGGGGAAACAGTGAAGGGAACATTTCCCTTTTCCAGGGGTTTCCTGGCATCCCCCTCCAAAAAAGCGGGACTCCTGGTTGTTGCCTTATAATTTTTGTCCAATGGCCTTAGAAGAAGTACGTTTAAAAATTAACAAAATATTCAAAACCCTAAAACAAACGTAAATATCTATTTCATGCTTTTATTATTCATGTTTTTGACTCGTCATTGTTTCTCATATAATGAATTTTTATTTTTTAGCATTTTGTATAGGGTTCCTTAGATTTGGAATTGGAACCCCAATGTTACCCATGATTTTCCTAAAATTTGGGTGCTGTCTTTACATGCCCCCCAAACATTTTTCCCCATTCCTGCATACCGCTATTGCAGAAACTTGGTGGAACATTATTGAAAAATAATGAAGATGGAATTAAAGAAAAAGAGTGTTTATGGTTTTATCTTACAAACATATTAAACAAAATAGAGAACATGGCTTCCTGTAATGATTGATCATTGCCTATCACAGGTTGATTTTGGAAATATATTTTTTTTGCCTATAGTAAGCCATACTCGAATTGCACTATGCTATTTTTATCTTCTCTTTTACAATAGGTAGAGATTTTTGGTTTTGTTTGGTGAGATATTGTATTAAACATAACATTTTAGTTTCCTTGTTAATCACTTGAGTTGGTTGAAGTCTGTGGAAGATTGATGTGATGACTGCTTCAAGTACTTGATTGTTTAAGTAGCAGACCTTGCAATAATATAATGTTTACAACATATTTGTAGTGGGAATAATTTAAATGCATCAAATAGTATTTCCGAAATTACTGGAGATAATTTGTTGAAAAGAATCCAATCAGAAGACTTGGATGACTGCCTCAAAAAGACAGGTGTGTTTTCGGTCATCCCCATTTTGGGGTGCATGTCCATCCCAATTACTGCTAGATTATAAGATTCTGGTTAACTTTCCATAGCTGTTCATTTCCTCTAACTAAAACATATTGCTAGGCCTTGAAAGCAAGAGGCTGAGCATGGTATGTATGAGTATTATTCTCGACAGAGTACCTATAAATTAGATACTGTTACAGCCTATTGTCTTATCTAAACTTTAGTGTAACAATACTGTAGGACAATATAATGCAATCGTATTCCTTACAGGAGTATCAATGATTTGGCTGAATATGAAGAGCAATTTCAAGCCATACTCTTTAGTTCGAAAATATTTTAAGAATGCCTCCTTGTCTCACGGTGAACCCATGTATGAGGCAAGAACATTCTCATTGTTCTTTCAGCAAAGGACTTTGGTACTCAAGTTCGTAACATTATAATGGTCTACAAGTGTTTGTTGTGGCATAGGGCACTCATTCTATATCCTTACATCTTTTAGCTTAAAACAATAGAACTTAAGGGTTTCTGCATGGTTAGTTCCTTCCAGTATTCCTTATTCTATTTCTGAGATTAATCTAAGTCATACATGAGATACACTTTTTAGACTCAACTGCTAAATATAAGACTTATTTTATTAAAGTGAATTACAAAATAGAGTTACCTTTTCAAAAATAGAATTACTTTTCAAAAATATCTCGAATTACACCTTGCAAGTTCATGCTAAACTTTTGTGGAATTTCCTGCTTTAGCTTGTTATCGTTCAAATTAGTAGTGTTGGCAAGGTTCAACCAAGACTGTTATATGGTAAGCACTATTAGGAGTACACCCAGTGTCCCCTTAGCATATTCCTCTCGTTTTAGGCCAACTCCCACTAAATGCCATGGGCAGTATCCCAACACACAACAACTCAACCAAATTTTGGTCTGTTTAATGATATAACAACAAACTAATATTGCAGAACAACGTTGGAAAAGTACTCAATATGCTAAGAAAATGGACTTGAAAATGCCACAAATTGAGTATGTGAGTTTTTTTTACCACAATAGAAGACAAAATAGAGCTGTTTTGTTTTATTTTGATCTCTTGCCTGGTTTATAGCTTTGAGATTTTTTCAAATTCATTAAACTTTAAACAATTTAAATCTAATTCAACCATTATTATTTCAAATCAAGTTTAACTTTTTCAATACAACAATTTCAATTTAAAAAACCTATCGGCCTCTCTTTTCACCTTTTGGGGCAATTGCTAGTAGATATTGGTTTGTAAATTCATGATGAAGTGTTATATCGTAATACATAGGATATGCATAGTTTAAAAGCGTTGTCTATAAATGAGCTGTAAAGCAATGCTCTGAAGAGCTTGATGCAGACGAGCATGGTGACTGTAGTCTGTAGATTTACATCAGTTATCATATCGGGGCACTGTGTATGTAAAATTAGGTCATGACTGTTTAGTTTTACGACTACTGTAAAGAAACATATCATAAAGAAACATTTGATGAACTACAAGGTGACACTCATGATCTCTTTAGAGTAGTGTTGTTTTCCTTTATCTACTTATTTGCCTGTTGGAGTATTACTTTCGTAGGGTGAAGGGCATAGTCAGTGGTTTAAATAGTACTTGGTTTTTGGTCCTTTCCCCAATTTGAGGATTTCTAGATTATTCTTCTCTTTGTGGTTGCAATTTATATCATTTTCCTTATTTATCAACAACATTTTAAAAAGTAGATGTGGAGGCCAAATGCAAGGGTGGTGTAAATTTTTCAAAAAGAACATAGAGCGTGTGGACATTGAGGAAGGAATATAGTCATCTTCTTCCAACCTTCCATTTCTATGGCGTAAATAGATTGATTCTTTCATCATCTCAAGGTCATGTAAAATTATACGTGTTCGTTTGTGTCACTTTTGGTGGGTGTTTAAGGGTTCGTGGTAGTGATGTTGCTGCCAATGAAGGGGTAAAAACCTGATATCTTCCTACATAACTTATTGGAGTGTTAAGATTGAGTTTTTGGCTCTGGGTGCTGGACTCTTCGACTTTGGACTGACTCACTACTACAATTTTCCACAGCGGTATCCTATCGGGTTCTTCAATTTTCCTTCCACCCATTTTTGTTTTCTGATTGCAAGTTCATTACACTCAATCTGACCGATGCATTAATCAGACATGGGGGGTAGGTGCGATTCTCCCCAGCTGTCGATCGCTCGACTGTTGTGCCGTTTCCTATCGTGGTTTCCCGTTTTTAATGCGTGTTGCTGGACTCAAAACATCCATTGTTCTTCACATTTCTCGAATTGGTTTATCCCTTATGTGGTGTGCTCACCCGGATCAAGTTTTATCCTTTTTGCAGTTTACATCATGTCCTCATTGAATTTTTATTTATGATCCTTCCTGGCAATGTGCGTCTCCGTATATATCGAGGCGTTTTTCTTGGGGCTGGTCTCATTTATCTTCTCGATTGGAGGGAATTTATGTCCATATTTGGTTGTTCTGCTGGTGGTGTTAATTTATTCTTCATACAAATTGCGATGTCGACTGGTGGGAGCTCGGCTGGCACTGTAATGACCTCTGGAGATACACTAGACGCCAATGCATCACTCCACGAGGCGTTCATTCATGCCACTTTAGATGTTTAATGTGCATATTCACTCCACACTTCATCCCAGCCGCCCGATGGTCCTAAGGCTATTTTTCCACATGACGACATGAGGACTACACATGTTGGCCATGCAGTCTCAATGTGCCACCTGGGCTCCCATCCACCACACTTGCGACATACGGGACGTTGTAACAAACCGATTCGGGGTATGGGCGAGCCAAGAATATGTAGTTTTGGTCACAAAATTATT
This sequence comes from Pinus albicaulis, assembly GCA_034641835.2. Lineage (NCBI taxonomy): Eukaryota > Viridiplantae > Streptophyta > Pinopsida > Pinales > Pinaceae > Pinus > Pinus albicaulis. The sequence continues at coordinate 1,107,870,181 of CM076584.1, forward strand.
TGGGACCACCTTGCAAGCTTGCAGAATCAGGTACTAGTAGGGTGTTGGCATTGTGCTAATTTTCGTGAACTCGACATGGTGGAGTGGGTCAAATCCCAGTGGACGGCCTTGATGGGCTACACTCCGAAAGTAATCCAAATCCTTAACCACTAGTATTCCTTTCATTTCCTCCACAAGGAGGATGTTGAGAAAATTAGGGTGCGACCATGGTTGTGTGGTCATGGGTTATATAATTCTGCTACTGGTACATTGGCTTTAACCCCATATTTGATAGACCTCAGAACTCTCTGGTCTGGATGAAGTTTCCCATATTTCCGCTAGAATACTAGACTTGGAAAGCCTTGATCGTGATTGAGAATTCTGTGGGTCATTTTGTGTATATGGATCATCGTATACTTGGTGTTCATGACAAGCGCGTGGCATGGCTATTGGTCAAGGTGAATTTTTCGGGTGGGCTACCTGAAGATATCATATTATAATGGGATTCACGACGATTTTTCCAAAGGATTGATTACTGGGGCATATGTTTCGATGTCTCCTTTTTCACTAGATGGGGCACCTACTAGAGCAGTTCCCACGACGTCATCATCAGCTTCCACGGTCTTCAGGAATGGATTGTGTTACGGTCGCAGGCCCTTCCTCGACACTCGACTTAGGTACTTTGATTTCCTCTAAAGATTCATTCTTACAATTCCATGCGCCCCCCCTACTCGTCCTCCCTCTCCTCCTGCTGCTCACATCCCTCTGTCCCACGTTGGACTGGCACTACTGCCTAATCCCCCATCGACTTCTCCCCTTCCTTGTACTCCCCCTCCCCCTCTCGGGCCTCTCCCGCTCTCCTTTCTACCTTGGCACTCCCCTTGGTGCCTATTGCTCCATCTCCTATTATTATTGCTCCCTCTGTACTGACCATTCTCCCCACCATCAACTACCTTCCCTATCCCCCATTATTTGACTCTCACCCTTCCCCCCATCCTTGCTCAGGGCTCAACCTTCCCTTTCTTCCCCTCACAATTTGGTTGACAGTGATGTCGAATTTATTCTCCAGAAATACACATTGGGCTTGTTGTCCCTTACTGTCCACAAGGGTCCGGGTCTACCTTCTGTGCCCATCATTAGACCAAATTTGGCCCAGAATGTAAATACTAAAAGAGGGGGGGGGGGCGTTCTTCCGCGTTTCCGGGGTAATTATTTGAGAAAAACCCTTTGTGAAGATTTTTGAGGACTTCATGAAATTCCTATCTTGGAATATTCCTCTTCTAGGGGTGTTAGAGCTTGTTCCCCCCTTGGTTTCTTGTCCAAATGACCATTCTGTCTCTGAATATGTGTGGGTTGGGGGACTTACTCAAAAAATTGTCCCTCCGTTAGTTACTCTCCTCTTTCTATCCATTTTTTATTCTCATTCAAGAAACCATGAATTATGCATCTCAGTGTATATATTACTATCACTCTATATTTCCCACTTGGTCTATTGTTGTGGTGGACTCGGTGGGTCTGTCAGGGGGCCTCGCGGCACTATGGGACCCCTCCTGGCTCATTTTCGAGCACATAGTTTTTTTGCTGGAATGCTCCTATCTGGTCGTTTTCTGGGTATGGCTTATTGGGTACATATTTGGAATATTTACTCCCCATATGTCAACAAAATATATTTCTAGGATCGCATACAAGATTCTAGCATCTTGGGGATTGGTTGCCTTATTATTGGCAGATATTTTAATATGATTATTGATTGTTCTGAAATGTGGGGTGCAAACTATTGGGTGGATCCCGTCTCTTCCATACTACAACAATTATTTGATGATAATAATCATATTGATATAGTGCCATCGCCATTGGTCCCAACTTGGCATAATGTTAAAAGTACGGATCAGTACATCGGGAAACGATTGGAAAATTTTTTGGTCCATGATAGTCTGTGTGAAGGTTTTGGTAATTTTCGTTCCAGGGTGGAAATGTCTCTCATATCGGATCATTGCTCGATATTTCTACTGTGGAGGATGGAATCAGTTAAAAAGGGCATCCAATTCAAATTCAACTGGACTTGGCTCCTAGACCCATATTTTCATCGGCTTATCACTGAGACGCAGCGTTCTATTGACTACCAAGTTGATATTTCCCCCATGGAGCACCTCCCTCAGAAGCTCTCTTTACTCAAGATACGGGTCTAGGCCTGAGAATGAGTTAAAAAGGAAGAATATATTTTAGAACTTTCTCTTATTCATGAGGAGATTAAAACATTGGGGTGATATATATATCATCTCCTTCTCCCCCTCTTTAATCATTGATCAACTCAAGTCATTAGAATCGCGCCGCAAGCACATTATGCTACTTCAGGAGTCCACATGGTGTTTAAAGAGTCGGGCCACTTGGATCAGGAAGGGGGATCAGAATACAAAATTTTTCCATAATTATGCAAATCATCAGCACAACAGGAATGCTATCTGGAATATACAACGTTCCAATACTAAAATGGACACTTCTGAAGAGGACATCCCTTGGGAGGCTATAGTTTTCTTCTAGGAGATATTCAGAGCTCGAGTGGATGTTCCACTAGTGGATAAGATGTGGGGGATTGAGCACTATTTGGTTATGTTTCAAGAACTAGATAATGATTTGATCTACCTGCCTGTCTCCATCGATGAATTACGGTCAGTGCTACATTCTTTCACCAAGGACCGATGTTCCAGCCTGGATGGGTGAACTGTTCATTTCTTTATTTGATACTATGAAGATGGTCCTATTGGAAATGGTGGAGGAATTCCACACATGTAGACAAATTTCGGGTTCCATCAAATCAAAATCCATGGCCCTTATCCCTAAGGTCTCTAACCTGGCCAATTTCGCTATGTAATGTGACATACAAAATCACATCGAAGGTGCTTACTGGGTGTCTCAAAGGGGTCCTCTCTAAATTTATTTCTACAAAATAATTTGGTTTCCTACCAAACCGATCAAACCATGACATGGTTGCGATTGCACAAGAGTTCTTTCACTCTATTCTGAAAAAAATACTGGAGGCACTGGTTATGAAGATTGAACTACAACGAGCATATGATTGCATGGATTGGACTTTCCTCCGCTTGTTACTACAGAAGATCGACCTATCTATTTAGATCATTGAATGGATTATGGCTCATGTGTCAAACTCTTGGCTGGAGATTATTGTTAATGGATTTCCCACTGTTTTCTTTCAGGTTGGGAGGGGGTTATGATGAGGTTTTTCTCTATCTTCGCTCCTGTTCATACTTATTATGGATGGTATTAGTCATAGGATTGTTCAGGCTAATGCTGGAGGCTCTTTCAAAGGTATCATGATGAGTAGGGAGGCATGTATCACTCATATTTTCTTTGTGGATACATATTGAACTTCGATACATTGTATCTTTCCTTATGGGAGACGTTGTTTCATCTCTTCAGGTGATTTGGTTTGGCCTCGGGGTTGGTGGAAAATGATAGTAAGTCAATCTTCCTATATTTTGCTAAGGTCACAGATGATATTCAGAGGATTGATAATTTATTTGATATCGGTCTTTGCCCCCTCCATTCTGGGATCACATATTTGGGCTTTCATCTATGACCAAACAACTATAGATTTGTAGACTGGGAATGGATTATACAGAAATCCCACCGTAAATTGGCACATTGGTCACATCAGGATTTTTCCTTAGGGAGTCGTCTCATCTTGGTGAAGTCAGTTCTACAAAAACTCACAACATATTCATTACATTTAATTCCATTACTTGCACGAGTAATTCACGCTCTATAGGCTATTATGGAACATTTTTTATTGTCTGGTTCGACGGGGGATAGTAAATATCATCTGGTTTGTTGGGCCGACTTGGCTAGACCTTGTGAATTGAACAATTGGGGGATAATCAATCCAAATACTTTCACCAAGTCCCTCATTATCAAGCCAATGTGGTGCTATCTTGCTGGAACTTGTTGGTGCATCAAATATTCATGCATAAATATTTCAAGACTAGGACGCTCTTGGTATGTGTTTGTATGAGGAATTTTGGACCGGTGGGGGGTTCCATCACTTGGTGCAATTTCTTGAAGGTACAAGATATTTTTGGAGGTGGAAATAGGATCATCATTGGAAGAGACGCGATATTGGGGGTGGCTCAGGATGCTCTACCTGGAACTATGCTTGTGGCTGCTTTACAACAAAGGGGGATTTTCATACTTGCTAAGTTAATACAGGGTTGGCAAGGTAATGCCCCCATCTGGAAGGATGCTGCTGAAATCAGATTACCAGATCAATTGGACATTAAATGGAAGAGCTACTCCCAATGCCTGAAAGACGTTTTCCTATGTTGTAATACTACTAGGGATACTCTTACCTCAAGTGGATGTCTAAATTGAAACTCGGTACAGGTTTCTGAGACATATCACTTCATTTCGCATATGGAAAGGAAGTATTCACATTTGGAAATCCCAGGCGCCTCTTAAGATCATTATATTTTCATGGATGTCTTGGAACAATTGTATATTCACTTGGGATAATATGTGCAAGCAAGGCATGATTGGTCCGGGTCAATGATCGCTCTTTCTTTCTGCATTGGAATCAGTAACACACCTTCTATTACATTTCAAAGTTTCATTAACTATCTAGTCTGGTATGCTTAATCTTTGTAGGGTTCCTCCAACGACATTTCTATCTGTGGAACACTGCCACAGTTGGGGAAAATCCGGCGGGGGCACATCAAAACTTATTCCTTTGTATACTTTCTGGGAGATTTGGAAGGCTCATAATCAATTTATATTCAATGGGACTCCTATCTATATGCATTCTATTGCTACAAAGGAACGGTCATGGATCAAGTACTACATCCCCCGATGTGTGGCCACTTCTGATTCATCACGCCATATCCGACCTCCTTAGATCATTCTGCTTGCAAGCTTCTTCGATGGGGCATCACAATGGGGATTATGCAGTTGTGGGCGTGGATTGATGGGAGTACATTATACAAACTCCATTGGCATGGGGGGCGGGGCACCAACTCTCGAGCATAATTGATTGCCTTATGGGGACTACTTTGGCATGCACGCAGCCTGTAGATCAACGTTTTACACATATACAGGGATTCTAAAACCATTGTGGAGGGAATATGAGATAACACTAGTTTTGATCCACAAGAGCTCTGTGGCTAGAGCTTGCATACGATGACTTTATTAAGGAAACTCCAATAATTTTCCATCCACGACATATACCGTGAGTCAAGTCAGGTTGCAGACTCACTCTCTAAGTGTGACATAAATGACCCAGAAGGATTCATGCACATAATTGCAAAAAAGGATTGAGTTCATATGGTTGAGGAACAACTGGCCTTGCCATAAGTTATTTTCTGTTTATTAGTATATGTTTCAAAACAACTGCTAGATATACTATTGTTACTTGATACGCAGTATCACTGCTAAACTTTTTGACACCTTTTTGGTCATTTTAAATATGTTTTCTTTCCTTAATTTTGGGCAACACTCGATATTTGCTAGAAAGAAAAGGAAAATGATGAATTTACAACACTTTTTGAACCTCAAATGATGAAACTGGGTTTCATTACACATAAAATTCCAATTGTTTTTTTCTTCTGACAAAAATATCGTAATACATAAGATTTAAGGAATAATGTTTTAGTTGGTAAATGTTTTTGTTTTTAATATATAAGATTTAAGGATTATAAGGAATAATGTTTTAGTTGGTAAAGGTTTTTTTTTTTTTTTTTAATATAAATGAGTAATATTATATTATAAAAAAGTTATGATTAATTTAGATTCATTTTAACTCCAGATTTAACAAGTGTTATTGATCTAGGCTATATATGTATATGAAATGCTTTTTTTATGACTTTATTTTTCGATAATTTTAATCAAAATCTTGTAGAGATTTTTATAAACTTGATTTTAAGCTATTTAATCTGTAGAATTCAAGTGCTTTTGTAACACCCCAGACCTTGTAAATATTTTTAACATTTTACATTTACAGCATTAGGTTGAGTAATTGGTGAAGTGAATATGTTACACCAATTTTTTAGTCATCTAACCATGTACAATTAGATAGATCAAAGTATACCATGTAAGACCAATTTTATCATAGTAAAATTACTTTCATTATTAGAAATAATTTAATAAACCATATTTTATTAAGCTATTTCTGGTTCAAACATGAAACCCCATGAGAAATAATTAAATAAATCCTTATTTATTTGATTTTCCTTAAGGAATAATTAATTAAACCACTGTTTAAATAATATTCCTGGTCTTATTTAACCCAATTATGAGAAATAATTAGATAAATAATTATTTACCTTATTTTTCTCTAGGAATAATTAATTAAATAATTATTTAATTATTTTTCCTTGTTAAATTTGACTAAATCACCTAGAAATATTTAAAAAAATCATTATTTGTTAAATTATTCTTTAACCCCATTCTTGAAATGACAAATAAATCATTTATTGTCTATTATTTCTAAATAAAGGTATTTAGCCAATTTAAGTACCTTTTCCCTTCAACAAAATATAATAAAATATTCCAAGCAGTTAGATCTAGATCTTGGCTAATAATATTTTATTATTCGCAATTATCGAGGATAACTCAATATTTTGTTATAAATAGGAATATTTTCCATTCATTATCCACTTTGACCACTTTCGTTGTCGCGCTTTGATCATTCTCATCTCTGTTACTACTTTCTTTACTTCTTGAGCCCCCATAGAGGTCAACGCATTTTGGGTTTTCTACACCATCAAGAGAGAGAAACTTATGGATTTGAAGCGTTGAGGACAACCAAGAACCCATACCACTGAGGGGGACTGGTAACATCATTATTTTTTGCCTTCCCAGGTGTTATAATACATATAAAATTATTTATATCTTGTCTTGTCTGTTGGATGTATGGAGCATTTTTTATTTCTTTTTACTGTTTAACTACTTTTACTACATAGATAGGGTTTATGGCAACATTGGTTTTAACTATCACTTGCAGATCTAAAGAAGTTAAGAAACCATATTTGTTGTTAGGGTTTTTTGTCATGAGAAACTAAAGTGAGCTCTTTTCGTACACTTGTGTTAAGAATTTACGCTAACAATTGGTGACTCCACTACATTTTTAATTACAACATTTTCGTTAACAATTGGTGACTCCACTATGTTTTATTCAAATTCCTACGTGACCAACAAATTCAGTAACTAGGGTTTTTCTCCAGCTATTTTTAGTCTCTTGATGTTGTTTTTAAATTTTATGCCCTAAAATAGTAAATATTCTAACTTCTGTGTGTTTTCAGGTGTTTTTCGCAGATAACAAGTACTAACCGTGCCAGATATGACAATTTTTTCAGAAACCTGCTGCTCGAAGATCTCAGATCTGGAAATCGAACTTTTTGGCCCAGAACCTGTGATTTCTGCATGAAATCACAACTATCAGCCAAAAACTGCGATTTCCATAGTTTACAGGTCATTACTTGTGAGCTACAAATTTTTTCTGAGTTTTTTATGTGATAGTTAGGGTTTTTCGCAAGCACTATTCAGGGTTTTCTGACCTCTGTCTCAGCCTGTATTAGGCCTGGATATGTTCAATTTTTCTCCTTGAAGTAGAACCAATCCCCTTATGGTTTCAGTACACTTCCACCTTTCTAGGAGGGGTTTATCTGAGTAGGTAGTCTGAGATTTTGCAGTTCTTTCAGCCATTGTTTAGGGTCTGATCTATACTTCTCTCAGGTCCCTTTTGATTGGTTTTTATTCCATCCAAAACCCCCTCTTGAGCTTTTTTTTTCTCTCCCATAGGGTTCCCATGTTTCCCTTAGGGTTTTAACCTTTCGCCTCCAATTTTGGAGCAGTTATACCCTCCGGTTTCTTGTTGTTTTCTGCACCTTTTCCAACAGATCTAACTTATTAGATCCACGTCCCTTAGATGTTAGATATTTTGGTCATATTGTGTGTTTTGACTCAATTTCACCCGTGTTTTATTCTAGTTTTTTGGGAAGCCCTATTTTGGGTTGAATTTATGCATCTATAGTTGTTTATTTGACTGTCGTTTCAGTTTTATTTACAATACTTTAGCATTTTTTCTTTTTCTTACACAACCGTCCGGGCTTAATTAAAATTAACACATGGCTTGAAAACACACACACTTAAAACGAGGAGAGATTGGTTTACACCGCCAAGCCAAGGCATAAACATTTTAACTAATTTATTTGCCTCACTGAGCCTTTGTTTATCACTCTTCACCCTTTCGTGTCGTTCGTGACTTTCCATAATTGTGACCCCAAGGTGTTTATATAGGAGAATCCAAGGCCTTCATCCTTAGTTTCCGTTAGAAAGAGTTACTCCACTGCGTAGAATCTGAGTTAGTCTTCTGCCGAGACCCCATACAGACTCTGATTCTCGTTCATCGGGATCTTTCTCTAATTCCAAACCTGTTTCCCCCCAACCTCATTCTCTCATCATGTTAGGCGCCAATGTAAGTGCTGGTCCTGAAGCTAGTGGTGGCCTCGACCCCAATACTGGTGCCACTACTAGCGGAGCCACTACCGGAACCATTCCAACTACTCCTTTGCTACCTTTTATGACAAGTTTAAGCCTTCCCGATTTCAGCTAGTTAATCAATGACCCTATACTCCACAATCTAGGTTGGCCTGCTATGCCAATTAAACTTCCTTCAAACATTCCTACGTTTGAAAGAAATGCTAGAGAGGACTGTACTAATCACATCCTCTCCTTTCATCTGTGGTTTTCGTCAACTTCTATCACTGATGAATCCATCCGCCTTCGGTTATTCCAATGTACGCTCATTGGAGAACCTACAAAGTGGTATGTCGACCAGACCGCTACCTCTCATTCCACTTTTGTGACTCTTGCGAATGTGTTTCTATCCTACTTCCAACTACCTCTCCGCTATCATACTAATACTGAGTTTTTGACCATATTCTGTCAAACTTCTGCCACCCGCCTTTTTGACCATGTCCAAGAATAACGTAGAAGGAGGAGCTTGTGTCAAGCTCCTACATTCGACAACCGTGTCTATATGGATTGGTTTCTCATAACACTTTTTCATTCTATTGGTAAATATTTCGCGTATAACTTTTCTCAGACTAAGGAAGAAGCTCTCCAAGTTGTGTTGAAATATGACTTGATCTACGCCTAGTTTGGTTATGTTTATACTGTTTTACTGGACCTTCCTAGACCTGGTGGTGCCAACGCACCGGGGGAATCTCACGTTGTTGACGGTATTGTTGGGTCTCTTTCACATCCATATAATCATCCTTCCATGGGTTATGGTTTTCCCTAGGGTGACTAGCTCCTCCAGCACTTATCCCTGTCCCAGCAGCATGTATCCAAGTCAAAGATCGCCTTACGCATTTTCCCAAATATATCAACCGATGCAAGGGCTAGCTGTTGCTCAACTTGTTTACCCCAATGTTTCTCAAACTACTTTCTATCCCTATCCATAGCCGAGTGCTCCAACCCCTTCGGAATCAGCACCCCAACCTCCCGTTCCTTCTCAACCTCTGCCATAGGAGCCACCTCCCCCTCAAGGTCAGGTGTATGCAAAATAGAGTGTGACTAATCCTCCTAATTCAAAGAAAAAGAGGAAAGCAAACGAAAACCAACCATCTCAGGGTAACCAAGATTGCCAAGGTAATCAACCAAACACACCCCAATGGAATCAACCTAACACTACAAATCAGCAACAGGGCGATGAACCCAAAAATAACATGCCTCTTCGTACGAACAATAATTGTTCTTGTTATGATGTCCATGGGCATTATACTCATGATTTTCCCCTCTTACCCTAGATGCGCTAGTTGTGGGAAGCACAAGCAGCATCTAGAGGAAAATAAGTCACCACTTCGGTTCCTCGAAATACTACACCAAATCAACCTGTTGTGTTCACTAATCCTTTCCCTCAGCAAGGATATGTTGCTACCCAACCCCCTCAAGGTTAGGTCGCCCATCAACCTTCATAGTCTGGTACCCCTGAGTACCAGATTCTCATGATGAATTCTGAATAGGTCAATACAACTGATGTCAAGCTTCAGACCCGGTCACGCCAATATGACAAGCAACCTGCTATGTCTGCAACCGAGTCTAAAACCAAAGTTTCCACATAGTCCATTCGACACCCAATGATCCCTTATAGATCCATTAGCCTCGTGTAGAGTTCACTCACAAGATCCCCAAAGGACCATTACGTCGAAATTCTACTTCTGCCAAAGCCACCCACACCTACAACATAGTAGATGACTTGGCAAAATCTTCTGCTGCCATGCCAATGTTGGAAGTCCTCTAGTCATGCCCATATCAACGAAAATATCTACTATCTACTTTGGTCACTGTGGATCCTTCATATGATCATTTGATCGTATTTGATGTTGACAAATTAGAACATCCCCCTTTACCTTCATCCATTGCCTTCCAAATACCAATCAAGATTCATAATGCCAATTTTTCGCAATGGATCATTGACGAGGGCGAATCCACCCATGTGATGTTTGCCTCTATTTGGAATAAACTTGGATCACCCAACTTAGCCCCATCCACCATCACTTTGCGTACTTGGGACGATCACCCTTCTCAGCCCCTTGGCATGTTCTGCAATTTTCCTCTCAGTCTTGCGGGAAAGGGTGTTTGTGTTGACATTGAAGTCTTTGACGCTCCCTAGAATTAAAATATTCTCTTGGATCGTAGCTATACCTATGCGTTGTCTGTTGTCTCATATGCGGTTCACCATGAGATGTGATTTCCTTGCAATGGAAATATCGATACCATTGATCAGTTGACATATTACAAATCAAAGTCTCAGACCTCCCTTGAGTCTATCATATCTTCTATGGCTGATAGGAAATCAATTGCACGTCTCGCCAGTGTTTCACTAGGAGTATATAAATATTCCACCTTACTTGGTGCATTCCCTGGTCACTCCCCTCTTATCACTGACCCCAACTCGTCGAATGTTTGCATGATGAAAATGTCCCGAACTAGCCACAAGCGGTCTGGTTCAACCAACCAGCAGCCAACACCTCTGCAAACTACTGGTGGTCATTTGACGGACCCTTCAGGACCTCTCCTCAAGGACCTTCTTCTTCTACTGGCATGTCTTCCAACCTTTTTCAACTAGGAATGGTTCCCCCTAGCCTTAAACATTTAGGAGCCATTCCACCAGGCCATTACCCTTATAGTTAGATACTGTTTCTAGCTCCCTCCTCTGGAGTCTTTTTGGTGCTTGTTATGGCTACATTGACCTTCCTAATTTGACCATGGGGATACCAATTTGGTACATTGATCCCCCAGAAAACACTCCTCCTGGTCAGCTCAAACCTTATACCACTTTGACCCCGGTCCAACTGGTCGCTATGACCTCTCTCTTTTCCTTAGTGCATCAGCCACCTCAATACGAATCTACTCCTATTACGAAAGCATTTGGTGAGGGGGGTGAATAAAAAAAGAAGGAACCTAAGGACAAGGCCCTCGAAAAAACTCCTGCTCCTCCTAAGACTCCAAAGCAGTCACCTTCGTGTGCTTTTTGTGATGTTGCTAGCATGCCACCCATAATTGTCGTGAGCTTCCTCATCTCAAACCTATGGTCAGTGAGAGGTTTCCTAAATACGATGTCCTAGAGGTCCATGTTATCTTACCTGATTCAACTAAGAAACTAAAATCGTTGCACACGAATCGCCCTTGTGATTTATGTGATATTTATGGCCACTATTCTCACCATTTTCCTCGTCTCAATGAATTTCACGACACCCTTGAGGCTCTTCACCAAATAGATGCCGCTCCTAGTGGATCCTGTACTCCTATACTTGTGAGTTCTGCTTCAGCAGAATGTAAGGACATGTCTGAAACCATTGTGATACCTCCCCTCGATGTCGAGATGATGGAACCTTCAGCCACTATCCTCTATCTATCATCATCCATGAGATCCATGCTTAAAGACCCCTTTGGGGCATCCCCTTCTGTTTCAAATGAACCTCCTTCAATGATCATCCTGGGCTCAATATCAGAATATGTTTCATATCATAACTCTTCTTCTACCCTCCATAATGATGCGCTTATGAATTATATCTCTCATGATGATGTGTCAGGTAGCCCTGCCGCGTCATGTGGTCTCCCTTTCGCAAGTCCTCCCATATTCCATTCTGATGAAGAAATTATGGAAGGCATGACCACCCTTGATTCCCCTTGGGATGATATGCACCATCGTGCATACTTCCTTCCACAGAAGACCCATGACCTACATGTTGTGAAGTCCAAAGACTTCATCCATAGTGCGGTCAATTTTTTTTATTACCCCTTTCATCGAACCCATGAATTTGATCCACATACATGTTGTGTCCATTACATTGACACCCAATGTTTAGGCAAGGGGGCATACCTCTTAGAGGATTTCGAAGTCCAACTCCTTCCTAACCCTCGCAATGCACTCTACCTTAAGATATTTTACCCATATCATCTCCCATTGAGATGCATTTTTTATTTGTCATGCATTTAGGTAGCTTGAATTGTTCATAATCATCTCATTTGTTGTCTTGTGGCACCCTTAAGATGGATCCTTCATCCAGACCGTATATTGGCTGTACTGACGGTGCAAGCCGCTTCTCCCAAACTCTAGCCTTGGCATCTTGGGCCATTTTTACCCCCATACATTCATTAGTCCTCTCTAATGGCGTATGCATTGGGTCTACCACCAATAACCATGCCAAATATGTTGCAGTGATAGGTTTTTTAGTAGATTCCCTTTGGTGAGCCCTGGTATTGCACTAAGAGCGCTGCAACTCCAGGGGCTGCCCTACTTTACTTTATCAACTTGGGGTTCGTACAAACTTGGAGGTGACAGTGCTATATACACATCATGAATTTTGTTCATGTCATCCTCTTATGCTATATGAAAGGGTGCTATTTTTAAGGGTTCTCGGTGAATTTTGTCACATTTCAATGAAACTAGACTAAATTGCAGAAAGGAAATGCCAGAAGGAAACTAAATAAAATAGCAGAAAATAAATGACAAAGTGAACTAATCTAAATTGCTGAAAAGAAATGATAGAAATGAAACTAATTTAAACTACACTTAACTTGGCCAAATGGCTAAATTCACTCTACTTATCGTCTGATCTATCTACCATGCTTCTAGCCATCAAACTATGTATGACGTAATTAAACTTGAAAATGTGTTATTTTGCAGCTTGGAGAAGAAAGGGTTAAAGGTGCTAATGGAGGGATAAACACATGAAGGAAAGGCTTAAAGGTGAATGAGGTTTTATGCTTTATTAAAACATTATTATATCGCAAAATTCCTTTGGAGTGGGAGGCTTTCAAATATGCGATGGCGGAAGTGTGATTGGAGTACTGCGATGCGATATGTAATATGCGATATCGTAGTTCGCAATATCACAAGGTTAGCGAAGTCATGAATGTGGTGTTGGGTGGATAATGTGAAAATGAGAAGACTGATAATGCGATGAACGATAATCCGATGAATGTAGTTTGCGAAGTGCGAATGAGCAATAATGCGATGATTGCGAAATTTAGAAATGCGATGATTGCGAAGAAGGGTTAGAATTTAACGTTTTTGGAGAATTTTTTATGATAAATGGAAAAGGTAAAGCGGAAAGGTTATCAGGTGGTGGAATATATCATCACAATCAGAGTTTCAGGAGTGGACTATTAATGGGGGATCAATGGAAAAAAGCGATTTGCGATAGAGAGAAAAGGGAATTTGCGGTAAGTCTAAAGGAAAAAGGGAAACGATTACGATCTGTGATATGCAATATCGCAATATCGCAATCGGAAAAAAAGATGAGTGGTAAGTATTAAAAGGAAAAATAAAAGGGGTGCAAAGTGCGATTGTGATGTGGCGAAGTTTCAAGGAGAATAGGCTTAGGTCAAACTTTTAATAGATTTATGTGAAAAAAAGGTGTGGCAGCTGTTAAGAAGAGAGAAAGGAGGGAAATTAAGGCGTAACATCAAGGTTCAGAAGCATAAAAAAGAGATGGGGAAATTGGAAAATGAAACAGAACGAAGTAATGCACTTCTCCAGAAGTTTCGATGCTCATTCTTGCAAACAAACCTGCGGATCCGTGCACAGAAAGTAGACAACAATGTGCAATAAAAACAGTGAAAAAAAATAAGTTTTTGGGTCTATTGGAAGGTTTACCCTCCTCGAGCTCTATTGACAGAGATGAGAAGGGGATATTGATCCACAAACTTTTCGGTCTTCCTCTATTCTATTACTCTCATAAGAAAATGGAAAACTACAAAAACACACTGAAAGCAAAACTATGCAGCAGTGAACCTATTAGAAACTAGCTAATTGTTCAAGAATAAAACTAAATAAATAGCAGAAAAAAACTAGCTACATGACAGAAAGGAAAAAATGAAAACAACAGAGAAGCTGAGGCACATGGGTTGGGCCCTAACCCATGAGCCCAACTCTCTAGAATTAAATCAGTAAAGTGGAGTTTGTCTACTCATTGCATTAAAAATGAAATTTTATTACATCGAAGGACTTACACAACAAAATACTAATAGAATGGAAAATGAATGACATAGGATGGGATGGAATGAAAATGGAATGGAATGGACTGCAACAAATGGACCAGAATGGAATCGAAGAATGGAATGGAAGAATCGACCCTAATTATCTCTTGGTTAGCTTTATTTATCCTCAAGGGCAGCTACCAACAACTCCCTAAAAAATAGTTAATGAGTCCACTTGACTCCAAGTGAAGTATGGATTGAGTGCACTTGGTCTTGAGTTGCTTGGCTGCCTTTGGAATTTGAATTGCTGGAGGGGATCTCATGAGGATCCTTTGGCTTCCTTTGAGAGTTAAGGAGGGTGGACAACCCCCTTGAATATCTTGAATATTTCTCCGTAATTTCCTGATATTGTGCTCATTTATTCTCCAATATTTATCTTCCAGTGGCAGGGAGCAAGTACCTAAATCATCTCCTTCTCCAAATCTACATAGTCTGCCAAATATTCTCACAATATTCTACAAAAATAACCAATATCAGGCACAAATATGCAATTAACTTTAAACCTTCCTAAGAAAATATTGAAGCATAAGACAACATTATTAAGTGCAAAAGGAGAGCTTTAATATATATATATATATATTCATGTGCATAAGGAAGGTAGATGCGCTTAAAAAAGGTTATATGGGCCTTATTTTATCTCTAATTTAGAGGCCCATCATCACCCCCCTACTGAGATTGTTTCTCATCCTTTGAAAAACCTATTCATCCTCCCTACCTTATGGTTTTTCTTGCATGCTGGCTTATTTCATTTTCTGTTTATTGGCCTATGTGCTGCTCCTCCTGCTAGTCTTCTTGATATTCTTCATGCATTTCTTATTGTAGGTGCTTCATGGAGGTCCTCAAATGCCTTAACCAAATCTTTTTTGCATGCCAAGAGGTGGTGGGTCCACCTTTTATTTGATTTTTTATTTTTTGTTCTTTTTGTTCTTTTTTAAATTGCATGCAGAGTAAACTCATAGTTATTTTTTATGTGAACTGAGCTCACCCTTGGTTATCCCTTGCAACTCCTTGTCTTCTATTGCAATGAAATACTTACTTCCCACTTTCTCAAGTCATTTTTACTTTTATCTTGTTCCTTTAATTGGTGGAAAAAGTGAGGCTAGTTGATAGATAAGGCTGAGGTTGCTCTGCTACTGATTTTGGATATATAAAAAAACTTTCCTTCTCACACTTTTTAATGTTTTATTAAGCTAAAATAGATTCGAAGAAAGGGTTAGATGATTTCATACCTGAGCCTTACCATTGATTTATTTTTGCAGGTGATATTGAAGCTGTTGATATGGTTGTTGAAGCTGTCTTTGGTGGTTCTGAAGCTGCATGTGATAATCTGCTTCAGGTCCTTTTGGAGCTTCTGAGCATAGGAGGAGTAAGTCCAATTTTGACTACCTTTAACCAGCGTGTTGACCAAATTTTATTTTTGTGCCAACTTGCTATTTTCCGGCCAGGTTGGAGAGCATCTGCATTCATTAGAGAGAGATACATGGAGAAATGCATTTTTTATTTTTTATTTTTTTTATAAGGCCTACTAGTTGCCTCAATAAGGTTTTCCACTAGTAGGTTTGCCTAGGCACCTCAAAGGAGGTTTTCACCCAGGATTTTTTTTTTCTCTTTTCTTTTTTCAACCCAATGACCGCCTCATGGAGGTTTTCAATCAGTGAGCCAATCTCAAACACCTCAAAAGAGGTTTTCACCTGATATTTTATTCTTTTATTTTTTTTTTCTCTTTTCACTTTCCTACTCTACTTGAAAAAACAAAACCTTTTTCAAGTATAGGAATACTTCCAATGGAGCCATTTACACATCAAGAATACAGATAAAATCATGTGCACACTTGGAATACATGCTTTGACATGTACCTGAATATGACAGATGAATTTATTTGACTAGGATTGTATCAAGTACTTGTTAGTCATCAGTGTTTTTACCTATTTTGATGACTAGATTCATTGGCTGAGTTTTCTAGAAGCTAATCTCAATCTATCAATTTGTCATCTAGAAAACACCTCAAACAAATTTTTGCCTTCCTACCCCTCTCCTTCAGCCTATAATGAGAAAAACCCTTCATTTTCCCTACCTATCCCAATTCAGCAAAGCCTCCTTGTCTATAGCTGTTATAAGTTTGCCTCTCTAACATCAAGATCCTTTGTTTTTCATGAAACTCA
Organism: Pinus albicaulis; assembly: GCA_034641835.2. Taxonomy (NCBI): domain Eukaryota; kingdom Viridiplantae; phylum Streptophyta; class Pinopsida; order Pinales; family Pinaceae; genus Pinus; species Pinus albicaulis. Next base: position 1,107,886,881 of record CM076584.1, read on the forward strand.
CTATCCAACATTTAACAAAGTGTCTACCCCTCTCTCACTGATCACTTTTTCATGTGATAACCTACTCATGCTCAAGAAGCCATTCAAAATCCATGACAAAGCATGTAGGTCTAGGTGGTGGTGTTTTAGGGAAAATTCCTTGGCCAGACTGTTTTAAGCCAAAAAATCTGTCTTCAATATCAGTAAGCCATCATGTCTTGCTATTTTCCAAAGCCAAAACCCTTGTCTACCCCTAGGTCACGCACCATCAAAAATGCCACTTTGTTTTGTTTCTAGCAAGGCTCAGGAATATTGAAATCAGGAAAAGAGAAGGAGTTTTCCTTGTCTGAAGAAACATGATTAGATCAGGCATGATCCCCATGAAACATAAGAGAAGCCCTCCAAAATTCAAAACCATCTATTTTTACATCCCTGCAGGGATGTACTGATTGATGATACCAAGTAGAGTGTGAGCAAAAAGAGCCCCTCAGAAGAAGGTTTCATGCTGTGTCAGTTTACTATGGAAGTCAGAAGAAGTGCAGATTATGGCCAACCCTACAAATCAGCCTTATACACCAACAATGGTAGTCTTCTGGCAAAAAGAGTGTTAAAGAAAATTAGGCATCATGATGAAGGTATAATGAAGAACAGCTGCTCCTTATACTTTATCATGAACTAAGATTTGAAAGACTATCACAAACAACTTCACTGCACCCTGTGAAAACACAGTCAAGGGAAAAGAGTTGTTTCAAGGATGCATGGTAGTGAGTACTCACCATTTACAAAGCACATTTTTTGCTCCTGAAATTTGCACAAATATTTCATGCAAACAGGGATATTCATCACTGACAGGTCCTCATGAAGTAAAGGGCATTATGATTCAAATGATTTCATCAAGGATAAGTACCAAAGATTCATTGTTGCCTTCTATTTTGTATTTTTCAAATAAGCAGACAGGGGTCATAGTTTTGATGTGAATGAAGCTTTATAGTTTTAAGGAAATCCATTAGTAGATAAGTAGGGTGCCTTATAATAAGTCTGAAGGGTCACAAAGACTGTGAGTAGCAAGTCTCTTTCAAAAGATAGGCAGAGGATAAAGGTATAGTCTCAAAGGGCCTAGGTTTGGAAAAGGTAGCCTTTCTCAAAGGTTAAACACTGAGAGATCAAAGACCTCCTTCCAGAAGAGAAAGGGCACCCCTCACAATTCTAAAGAAGTCTCCCTTGAATGACAAGCACATAATCTGTTTTGAATGATAAACATAGTTTGTCTAAAGAGCTACAAACAATTTGTTCATGGATATTTTTTATTTTGTTAAAACAGAGGTCAAAAAGCGCCCATGCAGTTGTTGAACATTGCCTCCTTCATGATAAGCAAAGGGCCCACAGAAACTGGTTCAATAGACAAATCTTCAAATGATGTAGCAGTGTTGAGACGGATGAATTTTCTATGTTTAAGAGGACCTCCTTCAAATAAGCAGAGGGTCAAAATTCATCAAAAATTGACAGTGTTTGGAACATTTGTCAGTAATAGGTAGTTTGAGAGATAGTGTTTGAAAGAGTGCATTCACAAATAAACCAAGGCTAGTTTGTTTAAAAACATTCCTCATTTACAAAACAGAGATAGGCCCTTAGAAAACTGTAAGAGGTTGAAAGCCTAATGTATACATAAAGTGCCCATGCAGTTTGTCAAATAAGGCCTCCTTCATAACAAGCAGAGGGCCCACTTCCCACAGTTGCAGATGACCTCCTTCAAAATGAGCAGATGGTCAGGTTTCCATTGTTAACACTGAGGTTGAAGAAAGGTGTCATTAATAGACAAGTTTGAGAGATACAGTGTTTTGAACAAATGACAAACACAACAGTTGTTTCAAAGAAACTGTCAAAAATACACTTGTTTATGTTTGTTGTGTATCTCTCAGTAAGAAGCATACTCATGTCATAAAGTTTAATCTTCAAAGGAGACACCTTTCAAAAAGGGATAAAGAAATTGGTAAAAGGCAAGCCCTCCAACAAACAGAAAAAACCATTTTTCTTTACAAACACAAAGGCAAAAAGTGATAAATCACCAAAAGGAGGGAAAAGGCATTCAAAACATTTTTAAAAGGAGCTATAAAAGCCCTTAAAGTCAAAGTTCATTTCTATTTTGTAAAGGGATAAAAGAAAAAACGTTCTTTCAAACCCTGAGCAAGTAGTTTGTAGATTTTTCAGGATGCGATGTGCCTGTAGGCGTTCACAGAAGAATTATGCACATGGCGCGACATGCCTGTAGCGGCGTGCGACGCGCCTATGCGTTTCAATATATCGGCCCGCCCGGTGTTCAGTAGGCGTCCACTGCCCGACCCGACAACACCACAGGATGTGTAGGTGCTACACGCCTGTGCACAGGAGTGTAGCACTGCTCAAACAACCTCCATCTCTCCTCAAAACAGATTTTTTGCACGATGAATATTTCTCCAAAAAGCACACATAAATTTTAAGAGGTATTTACTATGCTCTTTGCATAATTTTTTGAGTTTGAAGAGGTGTTAAGAGTCAATTTGGTTAAGAAAAAACACAGTCTAAGGAAGGAAAAAAACACTATTTATTCTAAAAAACCACCATGTTTACAAAGATGAAACAAAACAGTGATTGAGGAGAAAAGGCTATTGTCTGATTGCAAAGGCATGTTTTGCTTTAGAAGCCAGGCATAGTTTTTGAAAAAGGAAAAACAGTGTTTTAAAAGTTGAAAGAACTGTTTTTCTTAAAAAGCCAGACATAGTTTTATAGGAGAAAAACGGTGCTTAAAAATGAGTTCTATTTTTTCATTTGAAAGACCTGTTTTGATAAGAGAGTGAAGGAAAGCCTAAACAAAGCTATGCCTCCAAAGAAAGTCAACAAGGGCGGATTTCACAAAAGGTTTGAGCCTGTTACAACTCAGGAGATTAATGACTCTCCTTCAGTTCTTTTTAACTTCCATGAGGTGGGTTGCCTTGATTTTTGCCAAAAAGTCCAGGAGGTCACCAATTACCCTCCCTTAACATAACTGTTCGCCCTGAGGCTGCAAGGAAAACATGTCCACCTAGCAGGTATGGACTTTAAACTTACTCCTAGGGCTGTCTCCAAAGCAACTAAGATCCCCTATATAGGAGAAAAGTGGTTCAAACAAGCATACCTGGATCTAAATCACTATAAACCTTTCTTAAAACCAGACCATCAGGATACTTGCCAAGCTATATTTCCTTTTTCTCACTTATTGAGCAGCTATGCCCCCCTCATGAGAGTCATCATGAAGTATTTCACATGTGAAGGGAGGTTTTCCCGGATTTATTCCTATCACATTAGGCGTCTCATGCATTTCACAAGGACTTAGTTGCTAAATCTCCCTTTCTTCCTCTGCAAAAGCATAGAAAAGATGTCCTCCCTTGTTCAAAAGAGACCTCCTGCTCATCAAAAAGCTAGTCTTTTCCATCATTCTCTCATCAAAATCATCATCCTTCACCAGCTTGAAAAGAAAGGAGTGTCTTGGGAGACTTTCATTTATCATCCAAATTTATCCACTGCCTCTTCATCTCATGTCCCATCTCACATATCCTCCTCACCCTCCACTCACTATGTCTCTCCTCCATCAAGTCAAAATACTCCTCAAAGGTAAACATCTCCCATGATTGATAGTGAAAAAGAGAAGTCTTATGAAAGCAGGCATGAGGTTAGTGGTGATCAGGAACATAGGGACACTAAGAAAATTAGTGAACAAGAATCAAGTGACAAATCACAAGGCAGTGACCATGAGCAAGGGAATAGTGATGATGAAGAGAAACAGAGCAATGAAGAAGAGGTGCAGGGTAGTGGTGATGAAGAGCAAAGGGAAGAAGTACAAAGAAGTGATGAAAGACAAAGTGACCATCAGCAACATAGTGATCAGGAGGATAGTCCTCAAGGGAATAATGAATATTCTAAGCAGGGTAGTGATGATGAACAAAAAACAGTCCTCAAACAAACAATGAGGGAGGTGACAGCATGCAAATTGACCATGGTGCTAGCCCACACACAGAGTCTAAAGGAGATAGTCATAATGAAGGCAACCCTCAAAAATTTCAAGACAGTAAGGAGGGTAAACAAGGCAGTCTACAGGCAGATAGTAAAGATGGTTAAACAACAGAAAAAGGTGATGAAGCTAACAGCCCTAAAGAACATTTTATAAAGAAAAATGATTAGGTTGAAGGAAACATATTTCAAGAGGTTCAAAACAGTGATAAAGGTGAATCTGGCAGCCCCAAACAAGCTCAAAACAGTGAGTAGGGCAGCAAAGTAGATGATGATGAAGGTAGTAATGTGAAAAATCAAGTTGAACAAGTGCAAGTAATGAAACCTCCTCTCTCTTCTCCTCAACACAGCCAAGAGCATGTGCTAGCTGCCTCTCCTAGGCAAGGGGCGATGACTCTTCCTCCAAAGGTAGTGAAGCCTAAAAACACCAAATCTACTAAGAAGAAAATCACTCTAGCAATGACTAGCAATGTCACTAGGGCGCTAAGAAGTAGAGGCAAATTGCCTAAGAAGAGTATTGTTGAATTACCAAAGAGAAAAAGGAAAAAGAAGTCTACCCAAAGCAAGGGTAAAGAAAAAGTTGAACAGCAGGAGAGTAGTCATGAAAAGGAAAGGGAGTTTGACATCATACAAATAGACAGTGATGCTGGAGATGATGAAGCTAGAATTCTTGAGTCTCTTTTGCAAAACAGAGAAGCCTAAATCCATGACTTAGAAACTGATCTAGAAAGGTCAAAGGACCTCATACATGTTCTACAAATGCAAAATAAGAAAATGAGTGGGCAAATGGAAATTTATGATGCCCGGGCATTCAAATACCAAAGGGAAGCATACAAAGCACAAGTCAAGCCTGAAGAGTATATGGGCGAATTTGATGATACTGAAGAAGAAGAAGCAACCCTTGTTCAATCTTATCCTCTCACACAATTGCTCGCCCAAGAAATAGAAAATGATAAAGAATCATGATCCGGATTTATGCAGGAACGCAACAGAATAAACATATAACCATAAATACAAAGATGCAGTGGAAATAACACTTTATTTCATTAATATCAAAGAACTGAAATTTGCTTACAGACAGAATGGAAATAAAACTAGCTAGGGTGCTGGTAGCTATCTATGAGAAGAGATGTGCCGGCTACAGGCCTCTGAAATGAGTTACAATGAGGCTCGAGGGCCTATTTATTATTTAGAAACAATGGGAAATCCTAAACATCCAAAACCCTAACCCTAGGAGATGAAGCGCCAAAAATATGGGCGCAGTTTGGGTAAATTGGTGTTTCAACTTCCCAGGGGCGTAACTTTGGCATACGATCTCCGTTTGACGCGTACCATACCTAGTTAGAAATATATATCTGAGGAATACAGATTTTAAACGAGCAACATCGGTCCATGGACCCATGTTGCTCTATGTTTTCCCAAAAAATGTCATTTAGGGCCTCAAAACAGCTCTGGAAGTTCAGGACTCGAAAAACTACTAAAAATAGTAAGTTGTGCCGAAACTGAAAAACTAAAAGAGACAATGGCGGGGCCCCAAGTGGAATAGGCGGGTGACCACCAATATCCACCTGGATCATTCCTCCCCCCTTAGGAAGCAATGGTCCCCATTGTGTTAAGTTCCTCCATGAAATGAGGAAATTTCTACTGAACTTGGTCCCTGGTGAACCACTTTCCTTGGTGCAGGAGTTGGCCAGCTTTGACAACCCGATATAGTTGGACCTTCTGTTGGCGAGTGTTATTGATTTGAATGTCCATGATACAATCTGTGGTGGCCTGTTCCATGCAGTCTGGGTTTAACTCTATTGGTGTGAGTTGTTCTACAATGTCAGAGGTGTCCAGTAGAGGCGGGAAGTAAGGATGAAGGACGTCCACATTGAATACTAGGTGCAGACCGAGGAATGGTGGAATAATGAGCTTGAAGGCATTGTTCTCTATAGATTTGGTGATGGTGTACGACCCGTATCGGAGTGGGTGAAGCTTGTGGTGGGGTCCAGTAAGGCGCTCCTTCTACAAATGTTGCCATACTTTGTTGCCCACCTGGAAGTTGTGTGGCACCCGGTGTTGATCATGGCGTTGCTTGTATTTAGCATTGGATTTTTTTAATATGTCATGAACCTATTGGCGGATGTGTTGAATGCGCTCGATGAAGCTATTTTCTTTGTCGACTTCAGACTGGACATGAGCCAAATCGGCCTGAGTAGCTGCAAATGTCATGGCTACGTCAATGTGACATAGTGGCTGGAATCCCAAGCCGACCTGAAAGGGGCTATGGTCGATTGAACTGTGGAGAGCCTGATTATAACTATGTTTTACATAGGGGAGGCTCTCGTCCCATGTGCGTGGATGCTTCAAATTGTACATGCGCAGAATGTGTACAATCATTCTGTTGACGACTTCTATCTGGCCATCTGTTTGGGGATGGAAGGTTGTGGACTTGATGAGTTTGGTGTCCAGCATTGACCAGAGGCTGGACCAAAATGTGCTGAGGAACCTGCTATCTCGATCTGATATGATAGACTGTGGGATCCCAAAGTGCACCCACACTTGTTCAAAGAAGAGTTTAGCAGTGGCTTCTGCTGTGATATTCTTCTTGCAGGCCGCCATAATGGCCATCTTCGAGAATCCGTCGACGACCACAAAAACACAGTAATTTCCATGCTTAGTAGAAGGCAGGCCCAACATGTAATCCATGGAGATGGATTCCTAAGGTCGACTAGGGGTAGGTAGCGGAGTATATGGGCCTTGCTTCTTGATGATCGGTTTGGCAATGGCACAGGCAGTGCAAGATCTGATGTGCTTCTCAACATCCTTTCGAAGGTTCGGCCAATAGAAATACTTCTGCAGTACAGCTACTATTTTATCGACCTTGAAATTCCCAACGACTCGACTGTAGTGTGCTTTCCATATCATCTTGGCACGCTCGCTTGAAGGAACACAAAGGTGTCCCATGTGACATAAAAGTGCATCTTGGAGGTGAAAATTTGGAACTTGCGTACCCCCCAAGAGTGCCTTGTAAGTGTGGCCGAATTCTGGGTCGCTCTTGTAGAGAAGCTGCCAATCAGAAGTCTCATGCCCACAAGAGTTGAGAACGGTGGTGAGCGCGGCGATTGGTGGTCGGCTGAGGCAATCTGCAACATTATTGGTGCTACCCTTCTTGTACTTGATGTTCAAATGAAACTGTTGCAGATATGTGGACCACTTCTAATGGTGATAATTCTGCAACTTCCCTTGTGTCTATATGAACTGCAGGGGCCGGTGGTATATGTGGATGATTGTTTCTTTCCCCAAAATGTAATGCTTCCATTGTCGACAAGCTTGCACAATGGAATACATTTCTTTGTCATAAGTGGGATACTTGCGAACTGTGTCAGACAATGTCTCACTGTGATATGCCACTCGATGTCCCTGTTGAGTAAGAACTACCCCAATAGCATAGTCAGAGGCATCTGTCTCGATCTAAAATGGCTGTTGCAAGTCTGGTAATGTGAGCACTGGGGCAAAACAGAGGTGATTTTTCAATTCTGTGAATGCATTCTGTTGAGGTTCCGACCAAAAGAATTTTTCTCTCGCTCCTTCCTTGGTGACTTGACTCAAGGGCCAAGTGATATGAGAGAATCCCAACATGAACCTACAGTAGAAATTAGCAAGACCCAGAAAGTTGCGAAGCTCTGTTATAGTGATTGGGGCTGGCCAATCCCAAATGACTTGGATCTTGGTTGGATCCACATGCACCCCCCTTTCATCAATAATTTATCCCAGATATTGAACCCGGGTCATGCCAAAAGTGCACTTCTCTAAATTGGCACACAACTTGTGTTGCTACAATGTTTGGAGGACTTGTCGGATGTGGTGAAGGTGCTCTTCCCAAGTCTGGCTGAAGATTAGAATGTCATCCAAGTACACCACTACAAATGAGTTGGTGAATGGCCTCAAGATGTCGTCCATTATCCTCATGAAGGTTGCGGGAGCATTCGTCAACCCAAAAGGCATGACCAGCCATTCGAAAAGGCCTTCCTTGGCTTTGAAGGAAATATTCCACACATCGAAGGGTTCAATTGGTACCTGGTGATACCCAGACTTCAAGTCGATCTTGCTGAAATATTTTTCACCTTTGAGTTGGTCCAAAAGGTCATCAATCCATGGGATCGGGTACCTATTCCGGACCGTGATCTTGTTCAGCACCCGATAGTCAATACAGAGTCTCCACGTCCCATCCTTCTTCTGTACCAACACGATCGAGCTCCCACAGGGCGATGAACTTGGTTGGATGTGACCTTTCTACAGTAGCTTCTGAATCTGCCTCTCTATTTCATCGTTCTCTAGAACAGAGCACCGATAGATCAGTCCATTGGGTAGCGGCGCACCTGGGGTCAGATCAATCAGGTACTTGACCTGACAGTGTAGAGGAACCACTGTGGGTGAGGTGAAGATGTCCCTGTATTCCTCCACAACCTTATCCATTTGTTGTTGTCGTGCAGAGGAGCCCTGTCTGGAGGTCGTGGCCACAGTTTTCTTCTTGCCCCAGGGGCGGATCATCAGGAAAATTAATTTCCTGGTTTGAGAAATGAGCTTACTGCTTTGTTTTGCAGTAACCAAAGAGATAGCTGCAGGAGGTGGTTCCTTTGGTATCCTGTACAACTTATTTCCCAAAGTAACAATAACAATACGAGGCCGAGACTCATACACAGCATGATGCTTCCACAAGTATGGTTGTCCTAATAATACATCAGAAAAATCAATAGGAGAAACGTCAAGTAATACCTCATCTCTGAAGGGCTTGATGCTATAGGGAAGGCGACACTGCTGGCTGACGTGAAGATCTTGTCCTTGGTGAAGCCACCCGATGGTGTATGGATGTGGGTGAGCTGTGGTCGACAAGCCCAACCGCTTCATGACGTCTGTTGAAATGAGGTTCTTTTGACTCCCATTGTCAACAATGAACCGTACTGGGGAGCCCTTTACCCACATCTGGGAGTGGAAGAGACGTTCCTCCTCCTCTAGATCTTCCAGTACCTCCTTCTAGATCTTTGTAGTGGCAACAATGGCGTTGGGCTCCGCATCAATAATCTGTTTCCCTTTTTCATTCCTCTTGTCAGGTTTTGATTCAGAGTCAGAGCATGCATCTGACTTAGAAGCCCTCATCTCAGCCACCAGCGACTGCTTGGCCTGACACTCACTTGTGTTGTGAATGGAGCTCTTATGGAACTCACACCACTTTGCTGTGTCCTTCTTTGGATTTGCGGTGTTTTTATTTGCTTGTGGATTCAACAGTTTGTGTTGAGTCGCCATGCCTTGGCTCTGTCCTTTGTTTTGTAGTTTGGGAGCACACTTCCCTTGCTTTTGATTCGCAGATCCAAAGTCTCGATTATTTTGCTTGAATTTCTGCTCAACCTTGACAGCATATCGATATGCTGTACCAAGCGAGGAGATGTCGAGGAACTCCATTTCCTCCTGAATGTATCTATGTAGACAACTGCGATACTTTAGCACCAGATGTTTCTCTGAATCTTTGATACCCAACTTGGTGCGTAGGGTATGGAACAGATTCGTCAGGTCATGCACATCTTGATCCCTTTGTTGTCGCAGCGTGGTCCATTGTATGTACTTGTCCTCATAGCTCCCCACGGGATAATATTGTTCCTTGATGGTGTCTCGGAAAGAATTCCAAGTGGGTACAGTCAAGAATAGAGAGGGTTCTGTTCATTCTTTTTCTCACAGTGGGTTTCCCACCAGTCCTTGACATGGGGGGCAACTTTGAGGAGTGAAAAAATAATCTTCTCCCTCTTGGAAAAGTCATGAACTGAGAAATATCCTTCTAATAGATTCAACCATCTATCTATGAAATCTGCATCTATTTGACCCTCAAATATGGGAATGTCAAAATTTACTTGTACCTTAAAAGGAGTCGCACCTCCAGAGTGGCTGCTGGATGCAGATGCACCGCCGGTGGGCAGCCGTTGAAGGATCTGGGCAAAGTTATCCATCATCGCGTTCCTTTGTTTTTCGAGGGCCTCCTCGAGCAATATTTTGATAGGATCTCCTGATCCCTTATCTTTCTTTTCGTCCCCCATGGGCGTCCGTCGGGGTTTGCGAGGCTGATCTTGCAAAGGTTCCACCAGATCGAGCCCTAACTCCTTATACCCCGGCCTCGTTGGGGACATGCAAAGAAAAATCGAGAAAAAGTAGACTGCTCTGATACCACTGATCCAAAATTATGCAGGAACGCAACAAAATAAACATATAACCATAAATACAAAGATGTAGCAGAAATAACACTTTATTTCATTAATATCAAAGAACTGAAATTTTCTTACAGACAGAATGGAAATAAAACTAGCTAGGGCACTGGTAGCTATCTATGAGAAGAGATGTGGCGGCTACAGGCCTCTGAACTGAGTTACAATGAGGCTCAAGGGCCTATTTATTATTTAAAAACAATGGGAAATCCTAAACAGCCAAAACCCTAACCCTAGGAGATGAAGTGCCAAAACTATGGGCCCCGTTTGGGTAAATTGATGTTTCAACTTCCCAGGGGCGTAACTTTGGCATACGATCTCCGTTTGACACATACCATACCTCATTAGAAAGGTATATCCGAGGACTATAAATTTTGAACGAGCAACATCAATGCATGGACCCATGTTGCTCTCTGTTTTCCCAAAAAAACGTCGTTTAGGTCCTCAAAATGGGTTCTGGAAGTTCAGGACCCGAAAAACTGCTAAAAATAGTAAGTTGTGCCGAAATTGAAAAACTGAAAGAGACAATGGTGGGGCCCCAAGTGGAATAGGAAGGTGACCACCAATATCGACCTAGATCAAATCATGTCTTGAAAGAGCCAACAAGCATTTGGAGGATAAATTATAGAAAGCAAACAGAGACTTGGGTCTACAAAGGAAGATGACCGGGCACTACAAGAAATTGAACCAATTTGCCCGAAGAAAGCTCAAACTTGCTCAAGAAAGGCTCAAAACTACCCGAAAGAGGTGCCTGGTGGAAAAAGTGGAAAAGGACATATCTAGGCTTGAAATCTTGGCTTCAAATTCCTTGCATGCTTCTAAGAACCCATAAGGGGCTTGCTCGCCAAAATGGAGCAAATTTTGACATGATTTTGTTTTTTGTGTTTTTTCGGCCTAATTGCACTTTTTTCAAGGCGCTTCCATGGGTGCTAGGAGCATCCTCAGCTCATGAAAGTAATTTTTTTGGATGGATTAAATTTGGGGGTAGCTACTCACAAATTTTCAGATCCAAAGGAGGTGTTTTGGTCCCCCAAGGAGGCAAAAATCAGTCAAAATTCACCTTTCTGCCTCACATATCAGCAGATGAGACCCCCCTAGGTTTTTTCACTCAGTCCACCTTTTGACAGACTTCCAGGGATCAGTTTGGAAAAAATCAAGTAGTTCCAGAAACTAGACATCCAGATTTTTCCAACGAGCTATCAAGGGCCTCGTTTCGACATCAGGAGGTCCCTAAAAAGTTTTCTACAAAACAAGCTTCTTTCTGCCGCTACGTTCCTGTAGAATTTTGACTTAAAAAGCAGTTTTCTGAAGGTGGCAATCCAAATGTCCGTTTAGATATTTTTAATGTTATGTCAGATATTAGAAGTCAATTTTCTTGCTATTTTTGGCTTAAATAAATATTTTTGAAGATATTTTGTGCCTGGGGATTTGCAAAACCTCAAGGACAAAATTAGATATTTGTATTAGGCCAATGGCATTCTAGATGCTCTAGGATAGTTTATTTCTCTTTGGCCTATATATTCCAAGAGAATTCATTGTAACAAGAGGCAGAAATTGATGTTATAGAGCAATACATAGTATTATAAGCTTTGAAGAAATACTTTGTCTCATGAAGTGGATGATTTCTTGTTTGACTTGGATGGTGGAGGAGGACTGTTTGTAGGATTCCATGGCTTGGTTAATGGTATTGTGTTCCTTATCTGTTATGTTTCCTTAGTTTATCATACATGTTTTCATGCTTCTTTCTTGTTGTAGGTCGGTAAAGAATAGATTTGAGACATGCCCATGGAGGCACCTCAAGTTTCCTGATTCATTACAGCTTCTATGTTTTTCTTCTTTCTTGGTTATGTCAAAGAATTCTTAATTGCTCTTTGGTACCCTAAGAAATTGTTATCAGTTTCATTAATGGTTATTATGTATACTATCTAGTATGATTCACAGTATGCCTTGCTTACTCATAGCTAACCAAAAATCCATTTCTAAAATCTCTCTTTGAAGTATTGGTTGTCTAGTTAAGCCAAAGAGGTCTTGTTTTGATCTTGCCCTTTGCCCATGCTCTGCAGTCTTATTTCAAAGTTCCCAATAGCGCAAAATATGATGTTTAGGAGTTCCCTCTTCATAGGTTGAGTTGTTTGTTTGTCTTATTTGTTTTCCCAAAATTCTGAAGTTTATTTTCCCAAAGTTAGAGGGTCTTATACTTCTATGTATCACATGAATGTTTATTTTATGCATCTATCAGTTTGAGTTTCATTTATAGTGATTAATGGTTAGCCCTACCACATGGATGTTTGCTGTAAAAATATTTATGATTAAAACCTCTTTGTCTTTCACAAACTTAGTGTCCATGTCATTTCACTTACACCCAAAGAATCCATTTATCTTGACCAAATCAGCCCTGCAATATACCTTGTCCACCATTTGAGACATTTTTGACCTTTTCGACCCCATAGCCCAGTTGATCTGACAAAATTTTATCTATTTATCCTTTGATCAGTTCTCCCTCAAAAAACCTAAAATAAACCAAAACATACTTAACAACTAGCCTAAAATCAAATACATAAAAACAAACAAGTTCATATCCTTTGCATAATAGAGAGAGCCCTCTCTGAGTCCAGGAAGGCTAGGTCCTAGGGCTCCAAAGTTGGTTTGATGTTACCCTGTCACTTGGCTTGCCAATTTTCCAAATCACGGGACCCTAACATAATGGCGATCACGGTGGGACCTTTCTGAGTTAGTGACAATCTAAGTACACCTTAGGACTACAGAAATCCCTTGTCTTCAAGAATATTTAGTGAATTAGCCACCTCATCGCCACACTAACATAATGGTGATCATGGTGGGACATAATGAGTACATGACAGTCTAGCAAACTCTTGTAGACTCATTATTCCTTCAAAATTTAAATCAGACAAACATCCTATAGAATCATTTAGAGTAAACTCTTTTTGCTTCACCACCCTAGCTAAGTGATGAATTAGGTTTAGAACACTCTTACAAACTAGGTTGCATATAAAAACTCAGAAAACTCCAAAAAACATCCCTAGATTGGATTTTTCTCAGTTATTGGCAGTGGACCATAAATATATATCTCTAAAAACAACAAAACATCCACCTGGAAACTCCACTAGCCTCCAGTAGGCCTAATACTCCATAAAAAACCAAAATTTTTATAAATCATACTATCTTGTTAACTTGCCTTTCAAAATAACACAAAGTTCATGATGCAGCCTCTGAAATCAGTGTCAAACTAAGTACAACTTAGAGATTCAAAAATCTTCATCTAAACATAGGAAATCAACAGAATAGCTTGCAAATAGAACTATAGCTTTCTCAACAATCTAGCAAACTGTTGAACTAAGTTTTAAGTCATTCTTGCAAATTTTCACATAAAATTTTTCTAGAAAAGAATTTTCCTAAATTTTTTTTTGTCAGTATTGGTGGTGGACCATAAATCTCAAGAAAATCCACCTGGTGACTCCACTAACCTTCATTTTCTTTTTCACATTAGCAAAATCCCTACAGAGGACAACCATCCAAAAAATAATCACAACTATCACCCTCTCTAAACTTTGAATTTGAAATCTGGATTCACGAAGAATTAATACCAGATCTCACCCGAACCCGAATCCCCCTATCATAGTTGATGACCCAGAAAATATTTTGTGGCAAACTTCTGAAACTGGTAACTTATCTACCAATAGGACCATCCAAAAAGCAAGCTCTGTACCTGAACATCTTACATCCTTGCAAGATTCTCAGTTTGACTTGAGTTCAGAAAAATGTTGAAGATTGCAACGAGAAATAGTGAAGGAGGTATCCTGAAACATCATTCTTGATCCTAGTTGGAAAGTAATCACCTAAACTAGGTGGGGCCCACACAGGTGATTTTTGTCGCAAAGTCTATTTTTAGACATGTTGATCATATTCTATGAGTTGCGGGATGCTATTTGTGGATGGTCGGTCAAGTTGGAAAAATAGATGGACTTCTATTTTTAGAAATATTGGGCGGAATCTATTTTTATATTGCCAGTCTAAAAATAGATATGTCGAATATTATTAGCTCTTAATAATATTTGGACTCTAAACATTATCTTAATTCTCTTGGAGCACTTCAGTTAAGTGCACAGATGTGGCACAGGAGCTGACAGAAGGAATTACGCTATTCCTGAGGGTTTACTGGAGCTAATGCAAGGAGGACTTCAGTTAGAACTCATGTGACAGAGTTTGGTGGAGTTGTAGAAGTAGTTGGTGGAGTTGTGTTCAGTTTAACTCAGTTAGACACAGTTGAGCTAGTTGTATCTAGTATAACTAATTGATGCAATAGTGAGAGTGGTGTGAATTCATTATTAATTAATTCACTAAATATTAACTCATTAATCAATTGAAGAATACATCAGTTAACTACAGTGCATGGACAGTTCAGTGGAGACGAGTGGAAAGATAGGTGAAAGAGCAAGTGTGCCTATCAGTTGTGACTATAGTGTTGCATGTTTTGCACCACACATTCATTGGATATGCCAATGAGGATTGAGCAGTCAATATAGGATGGATTCGAGTTCATTCAGAGCCATTCTTCAGCAGTGATTGCGTAGTAGAGGTAGGCTAGCAGGTGGCGAAGGTCGGTGCATGGATTTGCAAGATCAGACTTGATTAGTGTGTAGCGATTGGATTGTACTAAGAGCTTGTGATAAGCTTTGTATGAGGATTGTTACATGATCTCTATGAAATATATTATATATAGATAGTTGGGGTTTTTAGCTTCAGGCTTTCCCGTTAAACAACTGTGTTAATGTGTGTGAATTTTTATGGTTTCATGTGTGCATTGCAATTGTGTTAATTTCCGCATGTGATGATCAATGAGTGGAATAGATTTTGTATTGTGCATGAAGTCAAATAGTGTGTGATCAGGAGAATATTAGGAATATAACATATCAGTTATATAATTTCTACATGGTATCAGAGCAGTTGATCATTGGAGAAGATTGCAATTATTTAAGCGGTTGAGTTTTGTGCTGGTGGAATTCGAATTTGCTGTAGTGTTTTCTTGGTGTCGAAGTTGAGCATTCATTGAAATGTCATTCAATGGATTGTGATTGGAGTATGAACTTGATGGTAGCTCGAATTATATTGCATGGAAGGACAGGATGGAGGCGGTTCTGGAGGATAATGGGTTGAAGGAGCTCATAGATGCTGATATTCCTAAACCGGGTTCTAGCGATGTAGCCGCACTTGACGCATGGAAAAAAAAAAGGTAGCAAGGTGTCGAAGGATTCTGTTGGAAGGTGTGAAGGAACACATTGTGTCCAACCTTCATGGAAAAGCCACTCCATTCTTGATGTGGGAGGCTTTGACAGAATTGTTCCAAAGAAGAAGTGACTAGAGGAAGTTGGCGCTTAAAGACAAGCTCAGGAAAATAAAAATGGAGAAGAATGACACTATTCCATTATACTTGACAAAGTTTTTCCATTGCAGGGATGAGCTTGGGAGTGTAGGAGTTAGTGTGGATGAATAAGACTTGGTGATATTGGCTCTCCTTGGGCTTCCGAAGAGTTGGCACAGCTACGAGGACTCTGTCAATGGACGGGAGAAACTGCCAGGATGGGAGCGAATTTGGTCAGATCTTGTGCAAGAGGAGATAAGGCGGAGTACCAGGGATGGCTCTTCATTAAAGAATGATGATGAAGAGGATTTTGATTTGGCTGCCAAATCAAGGAAAGGAAAGGGGAAGAGAAATCCTTCTCAATCCGGTGTGGATGGAAAAGAGCGTGACATGTCCAAAGTGAAGTGTTTTCACTGTCACGAGCATGGGAATTACGCCACAAATTGTCCATAGAAGAAGAAGAAAAAGCAAGCTGCTAGAGCTGTAGCTGGTGAGGCTCTTGCCTCGCAATTTGAGATGTACTTCTCATTGATCGCATGCATGGTGTCTAGTGCAATGGGATCGGGGTGGTACTTTGATAGTGGTGCATCATTTCACATGACGGGAGATGTGAACCTTTTCAGTAACTTGGTGGAGAAAGATCTCCAGTTGCATGTTGAGTTGGGAGACAATGGATGATACAATGCGACCGGCATTGGTACCATTACCTTTCAGAGGGAGTCAGGTAAACTCATTCTTTTACAAGATGTTGTGCATGTTCCAGGTTTAAAGAAGAATTTAATCTTAGTCGCAATGTTAGAGGATAAAGGGTATGATGTTGTCTTTAGTGAAGGAAAAGTTTTCCTTCGGTACAAAGCAACAGGAAAGCTCAAGAAGGTTGGGATTCGAGCTAAGAATCTCTGCAGACTTGAAGTAGATGGGATTTCTACTGAGCTTCCTACTGTTGGGAAGTGTGAGAAAGCCATGCAATTGATGCTTGAGAGGGAGCAAGTTTTTCATGCAGGTAAGAGTGAACCTCGGGATGTGGAGCAGCCACAAGATGAGGATATGGAGTGGGAGAAACCACTCATGCAGAGAAATTTCATGCCATATGGGTAGAGGGAGTGCATGCAACTATACCACCAGGTGAGAGGTGGGGCGACATCCATGAGTAATCCCAAGAGGATATTTCTGGGAAGGATTCATGGAGATGGTGTGGATCTCATGAATTTAACCTGGCTACGAGGTGCCCACAGAGAAGCAGTAGCATTATCAATTGGATTGATGTAGGCAGATTAAAGTGACACTGTCGGATACTAGAGCGCGGTTCAAAGTTGACAGCAAGTGCAGAGTGCATGGGTGCAGAGTTCAACATCACAGTGGTTCATGAAGACATGTGTAGTTGGTACCAGAAAAAGTTGAAGACTTTGATGATAGATGCATCAGAATGATTGAGTTGTTTGGAGCCTATTCAGTTTTGGAAGAGTTGCAGAGCAGATGCATGGAGTTGCATGGCGCTTGTGAAGGTTGCAGGGCGAATGCATGGAGTTTCATGTCGCATGCAAAGACAATCCTTTCTTGTTGAGGGGGAGTGTTGAATATTGCAAAAATAAAAAGTGAAGGAGGCATCTTGAAACATCATTCCTTATCCTAGTTGGAAAGTAATCACCTAAACTAGGTGGGGCCCACACAAGTGATTTTTGTCGCAAAGTCTATTTTTAGACATGTCGATCATATTCTATGAGTTGCGGGATGCTATTTGTGGATGGTTGGTCAATTTGGGAAAATATATGGACTTCTATTTTTAGACATATTGGGCGGAATCCATTTTTAGATTGCCAATCTAAAAATAGATATGTCGAATATTATTAGCTCTTAAAAATATTTGGACTCTAAACATTATCTCAATTCTCTTAGAGAACTTCAGTTAAGTGCAAAGATGTGGCACAGGAGCTGACAGAAGGAATTACGCTATTCCTAAGGGTTTACTGGAGCTAATGCATGGAGGACTTCAGTTAGAACTCATGTGATAAAGTTTGGTAGAGTTGTAGAAGTAGTTGGTGGAGTTGTGTTCAGTTTAACTCAGTTAGACACAGTTGAGCTAGTTATATCTAGTCTAACTGATTGATACACTAGTGAGAGTGGCGTGAATTAATTATTAATTAATTCACTAAATATGAACTCATTAATCAACTGAAGAATACATCAGTTAACTATAGTGCATGGACAGTTCAGTGGAGACCAGTGGAGAGATAGGTGAAAGAGCAAGTGTGACTATCAGTTGTGACTATAGTGTTGCATGTTTTGAACCACACATTAATTAGAGATTCCAATGAGGATTGCATAGTAAATATAGGATGGATTCGAGTTCATTCAGAGCCATTCTTCAGCAGTGATTGCGCAGTAGAGGCAGGATAGCAGGTGGCGAAGGTCGGTGCATGGATTTGCAATATCAGACTTGATTAGTGTGTAGCGATTGGATTGTAATGAGAGCTTGTGATAAGATTTGTATGAGGATTGTTACATGATATCTATGACATATATTATATACAGATGGGGTTTTTAGCTTCAGGCTTTCCCGTTAAACAACTGTGTTAATGTGTGTGAATTTTTATGGTTTCATGTGTGCATTGCAATTGTGTTAATTTCCGCATGTGATGATCAATGAGTGGAAGAGATTCTGTATTGTGCATGAAGTCGAATAGTGTGTGATCAGGAGAATATTAGGCATATAACATATCAATTATATAAT
Organism: Pinus albicaulis; assembly: GCA_034641835.2. NCBI lineage: Eukaryota > Viridiplantae > Streptophyta > Pinopsida > Pinales > Pinaceae > Pinus > Pinus albicaulis. The sequence continues at coordinate 1,107,905,230 of CM076584.1, forward strand.
TTCTACACAAAAGCCCTTTTTAGAAGCAAGTCGCAAAGTAAAATCAACCTTGGCAATCTTGAGCCCTTAGATTTGCAACAGAGTCCTAGCAGAGAAGCCTCACCCACTGCACCTCCTGATTTTCAGCTTCTCCACCACCTCGGTTCTTATCACCCCAAATCTACTCAAAATCAGTCCACAAGTCCAAGTACCTCCGCCACACCCATTCAGACCACCACTGTGCAAATCACCTCATCCCATACTACAAACCCTCATACTGTAAATCTACCATCAGATCCCATCATGGCAGCTTGGTATGCGCCTTTAGTGTTACCGCTACCTTTGGTACCTTTGCAAAATGATTACCAATCCCGAATCCCACACTTCACTGGAACTGAGGCTACTACTGCCCAACAGCATGTAGATAGAATCAATGATGCTTTTGACTACATGGAATTAGAAGATGAAACCATAAAGATGAGAATGTTCGCCCAAAGCCTAGGCGGAGAACCCAAGAAATGGTTAAAATCTTAGCTCCTAACAGTACACATGATCTCCCAGCACTATACCAAACTTTCATAAATAGGTGGGAAATCAAGAAAAACCCCATCCAAATCCTTTCCGAATATAACAATCTTAAAAGGAATACAAGGGAAAGTGTTCAGGACTATTGCACTAGATTCAACAGTGTCTAGAATGCCCTCCCGCCTCACATGAAACCTCCACTTGGCTCAGCACTAGTAAAATTTCCCGAAGGTTTCGATCCAGATATGACATACCAACTAAGAGAAAGAGACCCCACAACTTTAGAAGAAATGAAAAAAATAGTTGTTAGTGCAGAAGCCAACCTAGCTGAGAAAAGAGCTAGGATAAGATCAGAAAATAAAGTCACATACCGAGATGAGGCCATGCCTTTTACCTCCTCCTCAGATCCCATAGTAGAAAACCTGGTTAGAACCATGGAGAGAATGTGGGAAAGAATAAATCTAAATGAAATAGCACCTCTTAAGGACATCCAGCCAAATCCTCGAAATAAAAACCGGAACCAAAACTTTAGAAGAGACCTGCCTCAAAACAAACCAAGGGAAAATTACCAACAGGTCAGGCCATCTTTCCATGAAAACTATGTTGATGAGTTAGAAAGAGATATGGAACCACTTGATGAAAATCACTTAAACTTGATAGGTTTTGATAGCGAGGGTGAGGTTTCCCTCACAGAAGAAGAACAAGTTTTCTTCTCCTCAAATCAAAATGAAGCAAATTATGAGGACCCCGAAGATCCTGAGGTAGGATTACAAAATGCTATAATGGAAGTCCACAGGCAATATGATCTTAGGAGTAAGAAAAACCAAGAAAACTCTAAGAAAGGTAGCTTAGACGCTGTTGTTACCAAAACCCCTGATACCATTATTAAAAGAACAACAGATAGTAAAAAAATCATGGCTAAGAGAACTGACCAAAACAAAGACAAAACTAGTCAGGCAAGCCTTGATCCTAACTGTCCTAGTACCTCTACTAAGATTCCTGAAACAACTATGTTGAACAAAACCCCGAATCAAAATCAGAAAATCAAGAACATAGAAGAATTTATGGCTGATCGAACTGAGATGAATCTGCGCAAAACCCAAGTACCTTTTAGTTTCGAAGGAGAAATTGCCAAGATCAAGGTAACCATACCCATCACTGAGCTAGTAACTGTAGATAGGTACAGATCTCAGATTTTTAAAGTCTTAAACATAGGAAATGATGTAGATACTTTAAATCTGACAAACGACAAACCTGAGCTTTTGTTTGGTCCCAAAATAGAAGGAGAATACCAAGAAGGAAATATTTCCCCATTCTACGTAAGTTTGAACATCCAGGACAAGATATTACATAATGCCATGTTAGATTCCGGTGCTTCTCACAACCTCATGCCTAAAGTGGTCATGGAGATTTTGGGCCTAGAGGTAACTAAACCTTACAAAGACTGATACTCATTTGATTCCAGTAGGGTTAAATGCTTAGGCCTAATAAAGAACCTGTGTTTCACTCTAACACAAAACTGACTAAAAGCCTAGTCATGGACGTAGTGGTGGCTGATATTCCTCCTAAATATGGAATGCTATTGTCAAGATCATGGGCCGCCAAAATACGAGGTAGCCTCCAAATGGGCATGTCATTTTCTACCATCCCAGTTTTTAACCAGACTAGGAGGTTGTACCGAGAAACTCACATGAAATATATGGTAAGCAACCTAGATAGGCCAAACAACACTCTAGTTTATTCCATTCATTCCAATTTAGATTATTTTATCTTATACAATGAAAGTGATATAAATGAGCAGATAAAAGGAAATGAAGAAGATTTCAAACCATCAGAACAAAATTTCTCATCCCTAGATAAAGAAACTAATGATCAAAGCTCTAAGAAACCTGAAAAATAGCTTAGTAACACGCATGAAAAAGAAACTCTTTGGAGTATAATCTTTGACGGTTCCTGTGGAAAAATTGGTTCGGGGGTTGGCATATGGATACACAATACTAATGAAGGTCATTTTTTCAGATTAGAATTCCAATGTACCAATAACATTGCGGAATATGAGGCCCTTCTCCTTGGTCTGCACTTACTTAAAGACTTAGGTGCTAAGAAAATATCAGCCCAGGGAGACTCAAAACTTCTAATTAGACAAATCAAAGGTGAATACTCGGAAAAAAACTCAAGACTGAGCGAATACAGGAATGCAACAATAGACATCCTTAAAACCTTCGAAAGATATGAACTCACTTATATTCCTAGGACTCAAAATATCCTAGCCAATGAGCTCGCCTTTGCCGCAAGCAATGGCCAAATACCATGTTTAAACGAACAATACAGTATCCAAGTCAAACATCGTCCTAGAGTACCAGAAAACATTGACCATTGGAAAATATTCAAAGATGACGAACAAATTGATGATTTTTTGCAATCTATAAATGAGTTTGAAATAACTAAACAAACTTAGAACATGAAGAAATAATTCTTGACAAAAATGAAGACCAGGAGCCAAATTTACCTTCTCTAACAGATGTAAACTTGATTAATCATCCATATGAAGCCGAAACATGTGAGGACCTAGACCAAAGAGAGCTTGAAGTCTTACATTGTGAAAATGACACCATACCTAGAGGGCTTGAACCCTTAGAGGAATTGTTTGATTTTAATGACGTGGCCAAAAAACCAAAAATGGAATCTACTGAGGTTGATATAGAAGAATATAACATAGGAAGCACAGCGGAACCAAAAATGATCAAATTGTCCAAAACTCTCCCTCCTCACATGAAACGGAAATACATTGAGTTGTTTAAAGAGTTTAAATATGTGTTCACATGGGGATACCAAGATTTGAAATCATACGACACAAGCATCATTCAACACAAGATCCCCCTCAAAGAAAACCAGAAGCCTTTCAAACAAAAGTTGAGAAGAATAAACCCATTCTTACTACCTTTAGTTGAGAAGGAAATCAAAAATATGTATGATGCTGGGATAATAGTTTCCCTTAGGTACTCTGAGTGGGTTTCAAATATGGTATCAGTCAGGAAAAAAACTGGTGAGATCAGACTTTGTATTGATTTCCGAAACCTGAATAGAGCCTCTTTAAAGGACAACTATCATTTTCCCAAAATGGACCACATACTTCAAAAAGTGGTGGGTGCTAAAAGAATCTCATTACTTGATGGTTTTTCTGGATACAACCAAGTGCTGGTTTTTCCTAGTGATTAACACAAAACTACTTTCACCATGCCTTGGGGCACTTTCATGTATGTTAAAATTCCTTTTGGATTAATGAATGCCGGTGCCACATTCCAAAGAGCCATGGACATAGCCTTCTCAGAAGAAATAGGTTATTTCATAGTCATATATTTTGATGACATCACAGTATATTCCAAATTAGATGAAGAGCATCTGGTTCACTTGAGAAAGGTTTTTGAAAAATGTAGAAAATACGGTTTATCTCTGAACCCCAAGAAAACACTATTCGGTCTTGAAGAAGGAAAACTCCTAGGTCACATCATTTCTGAAGATGGAATAAAAATAGACCCCAAAAGAATAGAAGGCATATTGCAAATCAGTCACCCCAGAAACATTAAGGAATTACAATCCTTTATCGGAAAAATTAATTTCTTAAGAAGATTCATCCCAAATCTTGCCAAACATTTGAGAGATATCACAAACATGTTAAAAAATGAAGTTGGAGTTAAATGGACTATAGAAGCCAAAAATTCTTTTGAATTGTTTAAAAAAGCACTCATCGAAACACCAGTACTGATAAGTCCTGATTTCACCAAAGATTTTTACATTTTCTCATTTGCATTTGAACACACTGTAGCTGTAGTATTATTACAAAAGAATGTAGTAGGGCAAGAAAAACCCATAGCGTTTTTTAGCAAATCCCTAAGAGATGCTCCCTTGAAATATAATATCATGGAAAAACAAGCATTCGCATTGGTAAAGGCACTGAAATATTTCCGAATTTATATCTTGCATTCTCATATCATTGCTTTTGTTCCCCATGTCGTCGTCCAAGATATATTAAATCAAGATCCCGATGGTAAAAGAGGAAAATGGATCACTATCATCTTAGAATATGACTTAGAAATCCGACCCACCAAACTTGTTAAGGGACAAGGAATCGCAAGACTAATGGCTGAAACAAACCTCCAAGCATTAGATATAAATTTTGTTGACACCTTATAAGAATAGGAATAATGCGCAACCCCTCATGTTGAAGAAATGTTTTTAAATTCACCTTGGTATGCTGATATTCTTTATGTGTTATTTTATCTTAATGCCCCTCCAACCTTATCAAAGACAAAAGCAAGATTGATCAAACAAAAATCTTTAAAGTTTTGTATTTTAGATGGAATTCTGTATTGGAAAAATCCTACTGGTATGCTACTTAAATGTTTGCTTGAGGATGATGCATAAAAAATTATGCACAAAATGCACGAAGGAGAATGCAGAGGGCATTTCTACTGGAAAACCACAGCCAAAAAAATCCTTAGAGCCAGTTATTATTGGTCTACCTTGTTTCCTGACACTCACAAACTTGTTATGACATGCCACAAATGCCAAATTTTTGATGGCAAGAAAAAACTTTTACCTTTGCCCTTACATCCCATCATAGTTGAAGGTCCTTTCCAGCAATGGGGTTTAGATTTTATTGGGGAGATTCACCCTTCTTCGTCTACTCAACACAAATGGATCCTTACATCCATTGATTACTTTACCAAATGGATAAAATCCATACCCTCCAGGAATGCTACCGATTCAGTTGTCATTAAGTTCCTAGAAACCAACATTTTATCTAGATTCGGGTGTCCTAGGAAAATTATCACTGATAACGATGCTGCCTTTTCCTCCAAAGAATGGTTGACTTCTGTTACAGATATCATATTACATTAGGAAATTCCATGGCTTATTACCCCCAAGGTAATGGTTTGGCCGAATCTTCTAACAAAAGCCTAGTCAATATCATTAAGAAGATTCTTGAACAAAATAAAAAAGCATGGCATGGAAAACCAGTACACGCACTATCGGCTGATAGAATAACCACCAAAAAATAAATTGGTATGTCTCCCTATCAACTAGTGTATGGAATGGATGCCATTTTCCCGACATCTTTAGGGGTTCTAGTGATGAAGCTATTACAAGAATTTCAAATAGAAGAAAATGACATGCAAAGGAGGATAAATCAGCCTATCCATTTACAACAAACAAGAGAAGAAGTTTACTAAAGGACTCAGTTAGCGCAAGATAAGATGAAACATATTTTTGACAGAAGGACCAAGGAAATTTGTTTTTAGATTGGGGATAAAGTATTAAAATGGGATTCCAAAAGAGAAGATAAAGGAAAGCATGGTAAGTTTGAAAACTTATGGAAGGGGCCTTTCATTATCAGTTTAGTTAGCAGAAACAATGTTTTTTTCCTGCAAGAACCTGATGGGTCTGAAACTTTTGGAGGTCCTGTAAATGGCAGGACACTAAAACATTACTTTTGTCAAGAGCTCCAGTTTTAAACATTTTCACTAATTGTACATATCACCGTTTGAAGAAATAAATCAAAAACAAAAAATACAAAAACAGTAGAAAATTGGAAAAGAGGGCAGTTTTAAAAATAGCAGAAAAGCCCCATGTTCAAAAAAATAGTCATGCTGAAAGTGTGCAAGTCTAAATGCCACTACTAGTGCTCAAAATATATCTTGTTCAGTTATCTAGCCTAATCATAACTGAACATGTTTTAAATTGATTGTTGATAAGTTAGTGAAAAAAGTGATAGTCAAATTGTGTAAGATTGACTTGTCAATGAAAGTAGATTAGGAAAAGATACTGGTTCCACATGCTCAAAACAGAACCAAAGAGGAAAACAGGGATGAAAAACAAACTATGTATCCTAGCCCTAATTTCTCTACATCTCATTTTGTATGAAAATAATATTTGTGTGTAGCTTGTCTTTTATGCCACAAACACATGACAAATCAGACAATCTAATCTTGATTTCGTCATTTTTCAATTTCATGTTTTAGTGTAGTGAATGAAATCCTGTCAAACATCTTAATATTGACAGTCGATATAGCATAGGTAGAGAAATCAAAGGAGTTCATTAGTTTAATTTGAACTACTGGAAGATATAAGTGTAGAATTAGATAGTTTTCCTTTTTCAAAAATATCATGTCAAAGGGTTGCTAGTCCAAGCGCACCTAAAGAAGAAAAAATGCTAGGAGATATAGCTGGGTAGGCAAAGATAAGGTTGAGGCTAATCATGCTGTAAATTTTCAGAAATAACATCAAGAAAGAGATAAATTTGTGCCAATGGATAAAGCACTGGTCTTCACAAGCCAGCGATCTGCAATTTTGAACACCTCCTGAAAGGGAGCTGCCCTCCCCAAATGGAGCCACTGTTAGTCATCAGTATTTTTACCTATTTTGATGACTAGATTCCTTGGCTGATTTTTCTAGAAGCTAATCTCAATCTGTCAATTTGTCATCTAGAAAACACCTCAAACAAATTTTTGCCTTCCTACCCCTCTCCTTCAGCCTATAATGAGAAAAACCCTTTAGTTTCCCTACCTATCCCAATTCAGCAAAGCCTCCCTGTCTATATCTGTTATAAGTTTGCCTCTCTACCATCAAGATCCTTTGTTTTTCATGCAACTCACTGTCCAACATTTAACAAAGTATCTACCCCTCTCTCACTGATCACTTTGTCATGTGATAACCTACTCATTCCCAAGAAGCCATTCAAAATCCATAACAAAGCATGTAGGTCTAGGTGGTGGTGTTTTAGGGAAAATTCCCTGGCTAGACTGTTTTAAGCCAAAAACTTTGTCTTCAATATCAATCATCCATCATGTATTTCTATTTTTCAAAGCCAAAACCCTTGTCTACCCCTAGGCCACGCACCATCAAAATTGTCACTTTGTTTTGTTTCTAGCAAGGCTCAGGAATATTGAAATCAGGAAAAGAGAAGGAGTTTTCCTTGTCTGAAGAAACATGATTAGATCAGGCATGATCCCCATGAAACATCAAAGAAGCCCTCCAAACTTCAAAACCATCTGTTTTTACATCTCTACAGGGATGTACTGATTGATGATACCAAGCAGAGTGTGAGCAAAATGGGCCCCTCAGGAGAAGGCTTCATGCTGTGTCAGTTTACTATGGAAGTCAGAAGAAGTGCAGATTATGGCCAGCCCTACAAATCAGCCTTGTACACCAACAGTGGTAGTCTTCTGGCAAAAAGAGTTTTAAAGAAAATTAGGCATCATGATGAAGGTATAATGAAGAACAACTGCTCCTTATACTTTATCATGAACTAAGCTTTGAAAGACTATCACAAACAACTTCACTACACCCTGTGAAAACACAGTCAAGGGAAAAGAGTTGTTTCAAGGATGCATGGCAGTGAGCGCTCACCATTTACAAAGCACATTCTTTTCTCCTGAAATTTGCACAAATATTTCATGCAAACAGGGATATTCATTACAGACAGGTCCTCATGAAGTAAAGGGCATTATGATTCAAATGAGTTCATCAAGGATAAGTACCAAAGATTCACTATTGCCTTCTATTTTGTATTTTTCAAACAAGCAGATAGGGGTCATAGTTTTGATGTGAATGAAGATTTATAGTTTTAAGGACATCCATCAGCAGATAATTAGGGTGCCTTATAGTAAGTCTGAAGGGTCACAAAGATTGTGTGTAGGAAGCCTCTTTCAAAAGATAGGCAGAGGATAAAGGTACAATCTCAAAGGGCCTAGATTTGGAAAAGGTAGCCTTTCTCAAAGGTTAAACACTAATATATCAAAGACCTCCTTCCAGAAGAGAAAGGGTACCCCTCACAATCCTAAAGAAGTCTCCCTTGAATGACAAGCACATAATCTGTTTTGAGTGATAAACATAGTTTGTCTAAAGAGTTACAAACAATTTGTTCATGGAAATTTTTCATTTTGTTAAAACAGAGGTCAAAAAGCGCCCATGCAGTTGTCAAACATTTCCTCCTTCATGATAGGCAGAGGGCCCACAGAAACTGGTTCAATAGACAACTCTTCAAATGATTTAGTAGTGTTGAGATGAATGAATTTTCTATGTTTAAGAGGACCTCCTTCAAATAAGCAGAGGGTAAAAATTCATCAAAAATTGACAGTGTTTGGAAAAATTTGTCAGTAATAGGTAGTTTGAGAGATAGTGTTTGAAAGAGTGCATTCAAAAAAAAACCAAGGCTATTTTGTTTAAAAACATTCCTCATTTACAGAACAGAGACAGGCCCTTAGAAAACTGTAAGAGGTTGAAAGCCTAATGTATACATAAAGCGCCCATGCAGTTAGTCAAACAAGGCCTCCTTCATAACAAGCAGAGGGCCCACTTCCCACAGTTGTAGATGACCTCCTTCAAAATGAGCAGATGGTCAGGTTTCCATTGTTAACACTGAGGTTGAAGAAAGGTGTCATTAATATAAAAGTTTGAGAGATACAGTGTTTTGAACAAATGAAAAACACAACACTTGTTTCAAAGAAATTGTCATAAAATACACTTGGTTATGTTTTTTGTGTATCTCTCAGTAATAAGAATAATCATGTCACAAAGTTTAATCTTCAAAGGAGACACCTTTCAAAAAGGGATAAAGAAATTGGTAAAAGGCAAGCCCTCCAACAAACAGAAAAAACCATTTTTCTTTACAAACACAAAGGCAAAAAGTGATAAATCACCAAAAGGAGGGAAAAGGCGTTCAAAATGTTTTTAAAAGGAGCTATAAAAGCCCTTAAAGTCAATTTTCATTTCTATTTTGCAAAGGGACAAAATAAAAAATGTTCTTTCAAACCCTAAGCGAGCAATTTGCAGAGTTTTCAGGACGCGATGCGCCTGTGGCAGGACGCGATGCACCTGTATGCATTCACAGAAGAATTCTGCACACGGCGCGACGCGCTTGTAGCAGTGTGCGACGTGCCTATGCGTGTCAACCGACCGGCCCACCCAGCGTTCAGCAGGTGCCCACTGCTCGACCCGACAACACCACAGGGCGTGCAGGTGCTATGCGCCTGTGCACAGGAGCATAGCACCGCTCAAACAACCTCCATCTCTTCTCAAAATAGATTTTTTGCATGATGAAGATTTCTGCAAAAAGCACACATACATTTTAAGAGCTATTTATTGTGCTCTTTGCCTAAGTTTTTGAGTTTGAATAGGTGTGAAGAGTCAATTTGGTTAAGAAAAAACAGAGTCTAAGGAAGGCAAAAAACACTGTTTATTCTAAAAAACCACGATGTTTACAAAGATGAAACAAAACAGTGATTGAGGAGAAAAGGCTATTGTCTGACTACAAAGGCCTGTTTTGCTTGAGAAGCCAGGCATAGTTTTTGAAAAAGGAAAAACAATGTTTTAAAAGTTGAAAGGCCTATTTTGCTTAAAAATCCAGACATAGTTTTATAGGAGAAAAATAGTGCTTAAAAAGGAGTTCTATTTTTTCATTTGAAAGACCTGTTTTGCTAAGAGAGTGAAGGAAAGCCTAAATAAAGCTATGCCTCCAAAGAATGTCAACAAGGGTGGATTTCACAAAAGGTTTGAGCCTGTTACAACTCAGGAGATTAATGACTCTCCTTCGGTTCTTTTTAACTTCCATGAGGTGGGCTACCTTGATTTTTGCCAAAAAGTCCAGGAGGTCACCAATTAACCTCCCTTAACAAAACTGTTCGCCCTGAGGCTACAAGGAAAACATGTCCACCTAGCAGGTCTGGACTTTAAACTTACTCCTAGGGCTGTCTCCAAAGCAACTAAGATCCCCTATATAGGAGAAAAGTGGTTCAAACAAGCATATCTGGATCTAAATCACTATAAACCTTTCTTAAAACCAGATCATCAGGATGCTTGCCAAGCTATATTTCCTTTTTCTCACTTATTGAGTAGCTATGCCCCCCTCATGAGAGTCATCTTGAAGTATTTCACATGTGAAGGGAGGTTTTCCCGGATTTATTCCTATCACATCAGGCTTCTCATGCATTTCACAAGGACTCAGTTGCTAAATCTCCATTTCTTCCTCTGCAAAAGCATAGACAAGATGTCCTCCCTTGTTTAAAAGAGACCTCCTGCTCAGCAAAAATCTAGTCTTTTCCATCATTCTCTCATCAAAATCATCATCCTTCACCAGCTTGAAAAGAAAGGAGTGTCTTGGGAGACTTTCCTTTCTCATCCAGATTTTGCCACTGCCTCTTCATCTCATGGACCATCTCACATATCCTCCTCACCCTCCACTCACTATGTCTCTCCTCCATCAAGTCAAAATACTTCTCAAAGGAAAACATCTCCCATCATTGATATTGAAAAAGAGTAGTCTTATGAAAGCAGGGATGAGGTTAGTGGTGATGAGGAACATAGGGACACTATGAAAATTAGTGAACATGAACCAAGTGACAAATCACAGGGCAGTGACCATGAGCAAGGGAATAGTGATGATGAAGAGAAACAGAGCAGTGAAGAAGAGGTGAAGGGTAGTGGTGATGAAGAGCAAAGGGAAGAAGTACAAAGCAGTGATGAAAGACAAAGTGACCATCAGCAGCACAGTGATCAGGAGGACAGTCCTCAAGGGAATAATGAAGATTCTATGCAGGGTAGTGATGATGAACAACAAAACAGTCCTCAAAAAAACAACGAGGGAGGTGACATTGTCCAAAGTGACCATGGTGGCAGCCCACACACAGAGTCTAAAGGATACAATCATAATTAAGGCGGTCCTCAGAAAGTTCAAGACAGTAAGGAGGGTAAACAAGGCAGTCTACAGGCAGACAGTAAAGATGGTCAAACAACAGAAAAAGGTGATGAAGCTAACAACCCTAAAGAACATTTTATAAATAAAACTGATGAGGTTGAAGGAAAAATATTTCAAGAGGTTCAAAACAGTGATAAAGGTGAATTTGGCAGCCCCAAAAAAACTCAAAATAGTGAGCAGGGCAACAAAGCAGATGATGATGAAGGCAACAATGTGAAAAATCAAGTTGAACAAGTGCAAGTAATGAAACCTCCTCTCTCTTCTCCTCAACACAGCCAAGAGCATGTGCTAGCTGCCTCTCCTAGGCAAGGGGCCATGAATCTTCCTCCAAAGGTAGTGAAGCCTAAAAACACCAAATCTACTAAGAAGAAAATCACTCCAGCAGTGACTAGCAATGTCACTAGGGCGTTAAGAAGTAGAGGAAAATTGCCTAAGAAGAGCATTGTTGAATTACCAAAGAGAAAAAGGACAAAGAAGTCTACCCAAAGCAAGGGTAAAGAAAAATTTGAACAGCAGGAGAGTAGTCATGAAAAGGAAAGGGAGTTTGACATCATACAAATAGATAGTGATGATGGAGATGATGAAGCTAGAATTCTTGAGTCTCTTTTGCAAAACAGAGAAGCCCAAATCCATGACTTAGAAACTGATCTAGAAAGGTCAAAGGACCTTATACATGTTTACAAATGCAAAATAAATAAATGAGTGGGAAAATGGAAATTTATGAGGCCTGGGCAGTCAAATACCAAAGGGAAGCATACAAAGAACAAATCAAGCTTGAAGAGTATATAGGCGAATTTGATGATACTGAAGAAGAAGAACCAACCCTTGTTCGATCTTATCCTCTTAGACAATTTCTCGCCCAAGAAATAGAAAATGATAAAGAATCATGGCTTGAAAGAGCCAACAAGCATTTGGAGGATAAATTAGAGAAAGCAAACAAAGACTTGGGTCTACAAAGGAAGATGACTGGGCACTACAAGAAATTGAACCAATTTTCCCGAAGAAAGCTCAAACTTGCTCAAGAAAGGCTCAAAACTGCCCGAAAGAGGCGCCCGGTGGAAAAAGTGGAAAAGGACATATCTAGGCTTGAAATATTGGCCTCAGATTCCTTGCATGATTCTCAGAACCCATAAGGGGCTTTCTCACCAAAATTGAGCAAATTTTGACATGATTTTGTTTTTTGTGTTTTTTGGCTCTAATTGCACATTTTTCAAGACACTGCCATGGGAGCTAGGAGAATCCTCAGCTCATGAAATTCATTTTTTTGGATGGATTAAATTTGGGGGCAGCTACTCACAAATTTTCAGATCCAAAGGAGGTGTTTTGGTCCCCCAAAGAGGCAAAAATCAGTCAAAATTCACCTTTCTGCCTCACATATCAGCAGATGAGACCCCCCTGGGTATTTTCACTCATTCCACCTTTTGACAGACTTTCAGGGGTCAGTTTGGGAAAAATCAAGAAGTTCTAGAAACTAGACTTCCAGGGATTTCCAATGAGCTATCACGGACCTCATTTCGACCTCAGGAGGTCCCTCAAAAGTTGTATGAAAAACATGCTTCTTTCTGCTGCTACGTTCCTGTAGCATTTTGACTTAGAAATAAGTTTTCTGAAGGTGGCCATCCAAATGTGCATTTAGCTATTTTTAACCTTATGTTAGAGATTAGAAGTTAATTTTCTTGCTATTTTTGGCTTAAATAGATATTTTTGAAGATATTTTGTGCCTTGGGCTTTGCAAAGCCTCAAGGGAAAAATCAGATATTTGTATTAGGCCAATGGCCTTCTAGATGCTCTAGGATAGTTTCTTTCTATTTGGCCTGTATATTCCAAGAAATTTCATTGTAACAAGAGGCTGAAATTGATGTTATAGAGCAATACATAGTATTACAAGCTTTGAAGAAATACTTTGTCTCATGAAGTAGATGATTTCTTGTTTGACTTGGATGGTGGAGGAGGACTGTTTGTAGGATTCCATGGCTTGGTTAATGGTATTGTGTTCCTTATCTGTTATGTTTCCTTAGTTTATCATACATGTTTTCATGCTTCTTGCTTGCTGTAGGCCAGTAAAGAATATATTTGAGACATGCCCATGGAGGCACCTCAAGTTTCCTGATTCATTACAACTTATATGTTTTTCTTCTTTCTTGGTTATGTCAAAGAATTCTTAATTGCTCTTTGGTACCCTAAGAACTTGTTATCAGTTTCATTAATGGTTATTATGTGTGCTATTTAATATGATTCACGGTATGCTCTGCTTACTCATAGCTAACCAAAAATCCATCTCTGAAATCTCTCTTTGAAGTATTGGTTGTCTAGTTAAGCCAAATAGGTCTTGTTTTGATCTTGCCCTTTGCCCATGCTCTGCAGTCTTATTTCAAAGTTCCCAATAGCTCAAAATATGATGTTTAGGAGTTCCCTCTTCATAGGTTGAGTTGTTTTTTTGTCTTATTTGTTTTCCCAAAATTCTGAAGGTGATTTTCCCAAAGTTAGAGGGTCTTATACTTCTATGTATCGCCTGAATGTTTATTTTCTACATCTATCAGTTTGAGTTTCATTTATAGTGATTAATGGTTAGCCCTACCACATGGATGTTTGCTGTAAAAATATTTATGCTTAAAACCTCTTTGTCTTTCACAAACTTAGTGTCCATCTCATTTCACTTACACCCAAAGAATCCATTTATCTCAACCAAATCGGCCCTGCAATATACCTTGTCCACCATTTGAGACAGTCTTGACCTTTTCGACCCCATAGCTCAGTTGATCTGACAAACTTTTATCTATTTATCCTTTGATCAGTTCTCCCTCAAAAAACCTAAAATAAACCAAAACATACTTAACAACTAGCCTAAAATCAAATATATGAAAAGAAAACAAGTTCATATCCTTTGCATAATAGAGAGAGCCCTCTTTGAGTCCCAGAAGGCTAGGTCCTAGGGCTCCAAAGTTGGTTTGATGTTACCCTGTCACTTGGCTTGCCAATCTGCCAAATCACGGGACCCTAACAATATTGTTGGAGAAGAGTGTGTTGCTGCAACTTAATGATTGTTTGGAACCATATTTCAATATAGTTCTGATGCCCCTGGTTCACTTGCCAAGTTGGATAATCTTAGATGTCCTCTTCTATTATGGTAGTCAAATCTTCCTCTTTTTGCTGATTGTTCTCTTGAATACATGGAGGAAATGCTAGTAAACATGAGAGAACTTTCTCAACATCTGATTCTGATTTCTAATCTTCATCAAGTGTAGCCCTCGATATTTTGATATCCTCATTTGGATCTTCTTCTTCTCGATGTTGTCCTTTAATGACATTAATAAAATCTCTTCTTTCCAATACCCTTCTTGAACTAAGATGCATACCATTTAGATTAAGATGATATGTTTGGTAGTGTTGTACCTCAACATTGTAAGTGAGCTGAGATACTTCATGGTGTGGGTTTTGAAATGGCGGTACAGTGGGGGTGGATATATGAGATGGATGTGGTTGTGGTGGAGGTGGATGGTAGGGATAGAACGGAGTTGGGTATGGAGGATATTGAGGGAGATATTGAGGATGTTGATGATTTTCCTAATAAGGTCCTTGCCAACCATGTTACCAAGATTGGTTTTGGGCTTGACATGGCCAAGGTTGCCAAGGAGGGAGCATGTCCCAATTAGTTTGAGATGGATGTGAATAATCTTGAAATTTTGGAGTGGGTCCTTGCATCATATCAAGTTGACTAGGCTGCCAGAGTATCCTTGGAGCTACATAACATAACTTCTTTGGTGATTGCCTTGCTCCATTGTCTTCTTGGTAATATTCTTTAAACCTGGGGAATGATGAACAACATTTATTAGCATATGATTCTACATGGATAACAAATATATCAACATCTTCTTTTTGCCCTTTTTTCATTCTTAACATTTCTACTTGTTCACTTAGATTGCTAAGAATTTTTGTTTTAAAGTTATCAAGAAAATTTCCAAGTTCATCTTGCCTTACCAATGTTGATGTTGAATTACTTACTCTTTCCCTTCCTCTTTATATGAATTTGCATGTTTCACAAATTTCTTCAAATGAAAATTGATATACATCTCCTTTACTCATGAGATTAAGGATATCAATCCACTCTTCCCTAATTGTTATAAGTAAGAGGGTTTTCAGTGTGTCAAATCCTATAGGATGCAATTTTTCCCTCTTAACATTATACATGAACCTCTCTATTAGATCCTCAAGGCTCTCATCCTCTTCTTGGTTCATTCTAAAAATTTCTTCTCTAAGATCACAACCTTCATATTTCTCTAGAAATATATTTTGCATATCATTCCATGATCTTATTGAATTAGTACTTAGATTCATGAACCATTTAAGAGATATATCCTTCAATGTTGCAGGAAACAATCTTAGTTTTTTAGTGTGTGATAAGTAGCCATAAGACCTACAAAGTATCTCAAATTCAATGAGAAATTTTTCCAGATCCTCTGTCCTCATATCATGGAAGTTGGGAAGGAAATATGGAGGGATGTTCTTCATATGTACACTGATGTCCATATCTTGAATGGGAAACCCAATAAGATCTTTTTCATTGTCATCATATCCATCCATCTCTTCTACTTTAAAAAGTGTATGGTGAAGTGGTTGTTACTGCATCACGTGGTCAAGTTGTGGGGGTTGGGGGGGTGGTGTGGTATTGGAGAAGTATTAAAAAATAAAAATAAAAAAAATCTGAGTATCCCTACTCCTATGAGGCATGAAAATAAGATCTTTTTGTGTTTTTTTTTTAATATCTCCGAAATGGCATGAAAAGAAAGGAAAGCATAAAATAATGCTAAAAACAAAATCAAAGCATCTACTAGACACCTCCCTAGAAACGACGCCAAAAAGTGGTGAGCCCTAGTATTGCACCAAGAGTGCTGCAACTCAAGGGGCTGCCCTACTTTACTTTGTCAACCTAGAGTTCATACAAACTTGGAATTGACAGTGCTATATACACAACAGATGCATTTTGTTCATGTCATCCTCTTTCGCTCTACGAAAGGGTGCTATTTCTAAGGGTTCTCAGTGAATTCTGTCACACTTCAATGAAACTAGACTAAATTGCAGAAAGGAAATGACAGAAGGAAACTAAATTAAATCACTGAAAATATAGGATAGAAAGTGAACTAGTCGAAATTGCTAAAAAGAAATGACAGAAATGAAACTAATTAATCTTGCTGAAAAGAAATGGCAGAAAGGAAAATAATTTAAGTTGCAGAAAGGAAACTAATTTAAAATGCACTTAAATTGGCCAAATGGCTAAATGCACACTACTTATCCTCTGATCTATCTACCATGCTTCTATCCATGCAACTATGTATGACCTAATTAAACTTGAAAATGTGTTGTTTTAAAGCTTGGAGAAGAAAGGGCTAAAGGTGCTAATGGAGGGATAAACACATGAAGGCAAGGCTTGAAGGTGAATGAGGGTGTTATGCTTTATTAAAACCTTATTATATCTCAAAATTCCTTTGGAGTGGGAGGCTTTCAATAATGCGACGATGGAAGTGAGATTGGAGTACTGCGATGTTATATGCGATATGTGATATTGCAGTTTGAAATATCGCAAGGTTAGCAGAGTCATGAATGCGCTGTTGGGTGGATAGTGCGAAAATGAGATGAGCGATAATGTGATGAACGATAATTCGATGAATGTAGTTTGATAAGTGCGAATGAGTGATAATGCGATGACTGTGAAATGCAGAAATGCGATGATTGCAAAGAAGGGTCAGACTTTAACATTTTTGGGGAATTTTCGATGATAAATGAAAAAATTAAGGTGGAAAGATTATCGGGTGGTGGAATATATCATCACAATCGGAGTTTCAAGAGCGGAGTATTAACGGGGGATCAATGGAAAAAGCGATTTGCGAAAGAGCGAAAAGGGAATTTACAGTAAGTCTAAAGGAAAAATGGAAATGATTGCGATCTGTGATATGCGATATCATGATATCGCAATTGGAAAAAAGACAAGGTGGTAAGTCTTAAAAGGCAAAAGAAAAAGGGGTGCAAAGTGTGATTGTGATGAGGCAGATTTTTGAGGAGAACAGGCAGAGGTCAAACTTTTAATAGATTTTTGTGAAAAAAAGGTGCGGTAGCTGATAAGAAGAGAGAAAGGAGGGAAATGAAGGCGTAACAACAAGGTTCAGAAGCGTAACACAGAGATGGGGAAATTTGAAGATGAAGTGGAAGGGCATAATGAAATTCTCCAAAACTTTGAATTATCATTCCTGCAAACAAACCTGCAGATCCATGCACGGAAAAAAGACAAAAATGCGTGATAAAAATAGTGAAGAGAAATTGGTTTTTGGGTCTGTGGAAAGGTTTACCCTCCTAGAGCTCTATTGACAGAGATGAGAATATGATCTTGATCCACAACGTTTTTGGTCTTCCTATATTCTATTACTCTCATAATAAAATGGAAAATTACAACATCACACTGAAAGAAAAAATAAGCAGCAGTGAAACTATTAGAAACTAGCTAACTGTTCAAGAATAAAATAAATAAATGGCAGAAACAAAACTAGCTAAATGAAAGAAAGGAAAGAATGAAAACAACAGAGAAGTTGAGGCACATGGGTTGGGCCCTAACCCACGAGCCCAACTCTCTGGAATTAAATCAGTAAAATGGACTTTGTCTACTCAATTCATTAAAAATGAAATCTTATTACATACCAAAGGTCTTAAACAACAAAAGCCTAATTAGCTCTTGGTTAGCTTTATTTATCCTCAAGGGCAGCTACCAACAATTCCATAAAAAATAGGTAATGAGTCCACTTGAATCCAAGTGAAGTATGGATTGAGTGCACTTGGTCTTGAGTCACTTCGCTGCCTCTGGAATTTGAATTGCTGGAGGGGATCTCATGAGGATCCTTTCGCTGCCTTTGAGAGTTAAGGAGGGTGGACAACCCCCTTGAATATATCCAAGGTTTCTCCATAATTTTTTGATATTGTGCTCATTTATTCTCCAATATTTATCTTCCAGTGGCAGGGAGCAAGCCCCTAAATCATCCCCTTCTCCAAATCGGCATAATCTGCCAAATATTCTCACAATATTCTACAAAAATAACCAATATTAGGCACAAATATGAAATTACCTTTAAACCTTCCTAAGAAAATATTGAAGCATGAGAAAACATTATTAAGTGTAGAAGGAGAGATTTAATATATATATATATATGTACATAAGGAAGGTAGATGGGCTTAAGAAAGGCTAGATGGGCCTTATTTTATGTCTAATTTAGAGGCCCATCACCCTTGATCATCACATCCTTCATATTCATGTTCGTTTATATTCCTTACCACTTTTCATGCAATTGAATGGTGTGTATCATGTGAAAAACCATGTCCTTTTTAGAAGATTTTTACGAGTGAAGTTCTTAGTGCGTGAATTTAAAACCATTACATCCAGTCATGTACCAAGAGCCCAAAATCACTATGTAGATATAATTGCAAACAATATTCTAGATTGGCACTTATCACATGTACTTTACACAAGACAATAACAAACTAAATGGTGAGCCATATACTCGTCATATATAAAAATATGCATATCAATAATATGTATTGGCAAAATAATAAAATTTTTGGAGTCGAATACTCTAAATACATCCGACATGCCCATAGCATGTTACAAAATAAAAACTGGGGGCGCCGCTTGCCCCTACATCTAATCACTATCTGGAGGGTCCCATGCCAATGGCTCGGCTCCAGCAGCTCGCATATCTCGCACATCTTGTCCAGCCATTTCCATGTGCCACATGACCTTCGCCACTCATAGGGTAGCCTATACATCCCTCGATGTACTGGTCCTCAAGATCGTGCCATCCACACTTAGATATGCTGGTCAACATCAGCTCACTCCTGAGGTGAACATCCTCCAATAGAGCCTCATAGTCAGGTCTCTGGTCTCCTCTCGCTCCACTAGACTTTACAATCCCTGGTGTTGCAGGTCGTCCCATATACCCTGCCGAATTCACCGGTGCTATATCTGCATACCAAAAGTAACAAATCAATACCACATACATATTCTAAATAAATTAAAATGCATCATAATATATAACAAGTTTGTATTAACATTTGGTCCCCATGGTTGACCTGATAGAAGTGGCAAGTCAGGGTCCCCTTGAAAGTTCATACCACTATATGGATAGTCATATATGTACAATGAAATCTAATCCTAATGTGTGAATAGCTCAAGTCAAAACACTAGTATGACTCCCCCTCTTCCTCCTCTCCACAGTAGCTGCCCCCAACGACGCATCCTAGGCTCTCGAGGGCCCCCATCCTAGATCTGCACATGAGGCCGAAGTGTGGGGATCTTCTCGAAGAAGAACAAGCATAAAATTTTATCGAAAGCAAAATCATGGTTCACATGTCACTTGCATAGTGACAACTGTCGTTTCACCAACAACAACATCATCTAGGCCCACCCATAGTAGGTCCCACTCAGTACATTCTCAACTAACATCATCTACCCCCTAGTGATGTACTAGTGGAATTCCTAGTTTCCCGAGATCCGCAATACTGCTATGGCGACAACCCGTGTATCTAGCCTCACTAGATCACCGATTGGTATGGTCATTCCCTTAGCACATACATCTAGTCTGCAGTGGTGTTCCATGAACTCTGATATGTTCCACCCCTACGGTAATACTAGATGTCTATTTCCCACCACCTCTAGTGGCGGGAGTCCGGTCAAGAAGTAGATGTCTTGTATGGTCAACTATATCCTGTGCCCCTGTAATATAAAGGTCTACTAGTCTAGATCCCAGTAGCTCATTATCCTGGACAACAAGGGATCCCATGCCCTCATCAATGGGTTCTAAACCAACTTGAGAACCTCGTACCTTGCATGTGCACCTTGAACCACCTGATACCCTGGATCTCAACACGAAGCGCATCCAAATCCATATATCTCCAGTTGATCTTTAGCTCTACCATACTCGCACAAACCCATCATGTTTTTCAGCTAAAAGAAAGATAAAATGCATCCTATCTCATCAAGTACCTGTTGGAAATGTTGTCATTGATGGCAAAGGAGAAAGCGCTGAAGCACAGCGAAGGAAATGGAGGTAGCAAAAGAAGCAAATGAAGGCATAGGTAGAGCGACAGAAGTTGCAGAGGCAGCAAGAAGAATGTCAAAATGTAACAGTCACAGAAGCACGGCGAAGAACCGTTATCAGAAGGCAGAGACAGAGGCAGAGAGCCGTTATATCATTCCAGGAATCACTTAACTCCAGCGGAAAGTCTGCACGAGGCTCTGTATTTAATGGGAGAATAATCGAAGCCGTGACAATTAAGAACCTGTGATGTGATGAATGGTGTTGTGCACGCAATAAGCGAAATTGATGTAAATAATTTCGATACTGTTGACAAGGGGGTGATAGAGCCACGAGTATAAGCCACAACAGAGGCATGGCGTTAACCCATGTATAGCAGAAGTGTTGCTCATCAGACGAGCACTATAGAACGAGGAGATAAGACGCACGAGAATTATATCAAATTTGAATAAGCGTTGAACCCAACGGGCGGAACAGGAGTGTAAGGGAGAAGAACAGAACAGTGAGGGAGAATGGAACCATGACTGATGAACAGTGAACGTGGATTGCCGAAAACCGCCCTGCAATTTCGCACCGCTTTTCCGGAGCAGGCGGTATTTGTGGAATCGGAGCGATTCCATAGGGAAGTCGCCGCGTGTCCCGGTGGTATTGTAAAGCGACGAGTTAACGTGCGCCTTCGTGCATTAAGGATCTACGGAAGACGCCCAACGAAATATATAGAGGGTTCGTTGATCTGGAGAAAGGCTATCCAATGGTGGGCGCTCGCAGGACTTGCACGAGGATTAACAAAAGTGTGTGGACGATAAGTAATGTACGGTGTATGAATTCGCGATGGTATTGTGGGCCCGGGACGGAGATCTATGCTATGAACTTGGTTTATTAACATTAATATAAGGTTCGACGGAGTTATATGGAAGAAGTTGGTTTATTAACGTTAGTCGACGCATTATAAGGTCCGATGGAATATATATGGAAATATTATGTATAATCGATATATGGATATTACGTGGATTAATATATGTACGTGCCGAGGGCCAATTTACCTGGTTTCAATAGCCAAAGTACTATGTCTATTATAATAGTTATATATGCGAAGTTGGCACATATGTGTATGCAATGGAGGAATGATGAAATTATATCCCAATTCCATGAATTGAGACAATAAAATAAACCAGACTTAGTTGTTTGAGTTTCCAGCGTAGAGTAAGTGCAGAGAGAAAGATTGTCCGGGTTGGAATATGATTGAGCATGAAACTAAAATGCAAATATGGAAAAAGAAAAAGAAGAGGATAGCATGCAGAGATAAACAGAGATTACAGGTTTGACAGGTATACATTCACAGGTGCACACAATTACAGTTAACCAAGGTATGCAAAACAAGTTCTTAACAACAGCAGGAAAAGACAAATCCAGTGAAGCCAAAATCCAGGAAAAGAGTCGAGTTGAAATATGTAATTAAAAGTGTGAATGAAAATGTTGTAATTATTGTTATTGTTTGTGATGCAGAGGCAAGTATCCTAAGGAAAAGACAAAAATCCCACTGTAGCATGAAATATTGTGCATATTATTATGATTTTAAATTGAGTTGGACAAAGAAATGAGGAGGCAGAAGACCAAGGGGTATGACCATCCATTTCGAATTCCTAGATGAATACAAACAGTCATATGAGAACTTCTATATATATAACATCAATTTGATAAGAAAAAAAAAAGGGGGAAAAAGGGTACAGTGAGAGAAAGAGAGAGAGAGAGCAGATATAGAGAATAAAACAGAGAAGATTAAGAGAAGAAGAGCATATACAGAACAGAGCTGATATCTGAAGTAAATCAGCAAACATTCAGCTTAATAGCTGTCAGTTGTAGCTGACAAAGGTTTAATCCTCCTATAGGTTGGTGCCTACAGAAAATTGAAGGGAGTTGGTGCTTCCTTGCAAGTTGCAGCTTGCAGAATTGAGGTTGGAGCCTCCTGTAGGTTGGTGCCTGCAGAAAAATAGTGGTGAGAGGGAGTAGGAGCTTGCCTTTGCATCACAACAATAATAAGATGTGGTTTTCTCCTGTTATGGGTTTCCACTTATATCTGGTGTCTCTGTGCATGATAGTTATGTATTGAATCTGATATGTATCATCTGCTTAATACCTGCAACACTCATATTAAGTCTACTGCTATATTAAACTAATACTTGCTGCTTGCATTCTAAGATTACTCACACATTAAATTGGATATGAAATGAAGGTGTAAATAGTTTAATGAAAAAGTTTTTCAAAGATCAGGAATGTATTAAACTGATTCACCCCCCCCCCCCCCCTCTCAGTTTAATTAAAGGCTCAACAATTGGTATCAGAGCAGGTTCCTTGTATATCAGTCTAACAACTGAAAGGAGATCCTAGGCTCTCAAGATGGCAAGTCAAGAAGGAAGCTCAACCAATAAAACCCCTTTCTTTACAGGTGCAAATTATTCCTTTTGGAAAATAAGAATGAAAGCTTATATAATGTCCTTAGGATTAGAAGTTTGGGATGCTGTGGAAATTGGATATGTCACAAAGTCAACTTATACAGAGAAAGAAGCTAAACAAAGATTTGTAGCTAATGCAAAAGCAATGAATGCAATCCTAAATGGACTATGTGAAGCTGAGTTTATCAAAATAATTCACAATAAGACTACCAAAGAAATGTGGGACACTCTAGAGAATATCCATGAGGGAAATAAAAAGGTTAAGACTGCCAAACTTCAAGTATATAGAGCCCAGTTTGAAAATTTAAAAATGAATGATGATGAAGATGTTGGCAGCTTCTTCTTAAAAGTTGCAGAAATTGTTAACATTATGAAAGCTCTTGGAGAAACAATACCAGAAGGTGTAATTGTACAAAAGATTCTAAGATCTCTTCCATCCGGATTCAATCCCAAGGTGTCTGCAATAGAAGAAATAGCTGATTGGGAGACCTTGACCATGAACCAGCTACTAGGAAATCTTACAGCATATGAGATGAGGCTCCCACAGAAGAAGCCAAGTACAAGGGAGGCAACATTCAAAACAGAAAAGAAGAAAGAAGAAAAGGAAGACATATGCTCCTGCTTTGATGAAGAAGAGGCTAAATTTGTCAAGAAATTGGATAGAGGCTCAGGTAGATACAAAGGTAAACTTCCCTTCAAATGCTTTAACTGTGGAAGAGTTGGACATTATGCTGCTAAATGTCCTCACAAGAAAGTAAGAAATCAAGCTCAAGAATCAGAGAAAGACACATCAAAGAACTGGCAGAAAGGAAAGAAATTCAGTAGAAAATCCTTCTATGCTCAGCAAGACAGCAGTGCATTTGAAGACTCAGATGAATCCTCAGGAGAAGAGGGAACCTCTGAATTTTTACTGATGGCCATAGAAGATCTTGAAGGAATCTTGCTAGAAGAAGAAGAAGAAGGGGAAGTCGACCTTGAGGGGGAGCTAAGAAGTGCTCTGGAAGAGATTGACAGACTGAAACTAAAATGTAGAAAACAAAAAGAGATTCTCCTAAAATGTGTGAAAGAAGAAAAAAATTCAGAAGTCCTCATGCAGCTGAAGGTAAAGCTTGAAGAAGCCAAGAAGATAGAAGATATGTTACTTCAGCAAATCAAAGATAAAACTTGAGAGCAAGAGAAGCTGGAAGAAGAAATTCTGTGTCTGAGAAGGAAATTAGAAAGTGCTCAACATAAAGTTTCTATATACCCTTCTCAAATGACAAGTTCTGGTAAGTTGAATGAAATCTTGGATGCTCAAAGATCTCCTCTAATAAAAAATGCGATAGGCTATGAAGGAGAATCAAGTAAAGGCAAAGAAAAGGAAAACAAAAATATAATTTTTGTGAAAGAAAAGAAGGCTGATGAAGCAGCTCAAATAATTCCTACAAAGGAAGAAACATGTAATGAGAAATACAGAGACTAGAAGAAACCTCTAATAACAAAGATTGTAACAAATACTAAGACAACAGAGAAAGGATGATATATTCCTGATTATATCAAATTTGGAAGCCATCAAAGGAGATTCTTGACTCCTATGAAGAATGCCACCTATTATGTCTGCCACAAGCCGGGACACATTGCTGCATATTGTCATGCAAGGAGGAATAATTCAAACCAGAAAAAGATGCAAGCATGGAAGAGACAACCTTACATCAGGTATCCAAGTAATTTCTATGGTTATTGTTTTTATTGTAAGGATTTTGGCCATAGAATTATTGAATGTAGAAAGTATGGACAAAGACTGATGTTCAATACCTCAAGGAAGTTTATGAGTCAAAGCAATTTTGTTCATGCTCACAATTCTGCAAAAACTATAGTCAAATGTTGTATATGCAATCAAGTTGGACATATATCTTCCAAGTGTTCTCTAAAAGGATATAACTCATCACCTCACAAAAGATACCAAACAAAAAGGGGCCTCCAGTGGATAAAGAACGTGAATAAATGTGACTTGGCTTTAACTACTCAAGATTTGAAGAGTCAATGGTATTTGGACAGTGGCTCCTCTAAACACATGACAGGAGACAAAAACAATTTTTTAACTCTTGATGAAAAGAAATCAGGCAATGTCACTTTTGGAAATGACAAATCAAGAAAGATCAAGGGAAAAGGATCAGTCAGCATAGACAATGGCGGTGAGGAAAGGCCTAAGATGTAACAGCATAGATGGGGCTGGAAGCAAGGGTGAGTGTCACGATGTGTGGAGATAGCGTCGTGAAGTTCTCTTTAGAGCACAAGATTGTGTAGTCGTCAAGCACATCAGTAGAAAGACTCTACTCAAAGGTGTTCAACGTTAAAGAAATGTGTACATAGTAAAAGAGGAGGATGGAGCCCGGCCATCTTAGCAAACTGGAGGAGTCATGGTTATGGCATAGGAGATTGGGACATCTCAGCTTCGACCATATCATCAGACTGAACAAGAAGAAAGCTGTCAGAGACATGCCAGAAATAAAAAGGCCTTCAAATACCATATGCAAATCTTGTCAATTGGGGAAACAGACTCGCACATCCTTTAGATATAAAGATGAGCTATCAACAAGAAGACCACTCTAGCTTGTGCACATGGACCTGTGTGGACCTGCTAGAACTAAGACACCATGTGGAGAATCCTACTTCATGCTGATAATAGATGATTTCTCCAGAATGACATGGGTTGCTTTTCTCAAGAACAAATCAGAAGCAATGGAAAAGTTTAAGACATTCAAAGCATTAGCAGAAAATAAAACTGAATGCAAGCTAAAATGTATGAGATGAGATAGAGGAGGAGAATTCATAGATTATAACTTTGCAGAACTATGTAACGAACATGGAATAAAGCAACAATTTACCATTGCAGGGACAACTCAGCAGAATGGAGTGGCAGAGAGACAAAAAAGGTCTGTACAACAAATGGCCAGAGCTATGATGCAAGAGAGTAACATTACTCAAACGTTTTGGGCAAAAGTTGTTCACACAGTAGTACATATTTTAAACAAAGCTCATTTAAGACCTAATAGTGATAAGACTCCTTATGAACTATGGCATGGTAAACCAGCATCAATCAAGCACTTTGGAATTTTTGGCAGCAAGTGCTACATAAAAAATAATGATGAAAGTCTGGGGAAGTTTGAAGCAAGAGCAGTTGAAGGAATATTATTAGGATATGCATCCAAGTGTAAAGGATATAGATGCTACAACAAGACTCTTCGAAAAATTGTAGAAAGTATTGATGTAAGATTTGATGAAGAACTCCCAAACAAAACGAGATATGAGATCATGAGTGCCTACTCAGAAAATCATGAAGAAGAGGACCAAGAGGATGAAGAAGCAAGCAAGACATCAGAATATGCTGAACTGAACTCGAAAACACCCTCAAGATACACTCAAAAGAACCATCCAGAAGATCAAATCATTGGAGACAAGAATGTAGGAGTACAGACAAGAAGGCAGCTAACTGAACAGACAGAAGAGGTATACATAGCCATGTTATCACAAATTGAGCCAAAGAAGTTGGAAGAAGTCAGCAAGGACAAGTACTAGGTAAAAGCAATGAATGAAGAATTGGACCAAATTGAGAAGAACAACACCTGGGAACTAGTTCTTAGACCAATTGAGAAGAATATCATTGGTTCAAAATAGGTATTCAAAAACAAAATGAATGAGAAAGGACAAGTAATTAGGAATAAATCCAGGCTGGTCTGCAAAGGATACTCACAAATTGAAGGACTTGATTATGAAGAAACATTTTCCCCCATAGCCAGAATGGAAGCTATCAGAATGTTCCTGGCATTTTCATGCTACCAAGACTTCAAGGTATATCAAATGGATGTAAAGTCTGCTTTTCTTAATGGAGATCTAGAAGAAGAAGTGTACATGGAACAACCAGAAGGCTTCTCATTGAGACAAAGAAGACTATGTATGCAGACCGAAGAGGGTCCTATATGGATCAAATTGTGCCTCGTGTTTATACTCAAGACCGGATAAATATTTGCAAAAACAGTTTTGGCAGAGAAGTGGAGTAGACATCAATCTATATTTAAAAGCCCATTAAAATGAACTTTTGATTGTTGTAGTGTATGTTGATGACATTATGTTTGGAAGCAACAAAGATGAACTTGCAAAAGGGTTTGCTGATGAAATGAAAACAGAGTTTGAAATGTCTATGATTGGAGAGCTCAGTTTCTACTTGGGACTAAAAATTTAGCAAAAGAACACAGGTACATTCATTTCACAAGAAAAATACATAAAAGAAATGTTGAAAAAGTTCAAAATGGAGAACTGCAAACCTGTGTCAACTCCCATGACCACAGGTTGCAAGCTGTGTGCTAATGATGGGTTTGCTGATATAGATCAAAGACTTTACAGATCCATGATTGGAAGTCTATTGTATCTGACTGCATCAAGACCAAACATCATGCTAGCAGTAGGACTAGTGGCTAGATATCAAGTAGCACCTAAACAAAACCATCTTCTGGCAGTCAAAATAATATTAAGATATCTACAAGGAACAACACAGTATGGACTTTGGTATCCTAAAAGAAAAAACTTCACTTTATTAGCATACAAAGATGCAGATTGGGCCAGCTGTGTGGATGACAGGAAGAGTACAAGTGGAGGTGCATTCTATCTAGGAGAAAGTTCGGTGGCATGGCTAAGCAAGAAACAAACATCCATCTCTCTGTCTACAGCTGAAGCAGAATATATAGCAGCAGCAGCATGTTGTACACAAGTCATGTGGATGAAGCGAACTCTTCAATACATGAAGGTAAGCATTGATGAACCTATTTCAATCAAATGTGATAATACAAGTGCTATAAGTATATCTAAAAATCCTGTACTTCACTCAAAACAAAAAATATTTTCAATCAAGTATCATTTCCTCCCAGAACAAGTGGCTCAGAAAATAGTAAAGCTGGAATATGTACCAACGAAAGAACAGACAACTGATATATTTACCAAACCACTTGCTAGAGAACCATTTCAATACTTGAGAAATAAACTAGGGGTAGTATTTACAGATGCTACTCTCTAATATAAAGAGAAAGCACAATGTCATGGGGAGAACAAAACGAAAATATCATTCCAGGGAGAACAGCCAACATGGAAAGTATAAAACAGGTTAACAGGATCAAAGAACTATAAGAAAATATTCTCAGTATTATCAGCATTCAGGATGAGAAAGCAACAAGGACCTTTCGATTGTCAAATGAATTATCCCTGTCTGCAATCTAGTACAAATGACACACAATTATAAAACATATAAAATACAAAAAACAATCTAGCATAGATGAAATACAAAAGGCAACCCTTTGCCATTGATGTCAAAGGGGGAGGAAGAACAAGCAGGAGGACGAACAGGAAAATAGGAAGAGCAAGAAACAAGAAAAAGAGAAAGAAAACAGAGAAAGTGGATTGTTGCCATCAATGCCAAAGGGGGAGACTGTTGGAAATGTTGTCATTAATGGCCAAGGAGAAAGCATTGAAGCACAGCGAAGGCAATGGAGGCAGCAAAGAAGAAAATGAAGGCAGAGGTAGAGCGACAGAAGTTGCAGAGGCATCAAGAAGAATGTCAAAATGTAACAGTCACAGAAGCACAATGAAGAACCATTATCGAAAGGCAGAGACAGAGGCAAAGAGCTGTTATATCATTCTGGGAATCACTTAACTCCAACGAACAGTCTACACGAGGCTCTATATTTAATGAGAGAATAATCAAAGCCGGGACAATTAAGAACCTGTGATGTGATGAATGGTGCTGTGCACGCAATAAGCGGAATTGATGTAAATAATGTCGATACTATCGACAAGGGGGTGATAGAGCCATGAGTATAAGCCACAACGGAGGCATGGCTTTAACCCATGTATAGCGGAAGTGGTGCTCATCAGACGAGCACTATAGAATGAGGAGATAAGACGCACGAGAATTATATCAAATTTGAATGAACGTTGAACCCAACGGGCGGAACCGAAGTGTAAGGGAGAAGAGTGGAACCATGAGGGAGAATGGAACCATGACCGATGAACAGTGAACGTGGATTGCCGAAAACTGCCCTGCAATTTCGCACTGCTTTTCCGGAGCAGGCGGTATTTGTGGAATCGGAGCGATTCCATAGGGACGCTGCCGCGTGTCCCGGTGGTATTGTAAAGCGACGAGTTAATGTGCACCTTCACGCATTAAGGATCGACAGAAGACACCCAGCGAAATATATATAGGGTTCGTTGATCTAGAGAAAGGCTATTCAATGGTGGGCGCTCGCAGGACTTGCACGAGGATTAACAAAAGTGTGTGCAAGATAAGTAATGTACGGTGTATGCATTCGCAATGGTATTGTGGGCCCGGGACGGAGATCTATGTTATGAACTTGGTCCGATGGAGTTATATGTAAGGATTTGGTTTATTAACATTATTCGACACATTATAAGGTCTGATGGAATATATATGGAAATATTACGTATAATCGATATATGGATATTACGTGGATTAATATATGTACGCGAGGGTAACTTACCTGTTTAAAAGGCCAGCACAGAAGACACATAAGGATATAGAAAGACAAGTGAAGTTGGCATATATGCAGTGGAATGGAGGAATGAGGATAAATATATCCCAATTCCATGAATTGGAGATATTAAAATAAACCAGGATTTATTTGCTTGAGTTGCTGGGCCGTAGAATAAGTGCAAGGGTAGAGAAAGATTGCTCAAGTTGAAGATGATTACAGAACCAAAATGAAAATATGGAAAAAGAAAAATAAGAGGAGAGCATGCAGAGATAAACAAAGATTACATGTTTGACAGGTATACATTCACAGGTGCACACAATTACAGTGAACCAAGGTATGTAGAACAGGTTCTTAACAACAACAGGAAAAGACAAATCCGATGAAGCCAAAATCCAGGAAAAGAGCTGAGTTGAAATATGTAATAAAAAATGTGAATGAAAATGTTGTAATTATTGTTATTGTTTGTGATGCAGAGGCAAGTATCCTAAGGAAAAGACAAAAATCCCACTGTAGCATGAAATATTGTGCATATTATTATGATTTTAAATTGAGTTGGACAAAGAAATGAGGAGGCAGAAGACCAAGGGGTATGACCATCCATTTCGAATTCCTAGATGAATACAAACAGTCATATGAGAACTTCTATATATATAACATCAATTTGATAAGCAAAAAAAAAGGGGGGGAAAAGGGTACAGTTAGAGAAAGAGAGAGAGAGAGCAGATATAGAGAATAAAGCAGAGAAGATTAAGAGAAGAAGAGCATATACAGAACATAGTTGATATCTAAAGTAAATCAGCAAACATTCAGCTTAATAGCTGTCAGTTGTAGCTGGCAAAGGTTGAATCCTCCTGTAGGTTGGTGCCTACAGAAAATTGAAGGGAGTTGGTGCTTCCTTGCAAGTTGCAGCTTGCATAATTGAGGTTGGAGCCTCCTGTAGGTTGGTGCCTGCAGAAAAATAGTGGTGAGAGGGAGTAGGAGCTTGAATTTGCATCACAACAATAATAAGATGTGGTTTTCTCCCGTTATGGGTTTCCACTTATATCTGGTGTCTCTGTGCATGATAGTTATGTATTGAATCTGATATGTATCATCTGCTTAATACCTGCAACACTCATATTAAGTCTACTGCTATATTAAACTAATACTTGCTGCTTGCATTCTAAGATTATTCACACATTAAATTGGATATGAAATGAAGGTGTAAATAGTTTAATGAAAAAGTTTTTCAAAGATCAGGAATGTATTAAACTGATTCACCCCCCCCCTCTCAGTTTAATTAAAGGCTCAACAGTACCGGTCCCCAGCGAAAAACAGGACATAACCCACTTTCTGGCAAATTCGCAATTTTTAAGCCTTGTACCTGCGAGATCGTAGTTTTCTCCTCTGGAAACTACGATCCAGGTTGCAGTACAAGCCACAGGAAGTGCGAGCCAACAGTGAAGATGGGCAGAGTGTTGTTCCTGGGCTTCATGCACCTAACATGAAAAATTGAGCCCCTAAAAAGGTAGAGGAGGGTTAGGCCACCAAGCTGCAATTAACGGATCTCGATTCCAATGGTTAGTTTTATCGCTACAATTTCCGCAAAATTTAGGGCCTTATTCTCCTCTCCAAATTCACCACAACTCTACTAGAAAATGAATTAAATTGGAGGGAAATCGCCCTATTAAAAAGAAACCCTAAATTTTCTTTCGCCAATTGTGACCAAACCATAGCTCGGTTTGACGAACAGTTAGCACCGTTGGAAATCTATCACTGAGATATAAAATGGTTATCCTTTTTTTTTTTCTGATAATTTGACACTTCCTATGGAAGCCATTTTTCCAAGAAGGGTCACTTCGCCTCCTCTCAAAATCATATTTCTTCGCTTGCGCTGCTTGTACTTGGGGCACCACTTTGCCTTCATACTTGACAACACGTTTGTCGATTTTCTTCATGAGTAACCATATTTTTCTCATGCTTTTATGGTCCCCACCGGGTCTATTCTGTGTGGGAGCCTCATTGAGTCACCCTTGTTTAGAGCATCCGAGTTGAGTCACCATCACATTCATGGAGTTTGTCTCGAGTCCCTTTGACTCTTTTTACAATATTCCATCCATTTGTGCCTTGTCACTCTCTCGTGTCACCCATTTTGGTTTCCATTCGCACTATCCCCTATTGCCGCAGGAGTCGATTCAGTCACTTCCAGGTCATCCATGCTTTTTATGCTCTGACAAGGGAAGTCCTCCGTTTGCTACTTAGTATCCCCTATTCCATCATCATTCCTGCTGTCAGTCCATCAGTCACTTTACTATGATCCCTCATGTCTTAGTTGAGGATTCCTCATTGCCTCACCTATGGTGGACCTCCTTCTGTCGATGTAGTGTTGGTTTTGGTGCACGAGTGTACCAAACCACCAGTGCTTGGTAGGAATGGTTGCAACCTACAAGCTATGGTCATAGGAAGAAAATATGGTTAGCAGGTTAGTGAACACATGCTAATATATGTAAAACACACTAAATTATGGAATGTAGTATGCTGCATATAAGAAGAAGAAACACAATTAAACTAAAACAAAAATAAAAAGCTCCAAAGTGTCAAACGAGACAATAATACAAACGGTGGAATAAAATCCCCTCTTATTGAGCGCTATTAGTAAGAAAGGTAGAACTTTACACACTTGCCAAAGGATCCTTAGAACTATGGAGTTATAAGACCCAGTGTAAGGAGGTTTTTACCCTTGAGCTGATGTCGCAAGGCCTCTCTCTTCTCCTAATGGATTGAAGTTGTTGGGTGGCCAAAAACCGAATCCTCTAACTCTATTGTTGCTCTAGATTACACACTACAGGTTTTTTCGTGGGAAATTTGGCCAACATAACAATTTGTTCTCATTTTTTTCTTCTCATGTTGGCAATTTATAAGAAAATTCAAATCCTTCTTCCTTCTCTTGGTACACTTGTGGATGGTGACCCAAGATAGATGGTTCATTCCTTTTTGTGCTCACTTCAGGTCCCAAGGTGGCTCTAGGCGGCTGTCATTGGGTGGCCTCAAGTGGAGGATCATCTCCTGAAGTGTGTCAAGTGGTTCCAGAGGGTGACTTCTGCCATCCCAAGACCACGTGGCTTTTTGAGGGAATGTCGCACTGACCAACACACCTATCGAAGAAAAATATGCGCAAGGCGCATTTTGCCTGTCTCTGGTGCACAATTTGACATTTTTCCTCTTAACCTTAGAGATTTTTAATTTTTTCTGATTCTCTAATGTTTCTCAGCCCTGTAAATCCTTCTTCTTGACATTTAATAATGTCATTTTTCTTGTCCAAATTTCCAATGATAACAGTTCTCCCCCCTAATGTGTGAGTTATAGGAAGAACTGTATAGCCAAAATAAATTATATTTTATGTTCTATGTAACCTGTGTCGAGATAGAGAGAAAGACCTGCGTACAACCCAATGTTAGAAACCCCTTACAGTGGGAAAAAGAGTGACCATGTTTTGTTAGAAACCTGCAAGAAATAGTATGATATAATAAATATAATTTTTTTTTATGAGGCGGGCATGTACCATGCTCGTAATTCTTTGGCTAGCTAAAACAATTTATATGATAGATAAAGGTTCTTTCTGTGTCACTGATATGGTAGTGATTTTCTTATTTAGTTGATGAAAAAGATTGCTGATGCCCTCAGGGGCATTTTTTCTTTGCAAATAGGTTGAATGTGGTGCCCACATGCGTAATATTGGCATGGAATATAAATTCTCATTGTACACATGGATGTATGACTATGTACTTCCCTTGTAAGCATTGCTAAAGGAGATGATTATAATGGCACGAGTCTTCGACGAATCTCGAAAGAGAGAAATGGCTTTAAAGTACGATACCATATTGACATGAAATCTTGTGTTGTAGTCGAATTTCAGAAGGATCGATGACATCTATGGGTAATGATGATTCCAGAGTGCCACCAGAGGATGCCCCTATTGTGGTGAGGGGCCATCCAAGGTACTGCTTCCTTTTTGGAAAATGGGCGTTGAAGTCAACAAAAAGGAAGCCTCAACCGAACGAGAGAGCTACTGATGCAAAGGACTAGGGCATATGATTTGATAGGTTTAACATAGGCATGATGATGAGGGATGACTGAAAACTAATATTGGGAGTTTAGTGGCCCAAGGTCGGAGCATTAAAAAATAGTTCGGGGGTAGTCATAACTTATTTCTGATGAGGAAATCCCTGTAGTCAGTAGGACGTCCAGGGTGGTTATATTTTGGTTATGAATGTCGTGGTGGCTTTGCGTGAAGGTCATGATGCTCTGACCAAGGGTGACTAGGGACTGCTACCATGGGAGAGAAATAGGATCGTTGTACACTTGCCAAAATAATGAAAAAATGGGATTGGATTGTACAAAACACAGAGACAGGTGCCCCAACAACGTGAAAATGCTCGCTCATTGATGATGTGAGGAAGGTGTTTTCTACTGAGAGCAAGGGCCCCATTGGTTGGTCTCTATGTGGGGATGATGAGGTGGATGGAAAATATCACAGATGGGCTATGTTGATGGAGGGATGGTAGGTCAAATGTGAGACATGGTGGTGCATATTTGATATGCTAGCAAAAAATGGTAGCCCGGGAAAGGGGTTTTATTCCGATATGGTAAAACTTGACTTGATGCATGGTGGATGAATGGGCATGAAGTGCTTCCCAGACTAAGGTGGTATGGCCATGGCTTCGTATTTTTCTATTGCGTGGTCTACTTTGAGTGACAGACACCATGGAGGGGAGGCTCTACCGACCAACAAGGATGTTTATCATGTGCAAGGTGGGGAGATGATAAACATGGTCAGGTGTTTGGAACCTATGGTTGTTATTTTGTGGAGAAATTATTTCAGGATATGTAGAATTTCTCTGGGACTCTATCATGTTGAGGATAGAATGATACCTGCTCTGGAACCTTCGATGCATGGGGCAATAGATGGTTTGTTGTGTTGTACAATAACTACAACAAAAATACCCCAAGTGGAAGCATCTTTCTCATTCAAATATATTTTAAAACATGTGTTGAATGAACAAAGGATAAGAGAGGGCATACCTTTTGAAACTGAAAAAATTATTTTTTCGGAGATGTGAATGTGTGGAGCCTCCTTTGGCATTATGAGGTGCTAATCACTGTGTTGCTTTTGGTTTTGCAATTGGGTCCTCTGAGATCTCATTATGGTTCTTCAAACCATTTGAAAAGGGATACATATAGGCCAATATGGTTCATTTCAACTCATTTGTGACATTTGAGTGTTTGAGAGTTTGAGAATTCAAAGGTTGTTGCTGCGCTTTTCTTATCGTTGTGGTCAACCTGTGCACCTGGGATTCACGCTACTAGAGCCAGGTAGGCCAGAACGTCCTAGAATCGTATATGACGTATCATGTCATTGATGTTTGGTGGGGGAGAAATTTCCATATGGGTAGGGTGACCTACTATGTCGCATATGGTGCAAGGTTGTAATTCCCATTGTATGGTGGGATTTTCTACCTTCTTCCCCTTTTTATTGGTTTTCTTGGTCGTGACAATCGGTTTTGTGATGGGAGTTTCCTTAGATGGTATGGTGGGGGCCGTCTCATTAATAGGTGGTGCCTCCTCAAGAGTGAGGGGAATTAACCATGTAGAGGTGATGTTTGGGACTCCCGTCGTGGTAGATGGGACCAAGTACCAAACTGGTATTGCAAAAGATATATTTGGCAACACCATTGTTGCCAATACTTGTTGTGACACAAAATTAGATGGAGAGTATAGGAAAGGAGTTTGGGAGGTAACGTAGGATAGAGAGGCTGCCGTGGCCAAGGCCTCAGTTTCGTTATTTCTTGTCTCTATCTCCTGGCTAGATTCGGTGCTTGATGTAGACATCATGCACATCAAAGCCCCTGTGATATCATCGGATGAATCTGGTATGGTAGGGGGATCTCCGAGGAATGATTCGAGGATAGATGATAGTTTGAATTGGCTGGGGCCATATTCTTGGTACCGTGTAAGCATATCAGTAGATGTGTCCACATAGGTTAGAATGACATCGACATTCATTAGGGATCGCTTGTTGTGATATGTCAATTGGTTGACAATGATGATGCGGTCCTCATGGGGGAACATCATGGTTTGGAAGACGGAGGATGCTATGGCATATATGACATACATATAACTACACACAAGGAGTATATTTTAATCAAGCTGAGCATCCAAGAACTCAATGTATATAAGTACCGTCTTTCTGACCAAGCAGACCAGGACATTTTTATAGAGATCGACGGGAGTAGAAGGGCGCCCGTCATATGCTCTGAGTGTGATGTCTGATGGTTTCAATTTGGGAGACCCGAACTTCTGCCAAACTTTCTTTGACATGATGCATGTAGATGCACCCTTGTCAATAATACAATGGTGGATAGTGATGTTTTGGACTGACACCCGTATCTGGAAGGTGACCAACGAAGGAAGCCTAAGGGTGGCTTTATCTAAATCAAAAGCCATTAGGCGTGAATCGGCAAGGTCGATTGCGCCTAACACGGAAAGTAAGGCTTCCTTTTGCTTTAGGCAAGATTGCAAGACTTCTAAAGCTAACATGACAATGGGAGATTGAGCTAGACCATCCACAATGCTATAGTTATAGGCCACTTTGGAGTGGTTTCCTGCTCGCCTAGTTGGTTCCTTAGCCATATTTAGAAAAGGTTTGATAGGAATTTTAGATATAGTCAACGGTGATGTTGGTGCACTCATGCTAGCCCCTGACGAAATGGTGTCTGGTGGGGTATCGTAACTTCGGTTCCATGTTTGAAAAAACATTTCTTCACTAGTCATATAGATTTCGTGGCTGTTTTTTTTGGAATCGTCTGGGGGTGTTTTCTGTTGTTGGGTACTAACTGCCCCTTGGTGGGGGAAGGACTCCTACATTACATTTATTTTCTGTGTGGGTCCCCATTTTCCTTAGTTACTCTGGACCTTATTCAGCTTGGGGAGTTCTGGATAGTGATGAGTGTAATGGCCATACTCACCACAAATTGTGCAAGAGTAGTTGGTCTGAAGATTCTCCCTCTTGTTATGCCCTTGGGAGTTATTTGGCTCCTGGTTTTGATTTCGGTTAGAGTTTCCCCCAGCCTGAGATCGCGTAGGGTGTTGTTTGTTGTTGCCCCCTTGTTGAGGATTTCCCTTTTCCTTGTTTTTTTATTTTTTCCTTGCCGCATTAGGAGGGTAGCTAGGATTCTCGTGGTCATATGACTGGTGCGGTTGTGCCTGGGAAGGTTGCACAAAGCTCACCATTGCATTATTATGCATTGGTGGGTTTTGCGTAAGGTATTGGGAATATTGGGTTCCCTATCCCTAGATTGTGAATGAATGCTGGAGGGTAGCTCTTTCGTCAACATTTCTAGCTACGTACTAGGTCCCCCGCGTAGGATGGTATCATCCTCCTTGCTGATGATGGTATGAATGCGCCCTATCGGTCATGTTCTGCAAAGGTGCATGATGACTATGATGGTAGCAAAGTTGTGGGATGTTCTGGTTAGGATCATATGCGTAACCAGGATATAGACTACTGCAGCCTAGGTGATTTTGGGTCAGTGACCCAATCAATCCCTCTGTAGTGTTCGATGTGCCTGAAGACTCTTTATAAGTTTGCAGGCACGAGGCGTTAGGAAGGATGTTATAAATGTATCCTGACCGTGCGTATATTAACTCGAGATGTTTGGCTTTGCTGATGGCATCCTCTTGGTATGTAGTTTTTTGAGTTGTTACATCCTTTGAAATCTCCACAGTGAGAGTTTCCAGGAATAGGTCCAACATAACTCGACCGTTGAGTTTGGCTTTGCACAAACTTCGACGTCGCCGCCATTCATGGAGATGGTCTGAGATATGGATAGCTGGTGTCTGTCTAAAATGTGTCAGTAATTCCATTCCCGAATCATGGTGGATGGGTAACTAAAAATATGTGAGGAATGCCATAGTGAGGGCACTAAAGGTTCCATGTGTAGTAGAAGGTTGCTCCACATAACATTTCACGGCTGGTCCAGTTAAGGTGCACTGAAATAGTCTTAGCCGTATAGTATCATCAATTATACTGTTTGAAAAACACCACAAGTGGAAATTCATTACATGATTTATGGGGTCTTCCACTTGCTTCCCTTCAAATTTTGGTCAAGGGAAATTTTAGGTGCTAATATTCGCAAGTGGGCTAATTTTCTATAATTTTTCCAAAAAAAAGATTCGCTAATTTCCATTTTTATCCAAAAACGATTCGCTCAAATTTTATAGTATGAAATAATTTTACACTAAAAATCGCCAAAAATTTATATAGAGACTATATAAAATTATTATAAATTTGAATATTTTTACAAAAATATCTCCAAACATTTCACATATTTCAATTATGGACTAGTGGGATTTGCCAAGGTTTCTAAACTTTAAGATAAGTTTCCATCCTTAAAATTTTCCTTGATTTTGGTATGTCTGAAGGGAGCTTCGTGGGCATGTGGGGCCATGTGGGGTTGTGTGCAATGGGGTCATTTGTTAACTTTGCTAGATTGGGAAAGTTCAGTGATGTTAAGAAAGGTAACTATGTGTTGAGCACCATTGTAAAATGTGAAAACACAGGGTTCTTGTTAGGTATGGGATTTGTCTGTGACATACCTGGCTGTTTGTTTAGTTGTCTCCCTGAATGGGTACCACTCCTCTTCCCCCTAGGGGTTATGGGAGGAGTGGTGTGTGGTGACCCTATGGGGTTTTCCCTTGGTGTGGAATTTGGTGATCCTTGGGGGTTCCCAACTAAAGATGCCCCGATAAAGGATGAACTTATAAGGGTGGCAGTGTTCCGTCTTTGACGCCTAAATGGCGAAAGACTTGGAACTCCTCCCAATAATGGGGGGAGGTCCAAAAGGAATCTAGATTGATGAGATCCCATTGGGTCTGTTATGGTGTCTAATAGGTATGTTTTTGGAAATATTATTCAGTTCTATGAGAGGAGAAAGATTATATATCAAAGCAAAAAAGGTGACCACATGCATAAAACTAAATGAAATAAAAGGTTAATTTCCCTTCAGATTAGTTCTATGTGATCAATCAATCCAAAAACAGTTTCAGTTGTTTTCTCGCGTGATACTCAAAATCCTAAAGACCTAAACATCCTCACGCTCTCAATTCTAACTAGGCCTTGTGAAGATATCTTCTGGTGGGTATTGGGGCTAACGTCCTGAAAGAACTGGCAACATCTTCCAGCAGCCGAAGAATCGACCAAGGTAATGGGTAGAGGATCTAGTGCTGCCTGCACCATCACCTATAGGGAAGGATTCCCTAGATTTGGCCACAAAGTACTATTTTCCCACGTGAGTGTTCGATTCTTGATATTCTTGGTAAATCAGCTACGAGTTTTGAGAATTAGATGGGTTAGGTAGCCCCAAATAATAGCGCATGCACTGGGCCTAAGCTTAACCCCCTCTGAATCGGGTCTCTGTGGCGCTCGGATTTTATTTTCCGTGGGAGGATAGATGGGTTTAAAGCTCCCTACAAAGTCAACTTCTATGTTTCAAGATGTAAACTGACCATGGCATCTTATTGGATGCCTACCCCCATGGTCCTAATGTGAACTATTATTTATCTTGTGGCCCATGTGAGGAGATTTGATGAGTTCACTTAGGTTAGTTTTAAGGTGGCTTACTTTTATTAAGGTGTGGCAGTGTGTGAGAAAAAGTGAACAATCACACAATTTTAAGATGTCGATATGCGATGATCCTTTACACATCCCATATTAATCTATGTTTTGATTGGTCCTTTTGATAAGAAAATGATATGTGGATAGTGGACCGCTTACAACTTTGACTACTTAAACTAAATGTTTGACTAAAGGGAGATGGAAAATTATCAAAAGAGACCATTCATATGTATGCCCAGGGTCACCCAAAGGTGAAAGGGTAGTAAATAGTACTTTCTTCTCTAAGATAATTTAGTCCTGGTCCCAATTCCTAGTGCAAAAATGTAAACTAAAATTAATGATAAAACTAGGAAAAAATAAATGGAAACTAGCTAAGAATATGCGGATATGGGCCACTTACTCCTACTAATTATCTATGTGTTTTTGGTGTCTATTTTCACAAAATGTGATAATTCAGATTGCA
The DNA here is from genome assembly GCA_034641835.2 of Pinus albicaulis. NCBI lineage: Eukaryota > Viridiplantae > Streptophyta > Pinopsida > Pinales > Pinaceae > Pinus > Pinus albicaulis. The sequence goes on from CM076584.1 coordinate 1,107,944,653, forward strand.
AGGGTCTATTTTTGCCACTCAATTTCCCCCAACTTAAACTATGTGATTTTTGTGAAGATAAAATTTAAAAATTTAAAAATATGCAACTAGCAATACTAAAATGCATCCAAAAGAATATTATAAATAGTGATGGGACACCAAACACAATGATGTCAGTTTTTATTTGTGCTGCTAGTCACTTTACAATTGGGAAACTAAATAAAACCATCGAGAAATATGTTCTTTGGTTTGCACGTGGAAAATTTTGACACAAGCGTGCAACTCTTCACCCAGGTCCGAGTTGAACTCGCGTGGACCGCCACCCCTGTTTGAGTAAATTGCGCGCAGTTTTCCTGCAAAGAAAATTTTCAGAGCTCCTGAACTGTAATTCTTCACAGTGGTTGAATGAAGAGAGAAGAGAAGGAGGGTTGTCCCAGCAACACTCTAGAGCAGAGAGAAGGTCCCTACAAAAAGTGCAACCACTTAACTAAAGGGTAAAGAAAGTGGAATCGCCAATCCTGTAGTGGTGGTTTTGGTGCATGAGTGTACTAAACCACCGGTGCTTGGTAGGAATGGTTGCAACCTACAAGCTATGGTCACAGGTAGAAAAAATGGTTAGCAGGTTAGTGAACACATGCTAATATATATAAAACACACTAAATTATGGAATGTAGTATGCTACATATAAGAAGAAGAAAAAAAATTAAACTAAAACGAAAACAAAAGCTCCGAACAGTCAAATGAGACAGTAATACAAACGGTGGAATAAAATCCCTTTTTATTGACTGCTATTAGTAAGAAAGGTAGAACGTTACACACTTGCCAAAGGATCCTTAGAACTATGGAATTCTAAGACCTAGTGCAAGGAGGTTTTTACCCTTGAGCTGATATCACAAGGCCTCTCTCTTCTCCTAAGGGATTGAAGTTGTTGGGAATCCTCTAAGTCTATTTCTACTCTGGATTACACACTGTTGGTTTTCTCATGAGAAATTTGGCCAGTATAACAATGTGTTCTCATTTTGTTCTTCTCATGGTGGAAATTTATAGGAAAATTCAAATCCTCTTCCCTCTCTTGGCACGCTTGTGGATTGTGACCCAAGAGAGAGGGTTGATTCCTTTGTGTGTTCACTTGAGGTCCTAAGGTGGCTCTAGGTGGCTATCCTTGGGCGGCCTCAAGTGGAGGATCATCTCCTGAAGTGTGTCAAGTGGTGCCAAATGGTGACTTCTTCCACTCCGAGGACCGCACGACTTTTTGAGGGAAAGCCGTGCAGAACAACACACTTATCGAAGAAAAATGCACGCAAGGTGAATTTTGCCTATGTCTCTGGTGCAAAATTTGACATTTTTCCTCTTGATCTTAGAGATTTTAAAAATTTTCTGACTCCCTAATGTTTGTCAACCTTGTAAATCCTTCTACGTGACATTTAATAATGTAATTTTTCTTGCCCAATTTTCCAGTGATAACAATCGACATCAGCACATTCACTCCAGAAGACAGGTCTACAAGGCGATGTACCTTGGTTCCAGCTTCCACTCTTATTAAGTGCCTCAGATTAGGAAAATGGACTCCTCGTTTCCCTTTGACTTGATTGTTTCTCGTCTGCTTAGCTTTAGCTCAATATCGCATGATCGAGATTCATATACTTGATGGTTCGATGATCCAGAAGATTGTACCAATGATTCTCGGGTGTGTGTGAGATGTTTTAGACCTCATGAGGGGGTGGACCCTTAGGTAGCCCCCCACATGCCCATATGACCTCATATTATGATACAACCTCAGATGTAGCTTTGCACATTTGATGGGTTCAATTCCAGCCACTTGCAGTGACCATAACATGCATGTATCACTCAGATGATCCATTCATATTTTCAGAGCCCTTTCTTCTTTATCAAGGCTTGTTTGGTTGTTATTATGTCTCATGTACTCAAATATTACTGTATTCAGTCCTGGATGTTGTCCCAAGTGCATTATATATGTGGGATCCATTATATTTTTGTCTGGCCCATTTTAATATAGAATGTCATGTACTTTATAGCTCATTATCACTTTCCTGGGCACACCATTATTATTTTTACTTTTTCATCTCGACGGGCATAGGTATGCCTCCCCTGCCTCACTTAGAACAGGTACCCAAACATTAAAGGAGACTTATATCATTTTTAGGTCACGCCCCCTCGATTATTTTTCTCTCTCACTTCAATCCATCTATTTATCTCTCTCTCTCTCCAACTCCCCTTCGATGTCTAGTGATTGTGTTCTTACAATGTACTTCAGTCATACAATTAGCTCCTAAAGATTTCATCTTGGGGGGAAATCTGTTACTCCAATTTTTTGGTCATCTAACCATTTACAATTCGATGGATCAAGGTACACCATGTAAGACCAATTTTACCATAGTAAAATTGCTTTCACTATAATAAATAATTTAATAAACCATATTTTATTAAGTTATTTCTGGTTCAAAGAGGAAACCCTATGAGGAATAATTAAATAAATCCTTATTTATTTGATTTTCCTCTAGGAATAATTAACTAAACCACTGTTTAAATAATATTCTTGGTCATATTTAACCCAATTATGAGAAAATAATTAGATAAATCAATATTTTTCTTATTTTTCTCTAAGAAGAATTAATTAAATCATTATTTAGTTATTATTCCTTGTTAAATTTGACTAAATCACTTAGAAATATCTAAACAAATAATTATTTGTTGAATTATTCCTTAACCTCATTCTTGAAATGATAAATAAAAAATTTATTTGTTTATTATTTCTAAATAAATGTATTTAACCAATTTAAATACCTTTTCCCTCCAAAACAATATAATAAAATATTCCAAGCAGTTAGATCTAAATCTTGGTTAATAATATTTTATTATTCGCCATTATCGAGGATAACTCAATATTTTGTTATAAATAGGAGGGTTTTCCATTCATTATTCACTTTTATCACTTTAATTGTCACGTTTTTATCATTCGCATTGTTGCTACTACTTTCTTTGCTTCTTGAGCTCCCATAGAGTTCAAGACATTTGGGTTTTATACACCATCGAGAGAGAGAAACGTCTAGATCTGAAGCATTGAGGACAACTAGGAAGCCGATCCCATTGAGGGGGACTGGTAACATCATTCATTGTTCCCTTCCTTGGTGTTATAATACATATAAAATTCTTTATGTCTTGCCTTGTCCGTTGGATGTATGGAGCATTTATTATTATTTTTTACTGTTTAAGTGCTTTTACTGCATATATTGGGTTTTTGGCAGCATTTGTTTTAACTATCACTTGCATATCTAAAGAAGTTAAGCATCCATCATTGTTGTTAGGGTTGTTTGTCACGTGCAGCTAAAGTGAGCTTTTTTCATATACTTGTGTTAAGAATTTACGCTAACAGACGAGTTAAGTGTGCTTAAAAATTATAAAAGATATTTTAAATTATATTGGCTTGTTAAATATTAAAAGAAAAATCATCTTGGGAAATTTCATGGGAAAGACCCTAGATGTAGTTTCAACTACCCGACGGTTATAGACAATTACTTCTTTATCCCTCACCCTAGAGATAGAGGATCTCAGTGGGAAGAGAGGGGGGGGGGAGAAGTGAGAGGAAGAGGCATGATGTTGCCTATGTCGTGTTCTTGAGATGGACTAAGATCCGGTGGAAACCCTACGCCTAGTTAAGGATGTTAGAATCGGGCTGGACCAAGGAGTATTGATGTGTTTGGACGCTGACTAAAGAAAGAGGAAAACTGTCTGAGTGTTGTTCTAGTAGTGAAAGGCATAGGGGGAGATTGTGTTAGGATATTCTGACACATAGAAAATAATTAATTATAACTTGGTCTAGTGTAGAGTTATGTAAAATTCATTTCTTTACTATGTACTTTTGTAACTTATAATCCGATGGTCACGATATGTAGTGATACGATAGTTCATTCTCTCCTCAGTATTACTGACACTTGATCCGTGGCTTAACACCCAATTTATCCATGATCTCTATTTAATGAGCATGGAGGGTCATTTTTCCGGTGACCGTTTATGAGAGAATCTTATGTAAATTTTATTTCTTTATATTAACAAATTTCCTGAAGTGATCGCATTGGCTCATGTCATGGAATGTTTCCCTCTTTGAGGGCTTTAACCACGTCAAATACTAGTGTACTGATATGTGATCTGTTTGTGAGCAATGAACTTTGGTGTTTGATCTAAGGAACCTACCCTGTAAATTCCTACATGGTATCAGAGCTATTTTGAGGGCCACATCCATTGTTGATCCAAATCTGAAGACGGTTTGACTGCATGCGTCTGCTGTTTTCTAGATCTACTATTTTTGACAACTTTTAGGTTGGGAGAACTTCTCTGTTGTGTCCGGAGCCTTTGTTCTAGTGAGGAACCCCTTTTGTTTCTTGCGAAAAGGTTTCTGGTTGCCCAAGTTATGCCATTTTGGATTTGGAGGTATAAAGTATTTTTTTTGCAGTTATATTTATTTATCTCTCTGTTTATTTCAGTTTATAGTTTTTTTTGTTACTGGATATATACCGATCTAGCAAACCGGAAATAGAAAGACAAGATTTTTCTGCTACGTATGCTCTTTCCCTGCGACTTTGTGTGATCTCAGGAAATCAGAAATAATGAGAAAAATATATAGTTTCCAGACAGACTAACCATAAATCTAACGTTTTTCCACAAGACTTGTATTTGTTGTTGTTGTTGTTTGCGCGATTGTTTTTTAGCAGAAAAAGCATGCACCACGAAGAGAGAAAAAAAAAACCCTTCCTCATTTCGAACAATTACAAAATCATTTTACTAGCTCACTTAGCGTAAAGTTACTTTATGAGAATAGAGGTCCTGGGTTCAAGTCTCTTTTCCAAGCTTCTTTTACTAATTTTTTTTTTGTCAAGTTACTTTTTCTTAATTTTTTTTTTGGCGAGTTACATTTTTTTTTAAAGGGTTTTATTTAAAAAGAACATGTAACTTATGTTTTAAAGTTACTTTATGTAATAGTGTTTCTCACCCATTATAAAAAGTAAGTCACTTACCATCTAATGTCAATTTATCTTTTATTTAAGTTGCAGTCTACTTTGTCATTAGTTCATAAAGTAACATTGTAAAAGTGACACTTACTTATTTATAAAAGTGGGTTACATAGAGTAGTATTTTTTTTTAAGTGACCTTATTATATTAAGTTTGGAAAATGGGGGGAATTGTTTTTTAAAAAGTACAACTTCATGATCAACTTTCAATATAACACGTGACTACTCGACATATACTAAAACATTTATTCAAAAAGACATAACTTCTTCATCTGGAAGCTGTTTTCATAGCCGTTTTTTTTGAACTGGTCTGATTTTTTGAGATCTTTCCATTGTAGTAGTTAGTATCAACCTTTTCAGATTCAATTTTTAAAACTGGAAAGTGCATGCCCAGTTATTGTTAATAGCACCAATTATTTCCAATGGCTATCCTACATGGTAGACTTACTTAGAAGTAAAGATATTTATAGAATAACCTCAGGACTATAATCTAAACCTACCGATGGAGATAAAAAGGATAAATGGGAAAATAAACAAGATCAAGCACAAGAGTTGATAGGAATTTCCATTGCTTAAGATATTAGATTTCATATCTAATAAATTGACTCCCGTGATGAAGCTATGAAAAATCTAAATATTGTTTTTGGCATTAAAAACGAAATTAGAGCCCACCAACTTGAAAATGAGTTTCTTACCTTGGACCCCAATAATTTCTCCTTTATTGAAGTTTTTTTGTCCAAATTCAAGACCCTCAGACTTCTCTTAGAAGGTTGTAAGGTAAAGAAAGGAAGATGGTAGTCTTATCTTTTCCATTCTTGCTAAGTTAGGCCATGCATACTCTGTATTTGTTTCCACCTTCCATTCCACTAGAGAAGCCCTCATTTCTCAAGGAAAACCCTACAAGTATCCCTCTTCTGATGCCTTTTGCGATTCTTTGATAAGAGAACAAGAAAAACTCTTACACCTTGGTCTTATTAATACTAGAAACTCTTCTAAGAAACCCTTAACTTCCCAACAAAAACCATATCCAAATAATGCTAAGAAGTAGCATCCTAAAAGAATGGTCCTAAACCAAACAAGGGTCTTAAGAAATCTCAGCGGAAAACTAAAAAAGAAACTCAACAAACTGATAAGGAAAATAAAAAAAGGGAAGAAGACATATAGACATTACAACTTTTGTAATCGCGATGGCCACACAGAGTCAAAATGTTTTAAGAAGCTGGAAGCTTTGGAAGCAGCAATGAAGAAGCACACCATCCATTTGGAGAAATCACTGATAAGGAAAATAAAAAAAGGGAAGAAGACATATAGACATTGCAACTTTTGTAATCGCGATGGCCACACAGAGTCAAAATGTTTTAAGAAGCTGGAAGCTTTGGAAGCAGCAATGAAGAAGCACACCATCCATTTGGAGAAATCTTCAACTTGATTTTTGGGAATGCCACTTTCTGCATGTGGTTGTGAAGCATCAATATCTGGTTATGCATTGAATGTATCTTCTTCTTCTCATTCTGATGAGTGGCTCATTGATTATGGAGCCTCTTACCACATGGAAAAAAATAAAGCCATGTTTTCTTCTTTAAATGATTGTAACACCAAAAATATTTATGTTGGCAATGATAGATATCTTAACATTGTAGGGTCTGGAACTATTCATCTAGATAATGGTCAGTTTAATGATGTATTATGTGTGCCTACCTTGTTCTGCAACCTTCTATCTTTTTATCAGATAACTCATTCAGGTGAAGGGAAAACAATAGAATTCTCACGTCATGATGTTGTAATTAAGGACCTAAGAGATCTTAGACATATTTTAGTTACTGGAATTATTGATGATTCCACAAGGTTGTTTAAGTTTGACAAATTTGGGTCAGCATGTCTTCCCTCTATTTTTGTTGCTCATAATAATGAAGTGAGAAAACTTTGGCATGCGTGATTTGGTCACTTAAACTATCACTCTCTTCAAACTCTATGTAAAGAAAATATGGTGACATGGCTTCCTATGGTATCTTGCTGAGATGGTGTTTGTTCTAGTTGTGTACTTGGAAAACATCATTGGGATAGTTTTGACAAACGTGCCTCTTGGCACGCTTCAACCAATTTGCAGCTTGTGCATCGTGATTTTTGTGGTCCACTTCCAGTTTTTTCTTTCTCTGGATACAAGTACTTCTTAGCTTTCATTGATGATTTTTCCAGACGCACTTGGGTATACTTCCTAAAACTCAAGAGTTAAGTTTTTAACATGTTCTTTTCCTTTAAGGCTTTTGTTGAGAAACAATTTGGACATCACAATTTTAAGTTAAGATATGACAATGGAGGAGAATATATTGACAAAAAGTTTATCAATGTTTGCATTGACCCCTTTATCAGCAATAACAGCTTGCTGATTTGGTTTATCTACAATTGAAGCAGTTATTTTTGCAGGAGCACTAACTGAGGTGCTAGTACTACTAATGTTTGCACTCTGTTTTTCGATGTTTTGAGTGTCTTTCTCTTTAGCTTTACCAGAATCAACAACCACCGTTTTGTCCTTTTGTTTGATTGTCTTAGCCTTGGGTGTAGCGCTGTTTTGAGAAGGTTTGTCAGAGGTTTTATTGTTGGGTGTTTGTTGATTAGACCTACTTCTGAGTTCATATTCCCTTAAAGGTTCTATGACAGCGTTCTCCATGTTTTGGTAGTTGTTTTCAGCATCATTTCTTCTGTCATCATAAGGTGTATAAAGACCTTGTTTATTTTCATAATGAACCTCAAAGTCATCATCGCCTACCCCAAATAAGTTTATATCATCTTCCTCTGTTATTTCATTTGTTTCCTCAACCTCATTTAAAAAGTTCTGATGGAAGGGAGGGATGATCTGCTGATCATCTTCCCTGGGTCTGTTAGGAGGCTGATTTCGTCTAAAATTCTGATTCTGGTTTTGATTTCTGTTTTGAGGAGCATTTTGATTTATACTCGCTTGCTCCCTCTCTAGAATGCTCATTTTCTTCATCATTTCTTCCATCATTCTTTCCATCTTTGAGCTTGAAGTGGAAGGGGTGGATTCCTCTCTAAAAGACACTTTCTTTTCAGCTTTCATCCTTGCTCTTTTCTCCATAAGGTTCACCTCTACAGAAAGGGCACCTCTTTGCATATCTTCAAGGGTTGCAAAGACTCTTTCTCTGAGTGAATATGTCATGTCTGGATCAAACCCTTCAGAAAATTTGTTTAAGGCTGATCCCTGAGGAGGTTTCAGTTCAGGGGAAAGTGCATTATACACACTGTTAAATCTAGTACAATAAGCTTGCACACTTTCCCCAGGATTCCTATGGAGATTGTTATAATCAGCAAGGACTTGGAGAGGGTTTTTCCTTACTTCCCATTTGTTTAAAAAAATTTGATGGAAGGCTTGAAGGTCGTTGATACTATGGGGGGTTAATCCTTTAAACTATTTTCTCACATCTCCCCCCAAACTTTGAGCAAATAATCTAATTTTGACAGATTCATTATCAATTTCATTTCTGTCGAAGTAGTCATTCATCTTGTCCACATGTTGAGATGCTGTTGTGGTATTATTAGCATCATATAATGGAATTTTGGACTGATAGTCCTATGGAAGATTGACTAATGGTACAGGAAGGACTAAGGGAGCATACCATGCTGCCATGATATGTGGTGGGGGTGGGTTTACAAGTGGAGGTGTGGGTTGAAGTGGGGTGGTTTGGACAGTGGATGAAGGATGAACAGAAGTGGATGGAACAGCAGTAGATCTCTGAGCTGATCTTGGGTGAGAGACACCTAAATTATGTAAGAAATGTAAATCAGGTGGTGTTGATTCTCTATTCCCTAGAGTCCCACTGGTTCCGGGAGATAGAAGGGTAGGCTCAGAATCTAATCGATCTAAATCACCAAATGACCTAGTTCTGAACGGATTTAATAGGTCAATTTGTGATTCCTGAAGAGCTGCAAGGTTTTCAGGGACTGAATTGGCTCTTATGAGTGGTCTGAAGATAGTAGAGGATTGTACCCAAGGAGACTTCCTAAGAATTATTTCTGGGTTGTCCACTATTTCGGGAGGATCTGGGTCAGGATGGGCTCTAGTATGAATCTTTTTAGGAGCCACAATGTTTATGGGGTTAGACCCAATCTAAACAACAAAAGTTCAACCAGATATGACAATCTTTAGACGGTTAACTAATCTGTTTTCTCAATTCGAATCCTACAGTCCTTTAACTGAGTTTGAATGATTTTATAACGACAAGGGTCCTTTCCAGTGGAGTCTTAAGGTCTGTTCAGGATGGTAGAGTCGCCAGGTGGAAGGTTCAGAGTGTTTTCAAAGGAATGCACTGTCCACCACAGTGTTTGTGAATCATTCTTCTTCAAGGATATCTCAAAACACAACAAACTCTAACCAGAGATTGACTGGGAGGGCATTCACTAGATGTGTCACCCCTTAAAAGAGGATGATATCCAGAGGCTGCCTGGCCCTTTCCAGACTCTGTCTAAGAGTATAGAGTAAAACACATCAAAGTCGTATACAGATATCAAAACTAGTGTTTTACTACCAATCTACAATGTTTTTGGTATTTTCGGAATTGTTTATATTTGTGGTCTCTTGAAAGAATGTCCTAGCTTTGCCTCAAAACTTAGCTACGGTTAAGAAACAAAGGCAGTCTACCCTTGTGGCTAAGCTAGCTGATTTTCCAAGGTTAGATAAAGACTTAAAAGAACCCTAGGATTGACCTAGTTTGTCACTGATCCAAACAAGTTTTATCGTGATTACCATTCTTTGGTGGTGCTTGGAAAGGCTGCTTTTTACTCTCAAAATGTTTATATGAGGATCCTGAGGTAAGAGTCCCCAGCGGAGTCGCCAGAAATGTTAGGTCTCTGTAACAAGCAAGATTGGCAAAGTCCGATCACAGAGTTAACATCATTTCAACCAACTTTGGGATTCAAGGATCTAGCCCTCCTGAATCCGGAGAGGGATCTCTCCAATATGTACAAAGATGGATATTGTCTTTGAAGTTTGGGGTGATGATATTAGGCTAGTTATGAAGGCCAAGGGTTTTTTTTGGTTTTCTTAGATGGTTGAGCATAGTTGCTGTCTGAGACGGAAAGATATATATGCAAATAGGTTCAAAGGTGAGAAGTTGCAAGTAACAAGGTAAGTTTTGATTCTAAAGAAAGATGATGGCAAATTTCAGTCCATTGGGCTATGGAGTCATGAGGGAATTTAATTGAAACAAACGGGTTCAAGATTAATCTATGGGGCAAGTCATCTAGGCCTAAGGATCTCTTTGAAGTTTGATTTATGGAATGGGGTGATACAACAAGAAAGGGAATCAACAGATGCAGAACAAAGAGCAGCCCAGGATCTGGTAAGTACTTTGAAACTAGCCAGCCTTTGACCAGGCACTTAAGAAAATCATAGAAGCAAACTAGGATCTGGTAAGTGCTTTGAAACTATCCAGCCTTTGATACACTTCTAAAAGAAAACAGATTAAAAACAAAGGGAAACTTGAAAGGCAACCTTTGGAGCAGAAACTAGTGGGCAGGGCTCACCTTTCTCCTCATCTTAGTTTCTCCTTTACTTAGTTACTTTCCAAGACAATCACCAAGATAACACAGAATGGCCCAAGATCTGATAAGTACTTTGAAACTAGTCAGCTTTTGACACATCCTAAGGGAAACAGACAAATAGTTGAGCAAACAAGAAAGGGACTCAGGGCTAACCTTTGATTTTTTCAATTCATTCCTTACACAACATATATGAAAGTGACATTCAAAAACAACATTCAGCAGTGACGAAAAGATGAGGGAACGCCAGCATCTCTGTACTTAGACTGAATTAAATCATTTCTAAATAACACAATAAGAAGAAAACATTGGGATAAAGATTTTTCAGCCAAAGAAGGTCATTGGTGTACAACAAACTCTAACAATGTTTAAACTGTTCTTTATAGTAGAAAATGAACAAATTGAAAACAAAAATAAAATAACAAGTTACAGTGAGAATAACATCACCATCAGCATAGACCAGGATCCCATAAATCAACTTGTATTGATTGCTTCAAACCGGTTACAATCTTCAAATCCAGTGTTTTAATACATCTCTTCTTCACAACCTAACCTATTGGTCACCAGCAGAGCTCCAAGAGCCCATGAAACCACTATTTACAGTCAAGAGTTTCCCACTCAGAAATAGCTACAGCGCTTCAACAATTACATTAACAACCAACTAATCCAACCCCTCACTCATCTTCTACTGAGGTATTTATAGAAGAATGAGGAGGTGAGATCTAATTAAAAGATCTCAAACACAATCAATGCAGAATTAATGTATTCCTGACCCTGAGAAGTTTGATGAAGAAATTCTACAGGTGTTATATTGCATTAATGTGTTTCTACTAAAAAGTAAGCTCAAAGAGAGCTTATATTGACCTTTGAGGCTCTGCGTACTGTTAGGGTTACTCTGCAAACATTCTGTCGTTGAAATCCGGTGCAATAATAACTTCTTTGGTTGCTCGAGGCATAATATCTGATCCTGTTCAATAAATTCATCCTCTTTTTGAGCTTTCTGAGGCAATAGGTGGCACTGTGGTGGTTGAGGAATCAATTCGCCTCGAAGTATGGCGGTAGAGGCGGTCTGTATGCCGAATACTTTTAGGTTTTGCTTTAATCCATGTTCTGAGCCGGGGATTAGGCTTTCGATAACTGTCTTAGCCGTAATCCCGCCAATCTTCTCACAAAACCACTGATCTGGTTCATTTTATCTTTAACCCGATACTCTTTCTCTGCTCTGATATTGGCGGCCTTCTTAAAGCTTTGCAGGGACGTGCGGCAACCAAAGCTCATGAAACTTTGTAAATATCTCTGTTCTTCTCCGCATGATCAATCCCATGGAAAAACTGGGAGGATTGGAGTCGTCACTCTCATCCTCCAGATTTCGTAGAATACGAAGAAAAACCCTTTGAAAACCTGCAAAAAACAAGAAAAATGAGGAAATCCTGCGTTATATGGGCAAACTGCATCGGAGGGCGTGCGGGTGGATGAAAAAATCGAAACCGTCGATCACATCGCGATCAACGGTCGGGAGCAATTTTGAAGAGTCAACGGGACAAAGGTGGACCTTTCAATGGAATCAGGAGAATAAAGGAGAGCCGTCGATCTACGGAGATCGACGGTGGGGATCGGCTATCGAATGCGCAAGAAAAGAATTATCGGGTGGGCGAGTTTGTTAACAGGTGAGCGGGAAAGGCAAATAGGGACCGTCGGATAGGAGGATCTAGATCCGACGGCAGGGATGAATCCCGCTGCGGGGCCACGGGACAAATCTTAACGCGCGGGGAAAAAACTTGACACGGCGGTTTTGGAGTGAGGTGGAAGACACGTGTCGGCCAGCGGGTGGAATCGCTGGCCGACGGGGAAAAACCGTTTTAACGCGGAAAGCGGTGCGGGCACAAAACCACGGGTTTTTTGGAAACAGGCGTCGGGGACCGGGGGGGTCCACCAGGGGAAGATTGACTCCGCGCCGTTGATCTGTGGGACAGATCAACGGCGGAGTTTTAATAATATTTTCTTCGTTGGAAAAATAAAACAAACCCGTTTTCGCATTTTACAAAGGTTTTCAATGTTTTTTGGGTAATGAATTATTTCCGAGGTTTAAGCGCCTGGCGGGTTTAGCACGCGGTTCCGGCGTGGGGATATATGGAGGGAGAAACGGAAAGGGGCTTAGCCTGAGGGGCTAAAGCCTAACGCATAGAAACACATGTTTCTATGGTTTTTTTGAATAAATTTGCAAAAGAAGAAAGGTCTCGATAGGTGAAAAAGTGGGTTTTCGACCTTGGGGAATGGGATTAATGGAGGAATATGGTATATAATTGGGTTAGATAAGGTTCTTTATGGGGGAAAAGGGGGAGTTTGAGGAAATGAGGAGAAAGGAGGAAGGGGAGAAGAAAGGGATGAGGATGCAGCAACACTTTTGATTAGGATTTTCATGGTATATCAGAGCCAGAAAAGAGAGAGAGTATGTAGAACCAACAGTAATTTGGACTCTTATCAAAAGACTTCAAGTACCAACAATTTTTCGGATTCAAACTTGTTTCTTGAAGGCTGCAAAGAACATTTAGTCACCAACTGCTATAATTGAAAAATATGGGTGGCTAACAAGCCCATAGGAGGGTTTAATGTAGATCACTATGTCCATGTTTACTGTCTTTATGGTGAAAATAAGGTGGGGACACAGATCCCAATCAAATATGTATGAGACTTGTACATGAAAATCCTCCTTTTCACTATTGCTAGAGTAGCAGGATCAGGATCCCTTCACCAGACCTCACGAAACAACATGAATATAGCAGTGGAATGCTTTACCACACTGTATGATTGGTTCACATCCTTATTGGAAAATCTGACAAAAAAATTGACTTCTATCTGGAAAGCCAAAACAAAACATTTTGGATATGGTACCATTCTACTAGCATTCTTATTTGAGAGAATCCCAGGGCTTCGTCCCAATATCATCTCGACCATCACTAGCCCTCATGATCCGCGGATAACTAGATGGGAAAACTTGATGAAGAGACTTGGGGGGAGTAAGGTCCCCCAAACTACATGGGATTATGAGTTCTTCCAGTTGTGGGGAGAACAGGTCATCTAAGTAGAGGACTATCCCTATGCTGGGATGGATTTGAGTGCAGATCCAGATTTGGTTCTTCCACCCGGTGTAGCATGGGGTGCAATTGGTAAGATTTCACAATGATTTTTTTATTATATATTTTTATTATTTTTTCAAATTATATGAGAATGAAAAATGTTTTTGATAGGACAATATGACTTACAAAATTTTAATGATCATGATGCATACATGGGACCGGTGAGACCAGAGGATTTCACAAGACACAAGCACCATGGAAGAGAGGCAGATGATGTTGAAGACCCAGGATGTACCCTCCATGCCATCTAGAGAATCTTGGATAGCCTGACTTGCCAAGTTCCCATGACATCCGTAGAGGAGCTTCCAGACGCTATCCAGAGGCGAGTGGTTGGAGTACCATGGGACTGGGTGTGGTTGTTCCATTGTGTAGCTATGTCTATTGTGTTCTTCTGGAACACCTATCCTGGGCAGGGCCCTTAGGGACAAATGTTAGATTTGATCGAATGACTGTATTATTTTTTGATGATGGGCATGATTGGGTATAAGCCCTCATTTTTTAGGACAAGATGGTCCAATTTTTGTATATTTTGAACACACTCTGATCTATATATATACATAGAGATTTCACATGATGTGATTGTCCCAAATGTACAATGATGAATGATGTTTTTGATATTTTTAAAGTATTGAATGATTAATGTTGCAATCAAGTGCTTAATTAGCTAATGAGTCTGCTAACCAATTATCTGATTGAGGAATGTGAATGAACATAATAAATGGAATTGAACATTGTATCAAACACACTCTCAAAATTAATCGATGCAAAAATGGGTCTCTGACACGATAGGTGTTGTTTAATTGTGAAACCACCAGTTGTGAATCCAAGTAAACTACTAACGAATCAACACTAAGAGATATTTCCTCCGAGAGTAGGTTGACCACTGCAGTGTATTCTTCCACATTATTAGAAGCAGGACCAATGCATACACCCCTTGAGGCTAACAACAGACTATATGGATAATGAATTACCCAAGCCATGGAACCAAGGTTTCATGTATGTCTACTAGCACCATCGATAAAGCCAAAATGACTCATCGCATCCAATAATACCTACCAAAGCATATCAAAATCATCAAAGTCACACCAAAAATCAATAAACAGACATGTACAAAAATATAATATATACAACAAAGAAAATTCTAGGTTGAAGCCTAGGTATAATACTTCTTCAGATAGAGCCCACTTTTGGGCTCAGCTAGCTCATTTCCATCGAACTAAACCAAGGCATATGCTCCCTTTTTTAGGGCCTTTATAAAAATAAAGGGGCCATACCACATGGATTTGAACTTTCCTACACTCAAGGCATCCTTCTCTTGGGCATAAACCAGGACAAGGTCACCTTCATAGAAAACCCTAGGTTTGACTACCTTATCGTAGTGAACCTTCACTCATTTCTTATGAGCCTCATTCATTGTAACTACATCTCGGCACTGCTCATCGAGATGTTCTAGATGGAAAAGGAGTTCTTCGAGACTATAAGTGTCAAGAGGAAGCTCAACTGCTATCTTAAGGGAAGTAAATCTGCATTCAACAGGAAATATAGATTCCAGGCCATAAACTAGTTGAAATGGAGTGAAACTGGTTGCAGTCTTTACATACATCCGGTATGCCCAAAGTGTAGGGTATAGCATGACATGCCAGTTGGATCTGACTTTATCAATTATTCGTTGTAGGATAGTCTTCAAGGATTTGTTTATGGCTTCAACTTGCCCATTGGCCTGAGGATAATACAAAGATGAATTCTTCTATCGAAAACCCAATTTGAGAGCCAATTCAGCCACCATATTGTTCTGAAAATGACTGCCATGGTTAGTGACAATCTCTTTGGGGATACCAAAGTGAGAAATGACTTGGTTAAATAGAAACAGGGTTGTTGTCTCACCATCATTTGCAAAATTAGGCATAGCCTCAGCCCACTTTGTAAAGTAGTCTACTACTACAATAATGTATTTATGACCCTTTGTCGAAGGCAGGTTACAAGTAGTATAATCAATACCCCACTTTGTGAATGGATCAACAGTGACAACAAGAAAGAGCGGAGTTGGATGAGCGCGCATCTTCCAAGTATAGACTTGACAAGGATGACACTTTTTGACCGCCTCAACACAATCTTTGAAGATCAAGGGCCAAAATTATCCTACATGCAATATTTTTTGGGTTGTAGCAAGCCCAGATAAATGACCACCACAGGCTCCACTATGGCAATCATTCAACACAACCTCAACTTCTTCGAGAATCAAGCAAAGTCTAAGGATCGAATCGACCCTGCGATAATATAGTGTCACCAATAATCATATAAATTTTAGCTAAGTGATGCAACTTTCAATGCTCAACTTTCAAAAAATATAAGGGAAACTTCATAGTTTGGAGATAAACAATGAGATCTCCATACCAAGGAACCTGTTAAGAAATTAGGAAAAGATGTTCATCAGGGAATGACTCTTCATAATCAATCTCATATCCACAGGGAAACTCATAAATCAACTCTGCAAATACCAAATACTTCTTGGATTTGGTAGACATGAATTTGAGATCAAACTCTTTCAAAATGACAATCCATCGATTGTATTTACCCCCAATCACTCACATACTGATAATAAATTGAAATGGATTAACTGCTGCCAAAATATAAGTTTTGCGAAGAAGGATATAATGCCTGAGCCACTCAACAACATGGATAGCTGCCAAAGCTAGTTTCTCAATTGGATAATACTGAAGTTCAAGACCCACCAATCCTTGACTAAGGTAGTAAATGACAGGCTCACAAAGAGCATCATATTCCTGAACCAGAACCATACCAATGGTAGATTCTACTACAGCAACATATAGAAGGAAATATTTGCTATAATCAGGTGGACTCAGTAATGTAGCAAAGGTCAATGCCTTTTTCAAAGCATCGAATGAGCATTGAGAAAATTCATCCCAGAAGAATCGAACTTCTTTCTTTAACAACCTCATAAATCCTATTGTAACCTCAACATAATTCACGATAAATATCCATAAGAAATTGGCTTTACCTTATAGAATTTGAAGTTGATGAATTGAAGACAGGGGAGGAAACTGAAGTATTTCCTCAACCTTGAAGGGATCTACCTAAATCCCTTCCATAGACATGATGAATCCCAACAACTGACTAGATGTGACAGTGAAAACGCACTTATTAGGGTTCAACCGAATTTTATAATAATGACACCATTCAAAAAATTGACGAAGGTGTGAAGGATGATCAATTCTCTTTTGAGAATGAGCAGCTAAATTATCCAAATATGCTTCGATAATATGCTTGATGTCATCGAAGGCATAGGACATAGCCCGCTGAAAAGTAGCTCGACACTTTTAAGGTCGAAAGGCATCTTTTTGTAAGAAAAAGTACCCTAGGGAAAAATAAAAGCAATCTTATGCTGATCTTCCGAACGAATAGTGATCTGATTATATCTCTAGAAATCATCCATGAAGGAGAAAATCTCATTCCCCACACACTCATCAATAATATGATCTATAAATGGTGTGGGGTAATTATCTTTAGGACATGCCTTATTCAAATCCCTGAAATCGATGCAAACTTGTATCGTTCCTTGTTTCTTGTCCACAGGAGCTGGATTCAAAACCCACTCAGTTAATGGAACGAGGTGTATGAAACCCGTCTTTAACAGCTTCTCTACCTCGGCCTTGATAGTTGTAGCCTTCCTAATGTTGATCGGACGAAGCTTCTACCGAATAGGCTTAGCATTTTGATAAGTCTTGATATCATGTTGGATAATAGATGGATCTATACCAGGAATTTCCTCATAACACCAAGAAAACACATCCTGAAATTCTCGAAAGAGATCGCTGTAAGTTTGAATCTCTTCAGGGTAACATTCAGCTCCAATGAAGACATTCTCAATAATGTTGGGATCTCTAGAGATGTTCACAAGGGTAGTAGTTGAAATGAAAGCCATGTTCCCTTTAGTGAAAACCTATGTTGGCGCTAAGGGGTTCAAGATTGGGTGAACAGGACTAGAAGACTGAAGGCTAGATAAACTTTTTTCAACTTCTCGCAATTCTGGTAGAAAATAGGATCGATGATGTAAATAATCCCATGGTATTTCCACACTAGTCATTTCTTCAAGGATGGCCTCTTCATATGGAAGAGTGGTATAGGGGAAATCCTAAGTAGAAGACAAACTAGGAGTCCAAGACGGAGCCACATATCCATCCAACTCCTCCAGTGAAAGAGAAACTGAAATGGAGTTTGTAGAGTCAACAATAGATTGATAGGAATTCTCAGCTGCAGACATATGAAATTCCATTCCACCCACTTGAAATTCTTCTAATGTGGAGGTAGGAGAAGGCAAGGTCCAAGGGTTTGAAAAATAATGAGTTCAAAATAACTCTCTTCAAGTAGGAAACCTGAAGGATGAGATAGCATGAATATGAACCCAAGGAGGCGGAAGATAAAAAGTACCCATCAATGACGTATACATTCCAACCCCCAAATTCTCAACAAGTTTCTTGGTATCATTCACCAGGGGTATAGTCAAGTCAGTAAATGCATTTGGATCTACAGGAGAATGTTCCATCTGGTCAACAGTGACAATCCTCCCTTCATGGGGAAAACATAAAATGCGAAATAACAAGGAAAAAATAGCATCCATATCATAAATCTAGTTTCGCCCCAAGAGAAGGTTGTAGTCTAGATTTTCATACTCTATCTCAACCTCAATATTGGTAGTTTTACCCCAAACACAGATGAGTAAAGCTGGAACAATGTCATGTGGCCTATGAGAATGACCATCAAACGCAGTCAAAAGATTAGCTAAAGGGACAGCTGAAGGAGATCTAATAGCCTTCCAACATGAGATAGACATCACACACATAGAAGCACCCTCATCGACTATTGTTCGAAAGATATTGATCTTTCGATATGTAGACTTAATATGAAAATCCATATGATGAGGAAGTCTCTTTTTGAGAGTCGACATGTCAAATTTGATCATAAGAGAAATTTTAGGATCTACAGCCCCAATGGTAGTGAGCAACACACTCCTTTGTGCACGACATGACTGGAGTACCTCTAACACAGACATGGCACAAGGACTTTGGACCATATCTTCTACAATAAAGTAGTTCTAGGCAGCCTTGTCATTAGGATTGATCGTCGTACGCTTTTTAGACCCTTTCGGCATCTAAGGTATAGGCTCAACTATAGGCCTCTTGATATTGAGTGGCTCAGCATTATTAGGAGCACCTTTAGCTTTCAAAGACTTAACTTCGCCATAATCACGTGATCACGTAGAGATATCTGCGTGAGCACTCATCATATATACATTTGATGAATTTTCTCCTTCCTGGTTGCCCCCAGAGGGAGCTCTAGTATTCACATTCGCACCAGCAAGAAGCTGTTTCCCTTGTGGAAAGGGGTTTTTCAGTACAACTTGGGAGCTAGAAGAACCATGCTGAGCTAAAAAGCACTAAGCATCCTAAATTTTTGGGCAGAGATGAGTAAGATGGTCTCCTATGCATAACTTGGACGGAAACTTAACCTTCTTTTTATTGTCCCTCTTATCCTATCCAACATGATCATTGGATCTGTTCACATTTCCCTTCCCATCCTTGTCTTTCTTCCTATTATTCTATCCCTTCTTCCTCCCATCATATTGTTTATTTCCTTTGGGGTTAGAAACCTGAACGACATTAATATTCAAGGGCTGAGAAGGAGTTGACACCGACGGCGTAGCCTGAATAGAAGGAGAAAGTTCTATAGACAACTGATGCAATTGATTTAGTAGTTTATCTGTACCACTATCAATCACACTGATAAGTTTGTCAGTATGAGGACCAGGCTTCATTTTGGCTAAACCTAGCTTGGAGTGAGGAGCATCTGGAAAAATATTATTAAGGACCCCAGACTGAGAAAAGATTAGTTCTAGCTACTGGGCCCTAAATATAGTCTATTCCTTAGAAAATACCCCTAAAAGGGATACATCCTTTGATATTTATGGCTGGAGAGATTCAAGAAACCATTTGAGAAGGAACTCATTCAAAATTTGGGCATTTTTGAGCCTCTTCCTTTTCCTCCATTCCTGAATATGATCAGAAATGTGAGTTGCCTTGTCCTGCTGGAAATTGGCAAAGAGATTAGTCCTAGCATCATAATGCATAGGCAACTAAAAATGGTTTAGAAACATAGTAGCTAACTCACCAAAAGTAGAAAAACTGCCCCTATGTCAACTCAATGTACCATTTTGCAGTGTTCCCTGTTAGAGTTCATTGAAATAACCTCAACCTAATTGAATCGTGGATAAGGGAGTTTGACGAAAACCATAAGTGGAAAGTGGTGACATGGTTAGGCGGATCCTCACTAGTCTTCCCTTCAAAATTTGGAATATTTGAGGGAAGTTTAGTAGGGACCATAGGCCAACCCATACTAAATAGGATCATTCGTCAAATTCGATAGATCTCGCAAGTTTAAAGTTGCCAGGAAAGGTAAGTGTGGAGGAGTCTAGGAATTCCATCCCCCATAGGAAGGATTCCCAACATTTTGAAAATCATAACCTGGATTTGTTGAGGCACCAGGTTTCCAGAGATTGTTCGTAGAAAATGTTGAGCCATAAGAGAAGCCTTGTGACCCAACATTTGGAGAAGGACCCCCTCCCATTGTAGGGCTATTATAAACAAGGATATTCTCTCCAATCAAAGTGTTAAAAGAAGAGGAAACCCCTTGATAAGGGTTCCAAGAATTGGTGAATGGAGAAAAACCCTAAGAAGCACCTACCAAAGGGAAAGGAACATTCCCTTGCTGACCAGAGAAAAACTGACTCCCAATTCCTACCTTGAAAAAGCAGGGTTCCATCTTGAAAATGCATTAGAGCTTTGACCTCCAATGAAAGGATTGAATCCTTGATTTTGAGAGGTGAAAGTCAAAGATCCTAAAGAAGGATTCGAATAAGGAATATGTCCACTTCCAAAGGGGAAACCCTGAAATGAAGTTTTTCCACTATCCATGGAAAGCATAGGTGCAGGGACAGCTGAAGCAGCGGTGAAGGAGACAGAAGGAATCGCACTAGAAGGAATTCCAAAAGAAAAGGGGCCAGAATGAGAAGCATATGCTTGGGTGCTTCCACTCGTAGATGGAATAGAGGCAAAGCCAAACATAGCAGCACTAGAAGTGATTTTCGAAATGGAAATAGTACCTCCTCCTTCGACTTGACGAGGAGTATGGGCACTTGCAGTGCTCATATCCGAAGTTGTGCTCCCAGACATGGCCATCGAAAGAAAGGGATAGAAAGAATAGGGGGTAGCTGGTCTCTGAGACTTAGGCCCAACGTACAAAAGAACGTCTAGAAAAATGGCAGGAAAAGGAGATGGAGTACCAGGAGGTTGAGGAACCTCTTCTACTTCAAATTATTCTATTGGAAACAATACTCTAGAGATGAGTGGAGTATTCCTCTCTACAATACAACTAGTACTAGGACCACCCACAGAAATAAAAATCCTAGATGGAGGATCACTCTCTATTGCGTTTGAAACTATTGGATGAAAATCACCCACTGAATTTCTCCTATGCCTTCTTGAAGAAGGCTAGGCACTCGTAGGAGAAAGGCATTCAGTCATCCACTTTTGATAATTATGAGATTAATTAGACTCAAAAAATTAAGAAGCTAGGAAATCTAGGAACAAAGAGCACACTCTATCAAAAGTCCCTAAGATATAGTC
The DNA here is from genome assembly GCA_034641835.2 of Pinus albicaulis. Taxonomy (NCBI): domain Eukaryota; kingdom Viridiplantae; phylum Streptophyta; class Pinopsida; order Pinales; family Pinaceae; genus Pinus; species Pinus albicaulis. The sequence goes on from CM076584.1 coordinate 1,107,966,049, forward strand.
AATCAAGTAGCCTTCAGGTATTTCCACTCTGAGTGATTAGGACCGGACACAAAAATACAAGAAATCAAATAAGAGGACCTTGCGAAAATAGTCTGGGGTAATTACGCCCCAGGCCTACTAGTGAAGGTAATAGAAACAGTTACGCTAACCTCCTCACAAAAGCCTTTGCTGGTGCAAGTACCGGAGCTTCGTAAGGGCACCATCTAGAAGTACTAATGAAAGTGATGCAATGTCTCTCTTAGGTACCACAGTTATTCCCCCTGCAGTCACCTATGTGGTCCCTCAGAAAGGTAACTAAGGGCACCAATCCGTATTAGCAGCCGGGCGGAATAGTCTTAGGTCAAGATTCAGAAAATAGGAGAGGGGGTATCTCTCTTCTCTACCTTCACTATCCTTCGTACTTAACTCTCTGGAGGTAGAGCTTTCTTGGTCCACTTAACGGAATTAGATTTCACACATTAATCAAATTTCTATGTTTGTCAGTTTTGAGCAGCCTTGGAGAGTTCAGTCTCCACTCACCTATTCCAAGGCCCTATGACCTAGCTAGTTGGTGTATAATTAATGACAATAAAAAAAATTCTAGTTCATTTTAATTAGAGCTCTTGATTTTAAATGGTTTTTACTTAATTCATAGGTAGATGGAGATGAAATTGATGATTTTTTTCAACATAAAAGAAATCAATGAAAATATATTACATGAAGATTAAATATTTTTCTTTCGATGAAAAGAGATTTCTAAATGGGTTCTAAGAAGCTAATAATAAACAAAAAAAAAAATCTTTTATTTTCAGTTATCACTCTTCACACACTTTGGAAAACTATCAAAAAAGACTAAAATGATTCAGTGCAACTAATGCAAAAACTACCAATGATATGCAAATTCTAGGACTACTCACTAAGGAAGCAAAAAGAGTTTCTAAACAAGATTGGTTCGATCACTTTGATAGACATGCAAGCCAAGTCCCAACAAGAACTCCTTTGCATACAACAATGCCAATATATACTTGATATAAAAGAGAGAGAAATCCAAACAAGGACTCCTTTCGAGACTAAGCAAATGAACTAAAAAATGAGAAACTAACAAGCCACTTAAAAATGGATGAAAACCATAAAAATAAAACCAAAGAAAAAGAAAAAGAAAAAAATAGATGTTTTTTGGCCTTTCACTTTTAAGGAAACAAGAAAAATTCAATGAGAGAAGCACAAAACTACCCAAGGACCAAAATCAAGAAAATGAGCCACAAGGAGACTTCAAAATGCACATGACAAATATGCCAATTTCGTAGCAAGACTTAAAATGAAAAAGAAGAAATAACCAACTCAAGAAACTGATTTAGAATAGTAGCACAAACTTCAAACAAACAAAGACTTCAAGAAACCAAGAAAATGCAACTTCAAGATTCACTAGAGGGCTAATCCCAAGAAACAAGAAAACCAAAGAAGTCAAAGAGGCAAAAACAAAAAAATTGAAGCAATGCATAAGGCAAACATGAGCAAACAAGCAAAGGCTCACTGTTCTGAATGGTCAGAACAGTCGAGAACACCAGGAAGAGGTATTGGTGCTACAGTCGCAATTGAGACTGCACAAAATAGGCAAAACCCTAGAATGACAAGGTCTTCACGTGAAAAAGAGAGGAATTGACATACAACCACAACAATTACAGTCCAAACACCTAATAGGTTCCACAGGAGTGACCAATCATAGATAGGAAAGACTTAAGAGGCATCGGAATTCAATTTTTTAAAATTTACTTGGCATACATGGGTTCATTATGTGCAACACACGTGTATACGCAGGTTATTTTCGAGAAAAAAGTAGGCATACGCGACTGTGTATAGATGAAGTAGCATATAGAAAATGAAATAATAAAAAATAAGAAAAACCCAAGCTTGATCCAGAAGATCAAAAATTCTACCTGGTTGGGAAAATGACCTACTAGACTGAAAAAGTGATTAAACTAACAAGGAACCCATGAGATTGATAAAACAACCCAAACTAGGAATTACATGGATGTAATCCCTAGTATGGTCACCAGTTCTATTAGGGAAAAGCTACCCTAAGGCCTTGGGTTGAGGGACCTAACAGAACAGATGGCATGTCATCACAAGAAGCACTCTAATGACTAGTTTTTATGCTTTAAAATAGAAAACGAGGATTGTGGACCTTACCTGTTTATCCTTCATTTGAGGTTGATCCCATAGGGTGCAAACCCTCTGCTACTCCCCATGCTCCAAAACCTGCAAATAAGTCAAGAATAAGCACACAAACTAGTTGCAAAACATATATGTCCTAGATGTCAACATATTAGCATATATAATCTCATAAGGATAACATTAAAAAAACCACTAAAGATCTTTAACCATGTATAAGAGATACATAACACATAAACATCACGAACATGATGGTACTTCTTTATTGATAACATGTACAGAAAATAGTGGAGAAATCACCTTCAACAAATCATCCTCTGGATTCGTTCAGCCCTAACCTCATAAAGCTTCTTCCATAAATGGTGCACAAAGGATGTCTCATAGATTGGGAGTGATCATCACAAGGAAACAAGGTTTTCCTGAACTTGGGAAGTGTATGAGGCAGAGGGGAAATATCAAACTTGATCAGGGCTATAATAGGCTATAATATCAATAATATGCTCTCTCTCCTCCCTTAGGTCATTCCCTTGAGGTGTATTTATACCTCCTCAAATTAGTTTTTCAATTGGGGAACACTTAGGCCATGGACTGGGGTAGTTAAGTTACAGGAAAAAACCGTAAACCCAACCTCTTTAATAGGGAATTATATATTTTTTTAATATTTTAAATATCATATGTGGTTCATCTATGGATAGACCCACGTGTGCACACAGAAAAAAATGGGCAGAGTCGCGTATGGATTTTAAAATATTGTTTTTTGAGAAGTGTGACCAAGTCTGAATGGAAGGGCTACCCAAGGCCAATGCATAAGTCATCAAGTATATAGAGGTGATAAATGATGCTATAACAAACAAAATTAAGACACAAACTAAAGATGTCAAGTAGTGAGCATATAAAATCTAAGGAACTTGCACAGGTGGAAGAAGAAAAATAAATCACGGCCAAAGAACTGATAGAAAGAAGCAATGAGATAGTATCTGTCAAGTAGTAGTAAACAAAGCTTTATTCGAGAATAGACACCCACATATGTGTAGTTCTTGTATCTAAAAACACCCAAAATCCCATAGAACATCTCACTAATACCCTCACTGAACTCCATCTATCATAAGGGTACCATAAAAAGGTACATAAGGATTTGGACATTGCCTAGAGAAACCTAGTGCAGAAAGAAAAACAACTTGAGACTGTCAGAACCAACGCGGACCTAATTAGTGAGAACTGACAGGCAGCAAACCAGGATATTTCTAAGCTAAAATCGAGGATGAAAGGAAACATGTCCCTCTTGCAAGCCAAGAAACTTTTCTGGGATAAAATCATAGCATAGGTGAAAATAAACTGGGAGTATATAACTCTGATGGATGAGCAGATAATTTTAATAAAGGATTATGAGTTCTTCTTCCTAGTTGCCAAAGAAGATGGTGAAAATAACTCCAACAAGTTCACTCAGTTTTTGAATGAAAGGCCACTCGATGAGTTGAGGCCCATAGATGTGGTAAATAGAGTATTTGTTATCATGGAGATCTATAAATTTTTCCAGAAGGAGGAGGCCATAGTCAAATTTGAGGAATTCCTAGGTGTGGTGTTGAAAGATGTGGTTGCATTCAATGTTGATTTTGAGGATATTGTCATAGAAATACTACCCAACACTTGGGACATGTGGGAGTGTTGATCGAATGGGAGAAATAGTGTTAGAGGCTACTGGAGGCCAAAATTAAGGAGGATTCCTCTCATGATAATACTTCCACTCTGAAGGGTAAGACGGTAGTAAGTTACTTGAAGAAGTATTTTCAATTGTTAGGGTCAGTGAATACATTATTCCGCCCTAGCTTGAACTACATAGGTCTCACCAATTTCAAAATTTTTCTATCAGTGGTTCTTTCAGACTTCTCTTCTAGGTCCAGTGCTTTGGAAAAGATGTGAGCAGTTTATCAATCCTCTTGTGCTCTAGATCATTGACTCAACTCTAATGCCTATAAAACCTATTTATCATGACTAAGGATATTGTTGGTCATGTTCGATCGTGACACTTTGATTTTCTATTTTATGTAAATATTTTAATTCAAAAGAATCAATGTTAGTTGGTTAGAAATTTAGTTAGTATAGCTATGCCATGGAGGACGGTGATATTTTTCTATGATGATTCACTACTAAAATAAAGAAAGGATATTTTGTAATCGTTTCTCCCTCTGAGGCCTTATAAAAAAAATTTATGATACAAAACCAAGGGTTTGGAATTTTGGCTTTTTGAAGAGATAATCTAAGTAAACTTTCAAATGGAATGTATGCACTTTGGAATATTAATGAAATTTTTTGGTGATTCTAGCTCATATGAATGTGCATTATGTAATCCTTTTTTTTTTGTTCCATATGTTCCCACTATTATTCTTATATTACATGTAATTTTACTTGTTGTATATGTTTTCATGGATTTATGGATTCATCTAACTCTAATGTTGATTAAAGATGTTTGTAACTAATATGAACTACTATCCTTAAAATGGGCTCAATGTATCCTAGCATTTCATTTAAATGTCCTTCTCATCCACTTCAAGGTGAAATTTGATGCACTGGATTCTTAGTTTAAGCCTTATGCGTTGATTTTCTCTCCTTCTCATGTATTTTATCCAATATACTACAAATGACAGATAAATTTTCAAATTCATATGATGTTGACCGCAAGAGTTTGATATTGATGCTTTTGTGAGAAATAATTTTCATCCGGCCCTCGATTTCTCCTCTTAAGGAAGGTTCTGAATCAATTTCATCTCAAATTTTTTAAATGTTTAGTGTGGTATAAAATCTCAGCAAATCCTTGAAACACTCATCAAGATGTCCTAGGAACTAGTCTCACTTCAACCCAGGGGTTGTCTCTATGAGCTACAACATCCTCTGGTGTCGTTGTCAGGGATGAATCAAAACATTTTCCCTGGGTACATCACTTTTACACCCTTTAGTAAGGTGAGTAGAAAGGGGTGTAGGTTGAATTCTCTCACCTTGGTGACTCCACTAGTTAAATCTCATTTTTAGCATTCTGGCTTTCAAAATTCCACACACTCGCTCTAATACTTTACAACAATGAACTACTCCTATGTTTGACCCTGAAAAGATAATATATAGGAGGATCTATAAATAAATAACTCTTGTAACCCTAGTTCTTCTAACCTATTTTCCAGAAGCATCTTCCTCTAGCTCCCAAAATGCTTTCATAAATTTCTTTGAGTTTCCCTCCAAAGTTTTGGAATATCCCGAGGAACATGGTGTACTATTTAGTCCATTCACTTCAAGAGTCAAAAAAGAAGAAGCTTCTAGAAATTCACCTCCTTTCTCATTTCATCCTTCCCTTAAAGATGAAGAAGTTAAATAAGTCATCATAAATAGTCCCAAATAGAGTGCAAATAGATTCCTAACCCAACTCCAATTGGCTACAACTCAAAAAACTCCTTATCCAAGCCCTTTGATAAACCTTCTATTACCTCCCTTGTGCAACATGGTTGTTCTAGGTTTTCTCCTAAAAAAATATGCTCCATTGGATTTTCAACAAACCTTGAATGATATGGCATAAGGCTATATTAATATCTTGTCGATATTCCCTGGAGAAGATGATACATTAGCACAGAGACGTAGAAACATTCTATGTGTTTGCAGAAAATATAAATGTGGAACACCTAGATGTGGTGTTAATACTCTTTGTCCAGTCTCTAGATGGGGAGGCCAGGAAATGGTTCAAAGCCCTTCCAAATGTTTCAATCACTACTTGGGAGGATATGGAGAATTCTTTCATGAAAATATGGGGAGAGAAAAGGGAACATGGATACATCCTCACTGAATTAAATGCCATGAAGAAAAAACATAATGAATATAGTTCAGAATTCATAAAAAGGTTTAAGAAATTTAACAATAGTATCCCTAATGAAATCAAACCTCCACAGGTTGTTGCTAAATTGGTTTTTATTGGGGATTTTGAACCATAATTTGGGTTCACTCTTAGAGAAAGGAAGTCTCGTACCTTAGACCAGATTCAAATAGACGCTCTAGAAGTGGATGAAAATTTCACCTCCACTTGGAAGTGGAGAGGGAAAGTTGATCATGGAGATAGGAGGAGGGGAAAATAGGAATCCAGTTCCTCAAACCATGGACAGGAAACCCAAGAATAGAAACTTGAGGAAATGAACAAAATGATAAGAAAATTGTCCAACAAGCTTTTCAAATTGATGTTGGAAAACAAAACCCTCCTTGACAAATCCAACCACATCCTAACTGAAGTTTCAACCCTTAGTATAGGATACCAACCTTGCTTCTCTTTCAAAGGATCATATTGAAGAAACAACATAAGTTCAAGAAAACTAGTTCTCTTCTTTTTCTGAAGAGGAATATGAAGTTGAAGCACACGAGAAAGAATGGAATGATTTGGATACCCCACTGTATGATGTTGAGATTGAAAAATTTTATATATGGTTTGATGACTTCATGCAGGCTTAGTTACATAGAAAATATTACCTTATATATTCTAGGAAAATATCTTGAATGTAGGACCAAAATGAGGAACCCCCTCCCACAAAATCCTCGTAAATAAGTGTTACATAGAAATTTGTCACCATCCCTGCAATCCCTTGCCCCGCATATTGGAGGGTCTTTCCCGTGACCTGTGAGTAGTGTCATACTCTAAAAATACTTTCTTTGCATCCTTCTGCATAAGGATATGATTTCTCGTGTTGAACATTTCCTCAGGAAGCACCCAAAAATCCATGTTTTGGCATTGGCGCGGGTAGCCAATTCATCCATCGTGCCAATGGGGAAAATATACACTAGAGGTCATGCCAGCTAGTGCTCTGTCCCTGTGTTGTACCTGCACCAACTTGTTTTGGAATTTTTTTTAACAAATTGGAGGCAGAAGTTTCCTTTAACCACCTCGGGGATGACTCATTGCAAGTGGTTAAACTCGATAAACCACGGATCTCTACCTTTAGGAAATGGTTGATGGAACATTCTAAGAGGATAGGACTCCCCCCACGATTATAGGGATCCTAAATTCTCCTTCTCCCTCTATATAAACAAGCCTTCTCCCTTTACGTCAGCTAGCTGAAACAGTAGCTGAACATATAGCCAAGACGCTGAGCTTGGAGAAGAGACGTTATAGCTGAGTAATCGTTATAGAGAAGGTTGAACCAAGGAGGATCCCGTAGAGAGAGCCCCGTCTGAATTCCTGACGAGCTTGTCAGACGTGCTTTGTTGGAACCCTACTGGAGGAGATCACAACGTCGAAGCGTCGGTTGTACTCTTCCTTCTTTAATTTAATATACTCGACTATGATATTTTTTCCATCTCCGTGTTATGTTTATTTAATTCATGTGATTTATTCTTCTTCGACTGACTGATATTGATGATTGTGAAATAGTATGTTGTGTATCGTATTCATCTCTTATATATGTGCAGGTATCCGAGCATGAGAACGAGTGGGTCGTGATCTACCGAATCGGGAGCAGGAGGCAGCCATTCTTCCGAACAACACAACAGCGCAGGACCTAAGGTAGGTGATATACCAAGTCTTTGTCCATTCTTAGCTAGGAATTGATGTCATAGCGTGTCTTGTTTGTGGCTAGACCCACTCTAGGGCTAGTGGGATCGCCTCTGTCCGTAGAGGGGATTTACCTCTGTTGGAAATATGATGCAGGATGTTGTCCTTGATGGCAACCCACTAAATGAAGATGAAGACATGCGACTATTGACATGTGTTGTCCTTGATGGCAATCCACCTGATGATGTTATTCTTGACTTGATGGGCTTGGTAAATGATGTAAATCTGATGTGATATGATGCTTATTGATATTATGATGTTGAGTGTTGTCCCTAAAAGGCAACCCTCTTGATAAAGATGATGGCAACTTACTTGATGAAGTTGTGCTTGATAGAATATGGGTTGATGAACCAAATCTGATGTATCTACAGTGTGTACAGAAGGCAATGAAGAAAGGAATTCAGCATGTGCTAATTCTATGATGAAAAAGAGTATATTTCTTGGTATACGCGGATTGGCCTAGGGAAAGTCGCGTATGCACGCGGAAAGGATCGTTCCAAGTAGCGTATGGGCTAAAGCACTCAAAAAGTACAAAACCAAGGGTAATCACCATGGTATTGACCCATTGTATTTGGTAATGATCCGCCTAATTGACCCCGTCCAGGTAGTTTTGGGCTTTTGGTATTGTTTTGGTCCATGGTATTGAAAAAGGGGCTCATGGTATTGAAAAAGGGTAAACCTATATAAGGAGAAGAAATTCATTGTGCAGATCATGAGTGTGGGTGCAAGATGTCTGAGCTTGATTGAATACTTCTCTCTAAAGTAGATCTGAATGAAAAGGGTTACACTTGAAGATGAATCTGAAGGTATGATGCACCAATGATGAAGAAGGGGATCTAGATCTGAAATGCACTGATCTGCTTATGGAAGGCCTAGATCTATGATGAGCGAACATCTAGAGCGAACATACGTACGAAGTAAAAGGGTAAATGCGAGGCAGAGATCGATGTGATGTGCTCTGTTTACTCTGTAATAGAGTAGAATCTACTCCACGCTACTTCGCCGCAGAGGAAGCGCGTATATACGCGGCTTCTATGAAGATAAAGCGCGTATGCGCAATGAAATATACACAGAGGTATACGCTGGTTTGTGTGGACGGAAGCGCGTATATACGCGACATAAGTGAGAAAACAATGCAAACTAGGGTTCACGACAAGGGTATAAATATCTGATGCGTTATCTTTATGTTTCTGCTATACGATCTGTGTGTTGATAAGTATACGGTAGAGTGATGTATGTATGTTCTTAAAGTATGGAAAAGGGTCGGTCACGGAAATATGATGAAATGTGAGTGCAAGTGGTGAAGTGAAGCATTGGGGGGATTTATTTGGATCCAGTGTGAAAATTGATGAAACGTGGTCCAAAGGGGTGCTGAGGGTTGTAGCCTTCAGTCAGGGGGTTGTAGCTCCCTTCCAGGAGAGGCTGGTAAACGAGTCGAGGGGTCGTAGCTCCCTTCCAGGAGAGGCTGGTAAACGAGCGCAGGTGGGTGCCTGCGTGCTGGTCAAGTCTGCGCCAGCACATATGTTGTAAGATGTTTTCTCTATAATAAAATATTGAAGGCTGAGAAACTGCAGCGGTGGTTTTCTCCCAATTTGGGTTTCCACCTAAAAATCTTGGTGTTCATGTGTGATGCTTGGTGTGATGGCTTATTCTGTTCTTACTGCACATGTTTACTGTTTATTAAACATCTGATGAATGAATGATGGAATAATAGGAGTGAAGATTTAATGACATATCTAGATCTCTGTGTATACGCTAGTTTCATAAAGGGGATCCACGTATATACGCTAGTTTACTGAAGGAAAGTAGCGTATGGGTTTTTAAGGAATGAAAAATTAAAAGATTTGATTATGCAGTAAATACTGATTCACCCCCCCCTCTCAGTATTTTTCCCAACAATTGGTATCAGAGGGTGGTCCTTCTGCAGAAGCTTGATCGCTTGAAGGAGATCCGTCGCAATGGGAAGTCAAGAAGGAGTGATGTCTATAAATCCACCTCTATTCAATGGAAGCAATCTGATATTCTGGAAGGTACGAACAAAAGCATATCTGCAAAGTCTTGGTGCAGATGTGTGGGCAATCGTGGAAGAAGGTTATCAATACCCGGCAAGTATTCCTACTGATGCAGCAGAAAGGAAGAAGTATGAAACCAATGCCAAAGCAGTAAATGTCTTGCTAGGAAGCATGTCTGAATCAGAATTTGCTAAAGTGATGCAGCTACATTCAACAAAAGATATATGGGACAAAATCATTCTGAGCTATGAAGGAGACACAAAGGTAAAAAGTGCAAAACTCCAAACTCTTAGAATTGAATATGAAAATTTGAAGATGCATAGTGATGAGAGTGTTGCGAGTTTCTTTCTTCGTCTGGATGATATTGTAAATCGAATGAGAAATTTGGGTGAAACCATAACTGATACTACTCTGGTGGAAAAGGTCTTAAGATCTTTGACTTCAAAATTTGACTCTAAAGTTTCGGCTATTGAAGAAAGGCAAGATCTGCAAACTCTTTCTATTGTTCAATTGCATGGTATTCTGACTGCTTTTGAAATGAGACAAGGAGGTCCTTCCCAAATCAGAGAAGCTGCTTTTAAGGCATCTAAAAAAGGAAAGGAAAAGGAAGTTGTCAAAGAATCCAGCTATATATCCGATGAAGAAGAAGCGAATTTCGTGAGAAAGCTCCAACTAGGTACTGGAAGATTCAAAGGTAAGCTTCCATTCAAATGTTTTGAGTGTGGAAAAGTTGGTCACTATGCTACTAAATGTCCTTATAGAGAAAAACATGGTAAAGGGAAACAATTTGAAAAGAGAAAGAGTTATTATGCAAAAGAAGATGATGATGAAGTGTCCAGTGAAGATAAAGAAGATTCTGACCAAGATCTGAAAGTGCTCATGGCTAAGAAGCAAAAGAAGAAGACTACTCGAAACAAGAAGATACCTCAGAAATCTTGTATAGCAAAAATTGAAGAAGATGAACCAGGTATTAATTATGATAGTGAAAGTGACAGTATGGATTCAGAAGTTTCTGACGAAGCTCTACAAATACTCATGGCAAAGAAGGAAAAGAAGAAGGCCACTTGTAATACTCTTCTTTTTGCAAACAATAGTGAAGATAGCGAAGGTAAAATTGTGGATCTACAAGAAGCTCTCAAGTCTAAAGTTGAAGAACTACAAAATTCAACTAATAAACAAGAAACTATCTACAAAGAGATGACCTCTCAAATGAAAGATCAAATAGAAATGTTGAATGGACAGGTGGACAAGTATCAAAGGTTTCATACTTATGCATCCAATCGAATTAAAGAACAAGAAGCAGAAATCAACGATCTAAATGCAGATCTCGAAAAATCAAGCAAGAAGAATGAAGGACTTGAAGCTGCAATCATCTTTCTACAAACAGATCTTGAAGCATCAAATAAGAAGAATGAAGAACCTCTGTCATTTGAAAAGGAAGGCCTTGAAGCAGATATCATCTCTCTCAAAGAAGATCTGGAAAAATCAAATAAGAAGAATGAAGAGCTGCAACAAACATGTGAAGAAAATGAAAATTGGTTGAAAGAAGAGATTCTAAATCTGAAGGATCAAGTAGAAGATGGAAGAAGGAAAGAAGAAAGCATGACAAAACAATGTCAAGCCTTGGAGGTTGAGGTAAACATTCTCAAAGGTAAATTAGAAGAAAAGGTTAAAATTTTGAGGTTTCATGATAGTACTAATATTTTGGACAATATACTGAGTAATCAAAGGTCTCCTGCTATCAAACTTGGTCTTGGTTTCCATGAAACTGTTAAAGGAGAATCTAGCTCACAAGGAGGTGCTAAAGAATCAAAGGACATCAATGCAAAATCTAAAGTGTTGAAAGAGTCAAAAAATCAACCAACAATCATGAATTCTCAAAGGAATTCATTCAAGAACATTGAATGTTTTAAATGTCATAACTATGGGCATGTTGCAGCAAATTGCAGAAGCAGGACAATTCAGCCACAAACAAACAGGTACTCTGGTAGCTTCAAGGGATATTGTTTCTCTTGTAACAAGTATGGACATAAAGCAGCTGATTGTAAAAGGAGAAATATTAGAAATACTCATCATGATTCTTATGCTTATTTCTCTGGACACATGAGATGTTATTCTTGCAACAAGTATGGACATGTAGAAAAGGAATGCAGGTTGAACAGATATGAGAAATTGGATAACTTCCAGCACACAAATAGAAAGTTTAAACAAGTCTGGAAAAAGATGGAGGGATGGAATAAGAATCAATTTAGAGAAGAAAAGGATACTTTTGTGGATGCTCTAGAAGACAATGATTTTCTTGAAGAAAACACTCAATTCAAGGACCGATCAGAAACGTAGGGAATTCTGACCCTACTGCAGTCATCCGCTTCTGAAGCTTAGTTCTCTGATTGACTGCAGGAATGATGTGAGATACATTATGAGATTTAGTAATGTATCGTCACAGGGGGAGCAATGCATGATGACTCTCATGGTTGATTTGATTGCTTTGAGTATATGAATTTCTGACAGTGCATCTGGTGTAAAGAAAAGACAGGAACAGAAGGTAAATTTGCAGGAGGAGATGAAGGTGTGAAATTTTCTATATTTCACCTTCCATACGCGGGTTCTATGAAACAAAATCGCGTATACACGCGAGTTCCAGCTGACACAGCCGCGTATGCATTGATGATAAGGAAATTTATCTGATAGTTGAAGATCTGGAGCAGAGATCCAGGGGGAGCATCAGTCTGACTGCTGATGATTGCTCTGTTAACATCATTCTGGTTATACTCATGATAATGAAATGATACATGGGTTCTTGTTTGAATGAAGCCTGGTTGCTTTATGATGAAGAGCATTCATTGTTGAGATGAAAGTCTTATAATTCAGAGATGAGGACAGAACATGAAGAGATTGTTGCTGATGACTTGTTGTTGAAGGTATTTCAGTTTACACAAGTTAAGGAAGAGCACTGGTTTAGGGGGAGCAGCAGGTTGAATACTAATGATTGCATTGTTGGCAATATGACTACTTATTCCTTGGTTTTTGTGATACTCATGCTCAAATGATGATGACTTGGTACTTGGATTATTATGATGAGAATTTGAGTCCTGATTGCTGATAAGTATCTTTTTGTGCTCACACATGGATGACTTGGATGTCGTTGTTACTATGGTTGAGATCTTTTGCCTTCATGTTAAATCTTGAAGATCATGGTGATATTGGACCACATGGATAATTGCCTGAATCATATTTGAAGATGTTGTTTGGTATGATAATCTCTCTTGGAAAGAATATGTTGATGCTGCAAAGAGTTTGAAGACTTGGTCACTATTATGCTACAACCATTGGATGACGCTTGAAGACACAACTACATTGTCCTATCTGTCTGCCCTCTCATGGTCCAGGGAAGCAGTCAAAATATCTCAGAAAGAAGTTGAACACTGGTTTTTCCTCACAGAGAATCAGATCTGGTTGAATTTTAGAAGATGGCTTGGGATACGCGGGTTTCCTAAAACACAGTCGCGTATGTACGCGAGTTCATGCACAGAAAACCGTGTATGTCTGATTGCTGACAATTTTTCTTGAAGTCAGCTCTCTTCAGCACAGCTGCAGTACTGTTTGGTATCTTTGGTGGTGTTCCAGTTCTCATAATTCTGTTTCTAATGTTTTGATGAAGGTGCCTTGATGATTTGTTGGTGGAAGTTTTCAGGATGCACAAACTAAGGGGGAGCCTTAGTCATTTGGAAAGATTGCTTGGTTGCACAGATTCAGGGGGAGCATTAGTTGTGCTGAGTATAATGCATTGCTGGCATTATGGTGGTTCTGATATATGATCTCTCTTGAGGTCTTTTTGGTATTGATTATGAAAAGTCATATTTGTATTTTAATGAAAAGGTCTGGTTGAGACTCATGTTGTAAAAATGTAATATTCAGTCATGTAAGGACTTGTCAAATTTGTAAACCCACTTGGTTGGGTAGCTGAGTTGAATTGTGTAAACCCACTTGGTTGGGTACTCGAAGCTCATATGTAAATCCACTTGGTTGGATATTTGATGTAAGTATGAGTCATTGGTGATAGGAACTTCATAGAGTCATGTACTTCATTGAAAATATGTTTGAAGATTCATCATGAACTCAGGGGGAGATTGGTCACTTCAGTATACATCAGATCTGCAGAACGCTTCTTCTACATGAGGAGAAAAGGGGGTGAGTGTGTTGGTTTTGATCTGCTGGTTTTGTCCTTTGCCCTTGATGTCAAAGGGGGAGAGTGACATGGTGTTTGAATGAAGATAATGATGTGCCCTTTGCCCTTGATGTCAAAGGGGGAGAGGAGTGACATGGTGTTTGTATGAAGAGAAGATAATGATGTGAGTGACATATTTGGGAGAGTGACATGGTATCTATCTGCTGTGGTAACCAAACACCATCATGGTTGCCATCAAGTCCAAAGGGGGAGATTGTTGGAAATATGATGCAGGATGTTGTCCTTGATGGCAACCCACTAAATGAAGATGAAGACATGTGACTATTGACATGTGTTTTCCTTGATGGCAATCCACCTGATGATGTTATTCTTGACTTGATGGGCTTGGTAAATGATGTAAATCTGATGTGATATGATGCTTATTGATATTATGATGTTGAGTGTTGTCCCTAAAAGGCAACCCTCTTGATAAAGATGATGGCAACTTACTTGATGAAGTTGTGCTTGATAGAATATGGGTTGATGAACCAAATCTGATGTATCTACAGTGTGTACAGAAGGCAATGAAGAAAGGAATTCAACATGTGCTAATTCTATGATGAAAAAGAGTATATTTCTTGGTATACGCGGATTGGCCTAGGGAAAGTCGCGTATGCACGCGGAAAGGATCGTTCCAAGTAGCGTATGGGCTAAAGCGCTCAAAAAGTACAAAACCAAGGGTAATCACCATGGTATTGACCCATTTTATTGGGTAATGATCCGCCTAATTGACCCCGTCCAGGTAGTTTTGGGCTTTTGGTATTGTTTTGGTCCATGGTATTGAAAAAGGGGCTCATGGTATTGAAAAAGGGTAAACCTATATAAGGAGAAGAAATTCATTGTGTAGATCATGAGTGTGGGTGCAAGATGTCTGAGCTTGATTGAATACTTCTCTCTGAAGTAGATCTGAATGAAAAGGGTTACACTTGAAGATGAATCTGAAGGTATGATGCACCAATGATGAAGAAGGGGATCTAGATCTGAAATGCACTTAGATCTGCTTATGGAAGGCCTAGATCTATGATGAGGCGAACATCTAGGTGAACATCTGTCTGAAGTAAAAAGGGTAAATCTGAACTGAAGATCTGATCTGATGAAGTCTGCTGCTCTGTAATGATTGAAGATCTATATGCTACTTCGCCGCGGAGGAAGCGCGTATATACGCAGCTTCTATGAAGGAAAAGCGCGTATGCGCAATAAAATATACATTGAAGTATACGCTGTTGTGTGTGGACGGAAGCGCGTATATACGCGACATAAGTGAAGGAAAAGCGCGTATGCAAACTAGGGTTTGCTGAAGCAAGGGGTATGAAATATCTGATCTGTTATACTGTGTTTCTGCTATCTGATCTGTGTTGATAAGTATCTGTTGGTGATGTATGTATGTTCTTAAAAGTATGGAAAGGGTCTAGTCTGGAAATATGATGAAATGTGGTCTGTAAGTGGTGTTCTATTGAAGTTGTTGGATCCAGTGTGAAAATTGATGAAACGTGGTCCAAGGTGGTGCTGAAGGTTGTATCCTTCAGTCAGGGGGTCGTAGCTCCCTTCCAGGAGAGGCTGGTAAACGAGTCAGGGGGTTGGAGCTCCCTTCCAGGAGAGGCTGGTAAACGAGCGCAGGTGGGTGCCTGCGTGCTGGTCAAGTCTGCGCGAGCACATATGTTGTAAGATGTTTTCTCTATAATAAAATATTGAAGGCTGAGCAACTGCAGCGGTGGTTTTCTCCCGATTTGGGTTTCCACCTAAAAATCCTGGTGTTCATGTGTGATGCTTTATGTGATGGTTTATTCTGTTCTTACTGCACATGTTTACTATTTATTAAACATCTGATGAATGAATGATGGAATAATAGAAGTGAAGATTTAATGACATATCTAGATCTCTGTGTATACGCTAGTTTCATAAAGGGGATCCGCGTATATACGCTAGTTTACTGAAGGAAAGTAGCGTATGGGTTTTTAAGGAATGAAAAAGTAAAAGATTTGATTATGCAGTAAATACTGATTCACCCCCCCCTCTCAGTATTTTTCCCAACAACCTCACCAAAAAATTAGCGACTGTTACAGGTCAAAATACCTCCTCATCAGCTCAGAGGGGAAGACTAATATGGAAGAAGTACAAAGACCTAAATTAAACCTATTTCTGCCATGGTAACGCATATATAGAACAGAACAAGAGAGTTATAACGCAGGCAAGCAATACATTGGCTGCGTTAGTGGCTAGGGCAACGCTCTGTTTACACTGGAGGGACGCGTTACCCGTGTTTTAAGTTTGAATTGGGAAAAGAGCGGTGAGAAAGATTTGAATCTCCAACTTTCCCTCACAAAGGAGTCAGTGCACAAAGGAAACTGTAGAAGCACCAGTTCATTATTGGTCATTGCCATAGAAGATTGAACTCCAAGAGAGGCAAAAGCATGGAGATCAAGGAAACATCTAAGCCTTTTCCATTCCAAACTAGTGGAAAGAGAAGGGCAACAATGGCCTTCTCCCTCTCCTATAAGAAGGAGCTAAAGGCTCTTAATTGAAGGTCGAAGGATTGCTCAATGTTCTTGTATACTTGTGGAATAGAGAATAGTGTGACATTGTGAAGGCCAAGGGTCAAAGAGGCTCCTAGAGAGCTTGTTGGCTTGGACTTCTTCACTTGATAGAGAAGAGAGATTGGGAGACTGAGGAGGGCTTGGTACAACCGATGGTTGTAATCCTCCTTCTTTCAAAATCAATAGAAATATGTTCGTTTTGTCCATTCGATGCTTAATGTTATATTGTTGCTTCAATATTTGCTTAGTATGATATGAATGGCTCAGATGTGTATAATCTAGATGTTTATTATTGATTTAATTGATAGAATACTTGTTATATTAGAAATTACGCGGGTGCTTTGACTGATTGCAGGACTCCGATTTGGAGCCGGTGAAGAAGGACTCTTGCTTTGCTGCGTAGCGTTCTCCAAGGGATTCTAAAGCTGTCAAAGAGGTAATTATCTATTGTATTCCTTCAAGTTATTTCAAGCTAATATGAACATGCTCATGCCATATTTGTGAACAACATAGCTAATCTTACTGTCGCCTCGGCACCGGAAAGCCCACGAGAGGGATATACGAAAACCAACCACCCAAGCGAGCTTTACCCTATAGCGTAATTGGCGACTCCATCGGGGAGTGTCCCCATAGTTCTCGGACTATTTTTCCCTTCATTTCTTCTCTCCTCTCGTTCGGTATCCTTCCAACCATTTTTTGATGCCCGAGTAGACATACCAAACGCTTGCGCAGTTCAATCCTATTCCCCGTCCGGCCAATCGAAGAGATTTTCCCCGGTTAACGCGACCTAAGTAGTTCATCCGGTGCGTTATAATCGCGGTCTGAGGCTTAAATACGGTGCATTATAACGTTGTATTTTCTCACGTACAGTAGCGTTACTCGGCCAAAAAACCCCGCTCGTTCACTACTCGTGACCGTGTTTTAGCCGTAGAGTTTTTTGGCCACCGTACCTTTCACGGACCGAATCCCCGTGCTTGTTTACTAAAGCCGGCATTGATTATTTGTTTCTCTTATTTAGTTAGTGTGCAAAGCATTTACTTTTTTAAAGAGAAATTTTTTTTTCTTTCTACATATTCGTCGAGTTTATTCGAAAGTTTAGTTCACGTAGCTCGTTAAAGAGGTAGATAGAAGTCCGAATCATGAAAGTTGAGTCGTGTTATTTACATGTTGGTGGATGGATGATTGATAAAGAAACACTCTTCATTGAAGTTAATATTTAGAGCATGTTTTGCATGGTTTATTGAGTCGCAGTCTCACTATACTTCTTACGTCCATTCCCCCCTCCGCAAGACTAATAACAAAGTACACTAAAAACAAAACGATAATAAAAATCAATCTAATAAATCTTTTTGAGCTCACACAAATAGTAGTTCGAGCTAGGATCTTGGGTTAGGAAAGTGAGAAAACTACCCAAGATTTCAAAACTTGAAAACTAGAGTCATTAACGAGTGAAATCCTCGTTGCACTCACATTGTGGGACCGTTCCTTTACCGGAGCTCGGCGCGAGACAACACTTGGGTGCACTAGAAGGTAGCCCGCCTTCGACCGCATCCGTGGGTGTGTTATATATTGGGGGTTCCCTTCGGGGATGTCGAAACTAGATCTGGGGATCTAGGTATTTCGCCCATATAGCACTAACTGTCCTCGACCGTGGACCCCCACGATGATGTCCGTGATTTGAGGTATCCTTAGTGGCCATACTTTTAGGGACTTACACAAGGTGGCCGGGACGGGCTGTCCTCGGTACTCGAAAGCACGTACGGACCTACTCGTCTTCGGTCTTTAGGAGGGTACTCGTCTTCACGAGAGTGCTTACACCTATCGTCCGGGGTTCGGGTGAAGCTCTAGAGTAACCGTAACTATACTTTCGACCAACCCTCTCCGTATGCTATTGTGAGGCTGGATTTCATCACCGAAAGAATCGGTAGTACTCGGGGACGGGGCACCCCTATACCGGTCTGCTTGTCGATTGATTTTAGAGAGTCTTTTTCTTTTTTAGAAAGTGTGTGGTTACTTGTCACTTGATACTTCATAATATATCACATTTTAATAAAATTTGTTAAAATTAAACTCGGTCACCATGGCATCCCCCGACCCACGCCATTTGTCTCGACGACGACGTAAGGTCTACCTCCTCTCACTCTAGAGGAAAGATTGAACCTTGGTGAACCCGAGCCTTCTACGGAAGAGCGAGTCTCCTCCCGACTAATCCGGATTACCACATAGACCCTTATCAGTCGGAACTCCCGAGGACCCCTTTCACCGAAGGCGTTGTACCTAATTACAATCCTCCACTCACCGATCTAGTTAGGACCGGTGATAATCCAGATTCCACCGTGCCAAGATATGTACGCGGCAACACCAACATCTATTTTTCCACCGGTATCCACTGATGGTCGATACCAATGGCAACCATTCCCGGTTCGCCATCATCCTCCCCGCCGGTGGTCGCTATATGTCGTTATCGGGTAACCCCGTGAGTCAACATATGCCTACCCCCAACCCTATGGTCAACACAATCGTCGTATTTTTCACCGAACCCTTCGGCATCTACTCCTACCGTGATCACGTTGGGGACCACGGTAGCTCCTCCCACGAGAACGACTACTTCGGTGCCCTTTAGTAACCCTTTCGCTTGGAACCCTGCGTTGAGTTCAAACCCCCCGGCCACTACACCAGAGGGGCGATGTTATCGATACACGTGTAGCGGGGAATATTTCTCTTCCTATGCAATCCTTAGGACAAATGGGACAACCCATTGTAAATAATATCCCCTTAAGTGGTTCAAACATAGGTGTAGGATCTATACCGTTGCCAAATTATGCAAATACTAGTATGCCTGCGGGAAACTCTATTGCATCCATTTGGACTAACCAACCCCAACCTCTCGTCCGGGAGTGGGAGGGCACTTTTATGCTTTCGGGGGCAACCAACCATTTGCCCTCGATACACTATGCCCCTATGGACAACAACCGTATGTTCCTACTCCTCCACCTATGGGAGGTTTTTATCAAAGTCCCACTTACCCTTCGGTAACACATGGATGGGAGGACCCTATGGTCCCAATAGTCGGCCCATACTCGCCTTGGTTATACTCGGGGGAAAAATCCACAATTTCCATTCTTGGCAGACTTTGGACATACCCGACATCCATAAGCCGACGAACGATCCCATCAACCATAACTCGCTTTGGCCTCCAATACCGCATAAGATTCCTTCCGATATCCCGAAGTTCGACGGGAAGCATGGGGAACGACCCGGCCGCACACATCACTACCTTCCATTTGTGGTCCATATCCAATTCCATGGTAGATGATAGTGTCCGACTTCGACTAGTTTTTCCCCGCACCCTTACGAGCAATGCCGCCAAGTGGTACATTGAATTACCACGTGCCGCCATCAATACGTTTGGCGCTTTAGCGACGGAGTTCTTAAAGAACTTTCAACTACCAATTAGAGTGGAAACCGGAACGAATTGTTAACATCACCGTGCCAAGACACCGCCACCCACATCTCCGACCATATTCATGAATGGAGACGTAGGAGGAGGCTTGTCAAAGCGCCAATACCGGACCATCTCTTAGCCAATTGGTTTTGCAAGTCTCTTTTTACCCCATATCTCTAAAGACATTGTCCTTTCTAGTGCGGTGACAGAAGATCAATGTATTCGTCGTGCTCAGACACTGGATTTAATCTATTCACAATCCGACGATGCTTTACGATCTGCTTCCCCATGCACGGTAACCCAAACCCTCCGGGCTAGTCGGAAAATCCCGAGCTCATGCTCGATGGTCTCTTTGGCACGATCTCCGGTGTAGCCACCAATCGGGCCTCGGGGGGCAAACCTCCCATCCATCCTCGATTGCCACCGCCCCCCATCAAACGACTCCTCTCCCTTCCGCAGAGGTAAATTCGGTGCAAACCTCACAAAGACCTAGCGGAAAGAGTAAGAAGAATAAGAAGAAAACATCTTCTTTGGAAGAGCAGTCTAATAATCGGGAATAACGCTAATCACAAAAAATGCTGCTAGAAACAACAAAGGAAAGGATAAACCCATGAAATTTCCTTGTAACTGCGTACGGAGGACCACTTGACATACAAATGTCCTCGGTTACGGGAATGCACCGATTTTATTGCTAACAAGGATTCTGGGAGAACACCTGCCGTTCTTCACAATCCTTTCCCCAATCAACAGCAACAACATCAACATATGGTTGACAATCCGCCACAACCCCATCAACGGGGCAATCGTGGTTCGTATCCTTCTGGCGAAGGACCATCTGCCATTTATGGCATCGAGAGTATTGACCTTCAAACTCGCGCCAAGCTTTATGGAACTCCTACCATAGATGCTCAGGAACAAGGAACTAGTTCCAATCCGTCGCCGCCCAACGATTTACATATTGAAAGGCCCTCATCGTTGAACCCCGTAATTCGTCCCCCCAAAAGGGACACTTCGACGCACGACTCATAATACCTGCACGTGCAGCCCAAAACTACAATATTGTAGAAGATTTGGCATAGGCACCATCGCCTATGTTTGCACTTGAAGTATTACAAACTCGTCTAGCCACAAAGGAAAGCCTTGCTTTCGGCCATTGGTGGAATAGATCCCCAGGATTCCATGCTAGCGAGTCTTTGATATGGAAAAGGCTAAACCTCGCCTCTCGCATCAACTCGCATTCCGAGTGCGAGGGTTGTGTCGAAAGGGAGACCCATCCATCGCATCGTCATAGACGAAGGTGCTTCGACTCGCGTTATGTCACAAGCTTGCTCGGCTGAATTTAGGTTCTCCTACTCTAACCTCGACATCGAATTCCCTCAAAGCTTTCTATGGCCACACTTTCCTACCAAAAGGATACCTTGCTAGCTTTCCCATCACTCTGAGTGGGAAAACGGTAAACGTGGACGTTGAAGTCGTAGAACGTCATCTCCACTATAATCTATTGCTCGGTCGCAGTTGGTCTTATGCTATGACTGCCATCGTGTCTTCGGTCTTCCGTCTAAACATATTTCCATTGGATGGGAAAATAGTCACGGCCGACCAGCTATTCTTCTGCACCCCTGATTATTCCACTTTACCAAGTAGCTCTGTACCCCTAATAGGAGGTTTCCCCGACTCTTACGTCGGTACCGGTACCGGTCTTCGAAGACATCTTCCCCTACCGGGTTGTTTTCCTCTACCACCGCCGCAGATCCCAAACACGGTTGCAATGATATCCACCTCTTCGCGATGGCTCTATCGACCCATGGATGATCCGACACCTTTAGATATTGATTCCTATGGAGATCGATGCCACTTTCGCCGCTGATTTGGCTTACCAAGCCATCCAAACCGCATCCGAACCCTCCACGCGGTATGGTTTCGACCACGTACGACCCTCTCTCCCATAACGAGCTTCTCTAAGGATCTCCTCAATGAAGTCCGGCCTACGGACGAAGCTATTCGAGAGATCATGTCATTAGAAGAACGACCTTGGGAGAGTTCCACCATCGTGCTTCGACGATTGATTTGGAGGCGATAAAAACTGAAATCCCGTCTTTTGACCAACCTGAGATAGTTCCCTCCTCTTATACGACTGTCCACACTGTCGATTCAGAAGGGAACATGGGTAATCTTTCCAAGACGCTACTCATTGATATCTCGGTCAAGATAGGTATCATGGAAAATATTCAGTATTTCTTTTCAAATATCACACCTTTCCAACTTGCTTTCAGCCTGGAGGCAGTACTTCCGATTGAGTGTGAAATCCCATCACTTAAACTAGCGGTTGAACTCCTGCCTGGCACCACCACCATAGAAGAGCGCTTGCTCTCGCTCGATCATTTGGACGAAACTCATCGAGATGCTACACTAGCACTCGAAGCTCACCAGCGCCGAGTTAAAGCTCAATACGACAAATCTATCAAGCCTCGTTCTTTCCAAGAAGGCGATCTTGTTCTACTTTATGATAAAAAACACGACCTCTTGGGGGCAGGAACACTCCAACCATTGTGGCTCGGTCCTTACATCGTTACTAAATCCCTCTCAAAAGGAGATTACGAACTACAGGACTGTAATGGAATTCCACTCAAGGAGCCCCGCAACAGGCTCTATCTGAAGAAGTATTTTTCCTAGTTTCGCACTAGGCATATGCTTTGTAATTTTATGTATATAAGTTTTGCCTATTTTTATTTTGATGCTTCTGGATTATTTGTTTGGTTTAAGGTGTTTTTCTCATGTAATCTTTTTCTTTCACACAGATGTCATCACATTCGTTATCGTACGTCGGGTATGCAGACGGTGCTAGTCGTCACACTAGACACATTGCTTCAGCTGCTTGGGTTCTCTATACTCCTGAGTCGGACCTTCTTGGTTCCGGGGGGATCTTCCTGGGTAACGCCACCAACAATGTGGCCGAATACATGTCAGTGATCCAACTCCTCACGGAAGCGGCATCTCGTGACATCTCCGATTTAGTGGTCAAGTTAGATTCCCAACTCATCATTATGCAGCTAAACAATCATTACCGCGTCCGCCACCCTGTATTGTTGCGTTATTTTTTACGAGTGCGACTTTTAGAACGTCAATTTCAAACAATCACATTTGAGCACGTTCCTAGAGAATTTAATGCATTAGCTGATTCTTTGGCAAATTATGTGTTAGATTGGCATTTGTCACATTTATTGTAAAAGATTTACTCATGAGTACGTATATTTTTATCCCATCAAAAAATGCATAAAAATTTAAAAACACAAAATCACCAAATATATATATATATATATATATATACATATGTCATGTCCAGTACACAGTAAACATTAAAAAGAAAAAATCTCCCAAAACTTGGGGTGTTTTACAAAATTTGGCTACACTAAGCCATGCTCTGACACTAATACATCTACTCCACCAGCTAAGCCTGATGCTCATAATAGCATACAACTGCTCTAGCTATCCTCCTCAGAGGAACCAGGTATCTCTCCGGCACAGCCACAGTATGCCGCTGCAGACGAACTAGAACCTTCCGCATAGGAAGCGGCGGTATACCCATGCTCAGACCCTCCAAATTCCTAGAGAGTTCATGTAAAATTTGGGTATCATCGTCGTCGCCGGCTTCCGCATCCTCTACAGGTGCGCCAGCCCCGGGTAGTTGCAATCCTCGCCGTGCATAGCGAGGGGCCCCAGCTGGACGGACAGGTGCCACATCTGTGTCAAGCAAGCAAAAGTTTCATGTAAAAACTAAATTTTCACCCCTTTCTAAAACAATTTTTTTTTTACATAAACATTCAAAAGCTAAAAAACAAAAACTTCTTTGAAAACAACTGATCATTTTTTCTTACCATCGGGCCCCACTGCGTGCCAGGGGGCAAGACTAGCTCAGGGTCGCCTATGAAGTTCATCCCTGCATAGGGATAATCCTCAATCATGATGATCTGAGAGTCCAGCCAATCAAAAAATCCCTCATCAAAACAGTGACGGACGGGACCCTCTCCAGTCCGTGGAAGCAAAGTGGCCCACCGAGCCTGCCTCGGCTCGCGTGGACCTAATGGCGTTGTAGGGATCCTGGGCCTCATCAGTGGTATCCGCTCCAGTATGAAAGAAACAATCAGTGTACCGTACCCAAACTCTCTTTGAGTACGGGTCTTGCATGCAGTAAGCTCTGCTCGGACCCAACGGACCACACCGTCACACCAATCGAAAACCTGAGGCTGCATACAATCCAAGGCTAAAAGCATCTGAGCCTTGGTCGCCACATGCCGACTCTTGGCACCTGCCAAGTGAACAATCATCCATAGAATAGACCGCAAGGGTCTCAAAGTCACCTGTGCAATAGGTATTTGGTTACTCACAGCCTGGGTGCCATGTATGCAGTGCGCATGGATCAAATCAGTAGTGGAACGAGGGTCAGCTCTGGACCCCGTCAAATTGGGCCACGCCCCACGACATGACAAGCCGGTCAAAAAGTAAACATCATCTTTTTCGATGGCGAGATCGTTGCCACCAATCCGAAAGACATGATGCCGTTCGTCCCAGTGCTCGATCAGCCACCTTAGGAGGTCCTCTTGTCCCCTCATCAGTTCTAAACGGGCATACTTAAGCAATCCACACCTCCGGAGAGCCATTAAAATTGCTGCATCCGTCACCATCTCTCGTTCTTCCCGCTCATTCTCTCTCTCTCTCGCCAGATACTCATGATTAACAGCTGAACACCTGCAAATGAAACATTTCCAACCGATTAAAATTTGCCTGGACCACTTCAAAAATGGAAAAATTGAATTGTTAGAAAGCGTGTTGCGCCTAACGCGGGAGATAATACAAAACAGAGCGTTCTAACGCGTACTTTCCTCACGGGTTATGCGTTTAACGCGGCTGTTGTACTCCTGACCCGCGTTAGGCGCAAATATTTTTCTAGGGCCTCAAAATTTCCTAATTTTGAACCAGCAAAAACTAAAAAATTGGCAATTAAATGATAACAGGAGGCTCTAGCTCTTACCTAGATCTCGTGGAATAGAAAAATGTTGCCCGGATTGACCGCAATCATCAGCTGAAATTTTCACCCCTTTTCCACTCCAGAGCTTCTTCACAGCACTCGAAACAGTGAAAATGAAAGTCTTTTTGACCTTCTTATAGCAAATTCTGGGGCATGACTCTCTTAAGTCAGTCGGAAAAGTCATGATTTTTCGCTGTACACATGTCGCAACTCTCGAGATTTGGTACTGATGATTCTAATAAGGGATCGAGATTTATGAGCATACATACTCATGTTTTATCGAGCATTCTTTTTATGGTATTTTTCTTGCTCGTTAATCTGAAAAACCTCGAGTTCTCTTCTTCGGGCTCGTTAAACTTACACGAAGTTGGCATCGAGCGTTCTTTTTGGTATTTTCTTGCTCGTTAATTCGAAAAACCTAGAGTTTTCTTCTTCAGGCTCATTAAAACTATGGAGAAGTACTGAGCATTCTTTTTAGGAATCTTTTTCTCGCTCATAAAACCGAAAAAATCCCGAGTCACCTTTGTCAGACTCGTTAAATTATTGAGACAAAGAACAAGGAGCCATTCTTTTCCGCTTTTTTCAAAGCTCTTTAAATAGAAAAAGTAAATCGAGTTTTCTCCGCGTGACTCGTTAAAATTTCACGGAGGTACCGAGTTTTCTTTGTTGGACTCATTAAAATTTCACAAAGAATATTGAGTTTACTTCGTCTCCTCGTACTCATAACAAAATGAGGTAGACGTCCATTGAACATAGATTTCTCACTTTTCCGGATTCGATGGACTAACTAACGGAAAATGAACTGTTTCGGGCTTACTATTACCCCTTTGCCGTGCCCGGTTATCAAGACATGAAAAAGGTACCCCAATGGAACCGTCTTTTATGACATTTTTCAGACTCCCTAAACATGAAAAATTCACCGAGCTTTCTCGTCTGGACTCGTTAAACCTAATCAGACAGGACATGGAGTTGTCTTTTATGACATTTTTCAGACTCTCTAAACATGAAAAATTCACCGAGTTTGCTCATCTGGACTCGTTAAATCTAATCAAATGGGGCACAGAGTTGTCTTTCCTGACATTTTTCAGACTCTCTAAACATGAAAAATTCACCGATTTTACTCATCTGGACTCATTAAACTTAATCAGACGGGGAAAAATTTGGACAAAATGGATACTACCTCTGTTACATTTTCAAAAATGTCGATTTGGCAGCAAAATTCTTGAACATGGCACTTTCCAGAAAACTCTTTCGTAGTTAGCCGAACCCTACCATCTATGAGTATTAGCCTTCATTTCCCAGTGTCCCTGCACCGGTAAAATCCTAACACACTCTTTGGTGTTCAACACGCTTCAGCTGCCTAGTACCCTGATAGAGTGCCTTCTATTGTTCAAGCAGATCTCGCTATCTACTGCTCCTGTTATCAACCAAACCGTTCATTATGCCAGAAATTATTTGTCGTCTGACGTTCCCATTTACTCCTCCTTATCTCAAATCATAAACAAAATCAGTTGGTTTCCGTTTCGTGTTGACTGATGTAGGACGCCTCAGTGCCTACCTCTCAACAGATCACTTCCTATCGACTTCAACACCTTATCTAGGAAGTTTATCTAGAGACACATCAGTACCCAGATACTTGCAGACATCAGTGGCAGGTAGTCTTGTGTTTGATCAAGGGTCTTCATCATTGGCTCTTGGTCGAATGATTCTATGAGTGTTCGACTTCAACTCCTTTTATTCACACTCGCTAGATTGTACTAGGCATCTTAGGGACCATCATCATTATCGGTGGCCACCTTCGCGTCTGTTAACAGTTTTCATTATTGATTGGTAATCAGACGATTTCTCACATGTTCGATGACAACTCCCTCATTCACATGTTGAGAAATATGCAGTTTAAGTGAATCGGCGGTCAAGACCTTGGGGCAAAAGGCTACACCATTAAAGTTGTGTTCCCTTCCCCAAGCTGCGATATTGTTTATGGAGACAGCTTCTTCAGCCTGATCCTGTTATGATAGACACTTCCACATTGTGCCTATTGGTGGAAAAATTCTTTAGATCTCTATTCTAGAGAAATCATGTTGTTTAAAGCTACTGAGCATGGGACATGCCCGACTCTAGGAAAATACTATATTTTCTGACATATGTTGTTGTTTCAGGTTTTCCTCAGTCTTTCAATCTCTCTCTCTCTACAAATTATAAAGTATTTCAGCCATCATCTTCGTCTCTGACCTCACACTTTAGGGGGCATCTGTTACAGGTCAAAATACCTCCTCATCAGCTCAGAGGGGAAGACAAATATGGAAGAAGTACAAAGACCTAAATTAAACCTATTTCTGCCATGGTAACGCATATATAGAACATAACAAGAGTGTTATAACGCAGGCAAGCAATACATTGGCCGCGTTAGTGGCTAGGGCAATGCTCTGTTTACACTGGAGGGACGCGTTACCTATGTTTTAAGTTTGAATTGGGAAAAGAGCGCGGAGAAATATTTGAATCTCCGACTTTCCCTCACAAAGGAGTCAGTGCACAAAGGAAACTGCAGAAGCACCAATTCATTATTGGTCATTGCCATAGAAGACTAAACTCCAAGAGAGGCAAAAGCATGGAGATCAAGGAAACATCTAAGCCTTTTCCATTCCAAACTAGTGGAAAGAGAAGGGCAACAATGGCCTTCTCCCTCTCCTATAAGAAGGCGTTGAAGGCTCTTAATTGAAGGTCGAAGGATTGCTCAATGTTCTTGTATACTTGTGGAATAGAGAATAGTGTGACATTGTAAAGGCCAAGAGTCAAAGAGGCTCCTAGAGAGCTTGTTGGCTTGGACTTCTTCACTTGATAGAGAAGAGATATTGGGAGATTGAGGAGGGCTTGGTACAACCGATGGTTGTAATCCTCCTTCTTTCAAAATCAATAGAACTATTTTCGTTTTGTCCATTCGATGCTTAATGTTATATTGTTGCTTCAATATTTTCTTAGTATGATATGAATGGCTCAGATGTGTATAATCTAGATGTTTATTATTGATTTAATTGATAGAATACTTGTTATATTAGAAATTACGCGGGTGCTTTGACTGATTGCAGGACTCAAATTTGGAGCCGGTGAAGAAGGACTCTTGCTTTGCTGTGTAGCGCTCTCCAAGGGATTCTAAAGCTGTCAAAGAGGTAATTCTCTATTGTATTCCTTCAAGTTATTTCAAGCTAATATGAACATGCCCATGCCATCTTTGTGAACAACATAGCTAATCTTACTGTCTGCCTCGGGCACCGGAAAGCCCTGAGAGGGATATACGAAAACCAACCACCCAAGCAGTTTACCCTATAGCAGCGACTCCACTAGGGATCAGTTCGAGTTTGTCTTTTATCTATTAGATCTTATTCTTGGTCTTTTCTTGCTTAGCTTTCCTTTCTGGATTGTGTTGCTAAGTCTTAGGCCTCTATTCAGCCCTAGAGGATCAGTTTTTACCTCTGTTTTTCCAAATTTTCATCTTTTCATATTTGGCTTGATTGGCGCGGTTTCCAGCCTAACAGTCGCGCCCACTAGCACGAGTTTCCATTTTATCACCTGCACCATCCCTTGTTTGGCATGGATTACCGCGAGACAGTTGCACCAATTCCTGTAGGTGCTATGGTTTTCCTTGTTTTGGGATTTTTGGTCCATCTTGGTGTCTCTAGGTGTTTTATTCACTTGTTTTGAGTGATTTGGGTTTGTTTGTGACTGTGATCATCCTTCTCCATTCATTTGTTTGTCCATATCTTTCAACATCCTAACTTTAGGGCTTTCTAGTGCTTTGGTATGCTGAGCCTCCTGTTGGAGTTTAGGTCTCTTGTTTCGTGGTCACTTTCGTTAGTTGCTTGATTGCATTCAGCTCCCTGGGTCCATTTTGAGTGGTTGCCTTTGGTGAAATAAGTCTTGAGTAAGTCTTGTCTCTTTCATCCAGTTTTTCTTCCTATCACTCCAAGCATTGCTCACATTGCTTGTATGGGTCCATTTTGACATCTTTCTTCGATTTGAGAGATTGTCACATTGGTTTGAGTTTTTGTCTTGTTTTCTTTTGAGTTGTTTGAGTTGTTTTGTTTCGACACTTGCATTGGAATTCTCGAACTAGTGTGAAGATCCGTTTTTCATGTTATTTAGTGCACTATTTGCTCTATTACATTGAAAAAAAAAAAAAAAAATTGTGCTTGCATTTGTTTTGTTTGCATTATAGAATTGAGAAATCTTTTGCATAACTAGCACTTGGCATTCTAGGAAAGGTTTTTCGTTCTCATTAGTTTTCATCAGGTTCTGTAGTGAATAATTTTGTGTGTTTTCATTTTTTGCTATCGCTTGAAATTCCTAACCTTCTCATAGATAGCTCTTCATTGAATGAAATGGTATTTTATGGCATGTAGCTTGCATTCAGGAATTTGTGAGATCCAACATTCGGTAGGACCTTGGAACATAAATACAAGATCAACTTAAAAGTTATTCAATTAACCTAAGGAAACATTGAAACTTAATGAAAAATTTAGTGTTCTAAGTTAGAGACGTGTTCTGGCATCTTAAAACCTAGCATCTGTCGCTTGCCATCTGGCTTTAGACAGTGCTAGTATGGACTTCTGCTCCCCGTCGCCGTTGAGTATATAAAGAGAGACCCCTATAGGTTGCAATCCTTTTATCTGTAGGAAGCCGAGTCTATCACCTTGTAACCATGATACACCGAACACAACATTCAGGGAGACTAACTGCACGTACATCAAGTCCTTGGTTGATTCTTATTTCATTTTATAACCAAGGTGTATATGGCAGTTCACGGGGACCTGGTACACCCTTTTACCTAGACTACCTGAGCAGTCATTTTTTATCTTTACTGACTCCATAAACTTGAAAAGATCATCGAGCACTTGTCCTTTCACACTCATTTAAAACTGAAAGAGACTAGAGTCATCTTTGACTGTTTCTCGACTCTTAAAACATGAAACAACAAAATTTTGTTTCAATGTGGTAAAATAAACTACCTACGATTACACGCCCATTAAAGATTGATTACTTGGTTTGTATTTGTTTTTCCTTGGTTTTGATCCAAGTTTCTTCATTTTAAATCTTTTTTCCTTTTCTGGTGTACTACAGTCACAGTGGCGGAACCATCGGTTTCATCTACTGGCAGTCCTTTCTCGGACTATTCATCCGAAACTTCACAGATCTCCGAGTTTGCTGAGCTTCAACAACCTGTAATCCCATTTGAGTATCCCTTTGGGGAACCAGTTGAGTTCCATTGGCCTCTTTCCAATGCTTGGTCTGGATTTGGGGTTGGGGAACATTTCCCCCCTCTTACATTGGGATCACCGTTTTTGGTTGCTATCATACCTCCTAGCCCCCGTACTCTTTTGCAAGATCTTACGGCGGATATAGACATGGATTCATCTGGTCCTAATTGTAGTGAGGGTATTCCAATTTCCGATGAACAATACCAACTCTTCCCAGAAGACATCCAAATAGAACCTCCTCAATCTTCACCTTCGGTGTCACTTCCAGCTGGGTATAGGTCTTTAAGTTAGATTATGGCTGGTATTGCCTCCATGGAAACATCAACTCCATCAAGGGGTCGGGTACTTCCATCCTTAGGGATGTCTCCAATGACACCTGTCTCATCATCGACACCTTTTTTCATGTCTATTTCCACTAGGCCCACTGTCTGTGTGGTTGCTTCAGCACCAGTTGTCACTGCATAGTCATCAGGAGTTTCAACTATGGTAGAAACCTTGATTGCCATGGAAATACTTGACGACCTTTCGTTTGAGGAGTATTGGCTGACCGTTCAGCAGCAAAACTCCCAGACTTATCAGTCCCCTCAAAATCCTTATAGGTCTTATTTCTCTCATTATGGTGGCGACAGTACCCCGATTTATTCACTTCCAAACAACATGATGAGCAAGGAAACCCTGTCTACTTGCCTGCTCCTGACGCTTATCAATTTCTTTCTGGTGTTATGCATCCCTCTAACCAACAAGGACAACCATTTCAGGGACAACCTTCAGTTTAGCAGGTGTATGCATATGACCCACAAGGGCAACCCTTATAGGGACAACCTTCGGTCTAACAAGCATTGTTTTACAGCCCACAAGAGTAGCCTTACAATCCTCAAGGTCAACCTTTGCCAGCCCAGCCTGTGATCCAACCAGGGAAACCTCAAGGACCAACTGGGCAGCCAGTATATCAACCCGAACCTTCATACGGTCCTGGGGGGCAGATTCATCCATCTCAACCTTTTGTGCAATCTCAACAGCCTTATCTTCTGATTAATCCAAATGTTGCACAGCCAGGTCCCTCTTATGGTCCTTCTCTAGGTCAACCTATTTATCAGGCACAACCTGGCCCACCACAGCCATCAAGCCAACCCAATCAACCGGGGCAACCTGGGGGCCCTCAGCCATCAGTCCAACCTACTCAACTGAGGCAACTTGGTGGCCCTCATCAGACAGGTCAAGCTGCCCAGCCAGGCCGACCTGCACATCCTATTCACCCTGCTTAGCCACCGTTCTACTCTATCACGTAGCCAAATCAACCGTTGTGCCCGTCGTATCCAGCTCAGCAGGGCCCCACTTATCAGTAGCCTATTCAACCCCAATATCGACTGGTCTACAACCCGCCTCAAGGTTCTGCTTATTACCCTCCACCGCGAGGCTATACTTATACTTCGCAGCAGAATCCTTATGTTGCTCAATCGGGACCCTCGTATACTTAGAATCAGTATCCCAGTTATCAACCGCCGTATCTTGGTTCTTAGCCGCCATATCAATCAAATTATCCAGCTTATACCCCTTATGGTCAAAATCCTCTAAGACAAAACCAATGGGGGCAGAGTTATACTCAACCAGGATGGAGTATGGGTACGGGTCCTTACTGAGGACTTGCCATGTCGTTTAATCCTCAATTACATTTCCTCGCTACATTGGAGCTACCAGATGTGTCCAAATTGACAAATGATGCCATTCTTCATCATCCATATTGGATTCCGGTCCCGACAAAGGTTCCTGGTGATTGTCCCAAGTTTGAGGGCAAGTCTAGAGAAGACCCCCAAGCTCATGTCTTGACATACCATTTATGGTGTTCTTCCAATTCTTGGGTGGATGATTTCATTCAGCTCCGTCTCTTCTAGTGCACCCCTACTAGAGCTGCTGCTAAGTGGTATATCAAACTGTCGTGTGGCATATTTCAAGATTTTAATACTCTTGCTATGGCATTCCTAACTCATTTCCAGTTGTCGGTTCATTATGAAGCTGGGACGCATCTCCTCACATCCTTGAAATCAGACCGAGCTACCCATATCTCAGACCACATTCATTAATTGAGACAACGTCATCGTTTGATCAAGTTTGAAATTCCTGATCAACTTCATACTCATTGGTTCACTACCTCTTTTTTCAATCACATTGTGAAAGGCATCGCCATGGGAGCATGTGTAACCGAGGAACAAGCCATTGCTCGTGCCCAATACCTTGATTTAGTGTACTCTTAATTAGGCATTTTGTACGAAATCTTAACTGAAGCTCCACGTCCTGGGACCTCTAAAGTGCCAACTACCCCATTATTCGATGGCGTTATTGGTTCTGTATCTCAGACTTCACATAAGTCATCCAATGGGAAGCAAAAATCAAATTCTTCCAATAATTCTACTCCTCAGGCTTCCCCAGATTCTAGTAAAACAGCGGAGGTCAACACCGTTCAAGAAAATCCTATAGACAAGACTGCCAAGGGGAAAAAGAAGGGCAAAGGCAGGGCTAAATCTGATGCCCCAAAGCCGGAATTGTCTAAACCTTGTGCTGATGAGGGTTCACAGCAAAAGCCGAAATATCCCTGTCTCATTTGTGAAGAGGATCATTACACTAAGGATTGTCCTTGACGATCTGAGGTTAGTCAACTACTCAAAGGTGCTAAGGGAACTCTGGTGGTCCTGAAAGAACCTTTTCCATCTCATCAGACCCAGATGGTTGATCAATCGACACCATCTGCATCGTTCAGCTCTCAATTTTTCATGATGAACGGTTCTACACCTGTTTCCATCGCTACTCGGTCGAAGGATTATGTCAGATCACACGAGGTAGCTAGGAAAGAGGTCGTTGATGGTCCTCCTCCCCCACCTGCCTCTGGTCCCCTTGAAATTGAGAATCCTAGTGCTAAACCCATTATACGACCACATTCCAAAGGTGTTCTCCAAAAATCTTCTTATAATCCTAATGCCCGTGCTGCTTAGCATTATAGTATTGTTGAGGATTTAGCATAGGCACCTTCCATGATTTCTATGTTAGAAGTGCTCCAGAGTTTTCCTTCTCAACAGAAAGCATTTTTATCCATGATCGGCAGGATTGATCCTGCTAATTCTAGCCTTCTCTCTTTCAACCTAGAGAATTTCGTCCCCCGACTTCCGCACCAGATTGCGCTTGTTATACAAGTCAGTATCAACGGTCTCAACATCCATAGGGCCATAGTGGACGAAGGTGCATCTACTTGCGTCATGTCATCTGCTTGCTGGAAGGCTATTGGCTCTCCAGCCCTTAACTCATCACCCAATGCCCTTGAGGCATTCGATGGAAGGGAATCAAAACCCTTGGGTGTTCTCACTATCTTACCGATCACATTGCAAGGATGGACAGTCAATGTTGAAGTAGAATTAGTTGATGCCAAACTCAACTACAATCTTCTACTCAGTCGCAGTTGGACTCACGCTATGTTATGTGTTCCGTCCACCCTCTTTCGACTTCTAAAGTTTCCGCATGAGGGAAAAATTATCACTGTTGATCAGTTGTCATTATTTACCTTGTCTTCTGAGAACAACGTGCCATACGTGGATCAGATTCCTAATCCCCCTGATAGCATAGGGTTGGGTCTTTTCAAAGATCCCGCTCTCATGGGTATTTTTCCCTTTCCACCACCAAATACCATTCAAGTCAATATGGTCTCTCGGTCAGATGAAACTTGGATCATCCCTTCACCTGAACGGGTTGATTCGTTTAGAGATTCGAAGCCGTTTAGTCCCATCGAGATCAATTATTGTGAGCTAACAGCTACATCTGATTCTCCCCCTCCTGAAGCTGCTCCTTTGAGCATGTCTCTCGACGTGTATTCTCAATCCCCCTAGCTCGGCAATGTGGATTCGCCTGATCCTCTGAAAGAAGTGTTTCGATCTGACGAGGCTGTCATGGAAACAATGTTACTCGAGGATCTAATGTGGAGCGATGGTCATCATCGTTCCTTTTTAATGCCTTGCCTCGGGCCCATGTATAACTATCTTGAGCGCTTCACATCCCAAGTTCCTTCTCCACCACTTCAGATGCCCATTTCGAATCATGAATTCTTTGCGAAAGGTAACTTGGGGAACATTACTCAAACAATGCCTATCGACATCTCCGTTAAACCGGGGATCGTCATGAACATCCATATGGGAGTCACTTGCTCTTCCGAAGAAGTCCAAGTGTACACTAGTCTCTTTCGAAAATTCTGTGATGTTTTCACCTGGTCTTACAAAGAAATGCCTGGAATCGACCCTAGTATCATGGTGTACGAGATTCCCACCTACCTAGGTGTGAAGCCTATTCGCTAGAGTCTTTGTCCCATGCATCCTAGAAAAGTCGCCGCTGTCAAAGCTGAAGTTGAGAAACTTCTTAAAGTGGGTCTCATTTATCTGATTCCCCTGACTGAATGGGTTTCTAATATAGTTCCTGTGGATAAAAAATAGGGTCTCATTCATGTTTTTGTTGATTATCGTGATATCAATCGGGCCTTCCCTAGGGATAATTATCCCACCCCATTTATCGATCAGATCATTGACGATTGTGAAAGAAGTGAAATTTTTTCCCTTATGGATGGTTTCTGTGGCTATAACCAGATTAAAATTCTCCCATCAGATCAACACAAGACCTCTTTTATTTTCCCATGGGGAACATTCACATATAAGAAACTCCCGTTCGGATTTAAGAATGTTAGGGCTGCATTCCAACATGCAATGTCCTATGCTTTTCATGATATATGGCATATTGTCCAAGCATACCTAGATGACCTTCCGGCTCATTCAGCTGCGGGGAAGGACCACCCAGAACATATTAGTCAAATATTTCTTCATTGTAGACGCTACAATATTAGGCTCGACCTGCACAAATGTGTTTTCTGTGTCGACTCCGGTAGACTCTTAGGGTTTATCATATCTAAAGATCGAATTTTCCTTGACCCTCTTAAGGTTGAGGCTATTGTCATTCTCCCCTCCCTGTCCTTGTTACATCAACTCCAGACTCTCCAAGGGAAAGCCAATTTCCTATGTCATTTCATCCCAAACTACGCCGAAGTAGCCAAAGGATTTACATGACTTCTAAAGTGGGACATCCCTTTCTGTTAGGATGAGATTACCAAGCAGTATTTTGATAGACTTAAGACGTTGCTTTTCAATGCTTCGCTATTGCGTCCTCCAAATTACCATCGTGATTTCACCCTCTACCTAGTTGCTGCCTTCAGTACGATCACCATGGTATTGGTCCAAGAAGATGATGACGGTAACGAACATGTCATTTACTACCTGTCTCGGAACCTTCTCAACCCTGAAATGCGTTATACACATGTCAAGAAGTTAGCATTGGTTGCGGTCTAGGCCTTCCAACGTTTTCATCATTACATTATTTTACGCACGGTGACCATGATTTCTGATTGTAACCCCATGACTTATATTCTATCATAGAAGTTGTTGGGGGGGAAATACTCGAAGTGGATTTTCATCCTCCAAGAGTTTTATTTGGAGTTCACTACAGTCAAATCAAAGAAATCACTTAGGTTCACGGATTTGATTTGTTCTCTCCCTACCGACTCTGCTCCTTCTTCCTCTGAAGATCATATACTGGACAAAAATCTCTTCCTAATCAGCACCCTCGAACCATGGTATGGTGATATCATCGTGTACCTCCAAATGTCTACTTTCAGGTCTGAGCTAACAAAAGATGCCTGACGTTGTATTCAGCATCAATCACAACCTTATCGCATCGTTGGAGATACCCTCTATCGTTTCGGAGTCAATTATGTACTACGCCGATATTTGACCCTCGAGGAAGCGGAGAAGGTTTTAAATGATTGCCGCAGTGGCACATGTGGTGGTCACATGTCTAGTTATGCCACTGCACAAAAGATCCTTCGTGTTGGCTCCTTTGGGCCATATATTTTTAAATATTGCATCATTGCAGTACGTAAATGCCATAAGTGCCAGATTTATCAATGCAATATGCATGCACCACCTGTTCCATTACATCCTATCATTATCGTTGGCCCTTTTTCAAAATGGGGCATAGATTTTATGACGTGTAACCCTCATTCGGCCGGGGGGCATGCCTATATTATAGTTGCCATCGATTACTTTACGAAATGGGCCGAAGCAATGCCTACACTGGCTACGGATGGTAAGACAGCGGCACAGTTCATATTCAATCACGTTATTGCTTGGTTCAGTGTCCCTCAAGCCATTTTCACTGATCATGGTTCCCATTTTCGAGATTATATGATGGCGGAGCTAACATCTAAGTTGGGTCTGCGTCATGATAGCTCAACGCCTTACTATCCCCAAGCTAATGGCCAAGTTGAAGCTGTAAACAAGGTCCTTGTCACCATGCTTCAACAAACAATCAGGATTGACAAATCAAACTGGCATCTCATGTTGTTCTCAGTTCTATGGGCTTACCGAACATCGATAAAAAATGCAACCGGGTTTACCCCTTTTCAATTGGTATACGATCTAGAAGCTACGCTTCCGATTGAATGTGAAATCCCTTCAATTAAGTTAGCTGTGGAATTACTACCTGATACTTCACCTGACGAAGAATGTCTCCTCTATTTAGAGAGATTGGACGAAACTTGTCTCTTAGCTACCTTGGTCATCGAAGCATAGAATAAGTGAGTCAAAGCCCATTTTGACCAATCAGTTTCTCCTCGTTATTTCATCAAAGGCGATCTTGTTCTTCTATATGACCAAGCTCATGATAAGCTGGGGGCAGAAAAATTCCAACCCATGTGGCATGGGCCCTACATCGTTAAACGTGTGTTGCAGAATGGGGCTTATGAGCTCATTGACTATGAAGGGTGTCCTTTATCACAGCCCAGAAATGGGTTGTATCTGAAAAAATATTATGCCTAAATTATTCACGCGTGATATGTGTACATAGGTGATTATTTTCATGTTGTGTGCATGCTTTGGTGTGATGTGATTTGTGAGGTTTTTTCTGCTTATTTGGGTCTTGTTTGCTATGCATATGTCTATTTCCTCTTATGTCAGTTTAGCGGATGGGTCCTCCTGTAGTACCAGGAGCTTGTCTTCGGCAGCCTAGGTAATTTATGATCTTGATGGTGATTTGATTAACTTACAAGGTATTTTTATGGGACTAGCCACAAACAATGTCATTGAATATAGTGCAGTTTTGGAACTATTAACCGAGGTAGTCAACCTCGGCATATGCGCATTGCTTGTTAAGTTGGATTCGCAACTTGTTGTTCTTCAACTGAATGGTCATTATTCGGTTCGAAACCCATGCATTTTGAGATTGTATTTGCGTATTCATTTACTTGAATGACATTTTGATTTCATTACTTATCAACATATACCAAGACGAATGAATACATTAACATATGCAATAGCTAACATTGTGCTAGATAGAAATTTGCGCAATTTATAAAAACATCATCATATGTACATAGACTCATGTGGAAAATAGATGTATATATATATATATATATATATATATATAATTTGTTTACAATATGTGTGCATCATAAAACCCACAAAAATAATATATGTATGTTTCGGTTACATCATGAGACAACATGTCTCTCCAAAATGTGCAGAAATAAAGCCTAAATGCCTAGTCGGCATGGTGCTCATGATAGCACATCACCGCCCGTACCAACCGCCTCAGCAAGCGGTGGATACAGCTTGGAAATCCTATAGTGTGCCTCTGATAAGCTCAAGGTACGTCATCAAAACGGGCATAATCTGGGACCCCACAGGTGATTCCCTCCAGGTTCTGCACTAACTCCTTGTCAATACTCTCACCCTGAGGATCGAAGTCATGAGGAGTCCGCCTCACTATTGGAGACATATGCTCTGGGCCAACATCTGCATCCATATGATATTAACTGTCAGAACATGCATATATACTAAAAATTCATAAAACTCATAAAAATAAAAATGAGTCTTACCAAGTTCTTCATCCCAATCATCTCCCTCCGGGAGTGGGAGGTCTAGGTCTCCGGTAAAGTTTGTGCCAGTGTAGGGATAATACTCCATGACGATTAGCTGTCATTGGAGCCAATTAAAAAAATATGGCCTCTAGGACATCTGCTGGACACCCCCTGCTCTGGGCAACAGTGCCGCCCATCGAGCCATCCGTGGCTCTCTCAGTGGTGGCTCCAGGGCTATAGTCTCCTAGCGCTGAAATATGGGTAATCATTCCAAGAAGAACGATACCAGAATCGACCCTTACCCAAACTACTTTAGTTTTGTCTTCTTGAATTTAGTGAGATTCCATTTGATGTTCATGGTTACGGCCTCGACCCAATCGAACATGGTCGGGTTCATACACTCTGAAGAAAGAAGTAATTGTGTATTTGTGGCCTCGTGTGGTGCCTGTGATCCCATAGCCTGTGTAATGGTGTGTAGCACTACTCTCAGTGCTAGATCAAGGACGGTCTGATTTTCTAATTTATCGCTCCCTGTTCCTTTTTGTGCCCCTGGGCACACCCTATTCATGACCATTGAAATGCTTTCCCTAGAAGGCCTGGTACTAGTCAGAATAGGGACTGGACCCCTGCGTGACAGTCCAGTGATGAAATATACATCTGATACTTCGAGCTCAAGCTCTTGCTCCCGAAGTATGAATTTCTCCTGATCTTCATCCCAAATGTTGATAAGATACTGTAGCGATTCAGGCTGAGCCTGGAGACATGGCGTCAGGAAGAAATTTTTGAGCCCAAAATTCCTGAGGGCATTCATGCATTGCTCATTTTCTATTTCTTGTTCATCCTCTTCGCTATGCTCTCTCTCCTTCCACTCGATTACCATCTTTTTTCACTTGGTACCTGCATCAATTGATCATGGGAACATTATAAGCCCCTTTGGGTATTAAAATTTACATTCTATTGGTTGCATTTTTTGAAATTTGATGCGGATTTTGAGTTGCGTGGTTGGCGTGACTGTTTGGCTAACATTCGAGCCACCTGGCGCAACCCCTATGTGAAACTGGGCCGATTGGCACGAGTCCGTGCCCGAAACCCGCGCTAACCATGAAGCCCTAAATTTTGCCAATCCTCCCCTAAGGGATCTCAAATGGCAATAATATGTAATAAAATATAACTTAAAATATGGCAAAATAGGTCGGATCTTACCTAGAATAGACAGAATTCAAATTGGTCCACTGGATTGTTCACAATCGACGCTTGGAGATCGCAAAAGAAAAGAGTCAATGTTGCTTTACAAAGAGGTAAAAAGTGAAAGGTAAATCTTTTTTACCACTGTTGGTCTTTTATAACTTTTCAAAGTCCTAAAATAGGTTTTAAAACATATTTTTCGATATATTTTCATACTATTTTTGTGGAATATGTTTTACACACATATTTTTGTGCAGCGACAGGTTTTTCACATGGTTTTGACGAAGAGACGAGTTATATTTTATACTTTTTCGGACTTGGTAAAAACACGAAAAAGTCACTACTGGAGTCACCTTTCAGCTCTTTTCTGACTCTCTAAAACTAAAAATATTGCCAAGTCGCTTTTCATTTTGAGCTTGCTAGATTGGTTGTGAAGTGATATCTACCCAGTATACGTTTACCCATTTTTCGGGCTGGGATAGATTATTTATGAAAAAGGAATACCCTAGTCTATCGCAACTAGGAGGTTTTCTCAGACACAGTTTTCTATCTTTTCGGAGTTGAGGGACTATTTACAAAAAGGGACTGCTGGAGTTTTCTTTTCTACCTTCTTTTCAAATTCTCTAAATATGAAATGATGTTGAGTTCTTCCTTTGTCAGAATCATTAAAACCTGATGACATCAAACTCCGTCGTCATAACGTTACTCGAGTTCCTCCATCCTAGGGCTCGTAAAATGTACTAGGTTGGATTTGTCTGAAGGAGAAACTTACATTGCAAGTACATGCTATTCCCTTCAAGCTTGTTTTCAAAAATAATTTGGGTACTCGCTAGAAATGGTGGGGGAAAATGGAACCAAGATTGTAGTCGTGTTGGCAGTATGCCGCTCTTGAACATGGCACTTGTCTACATTCATGTCGGGTTGGGGACATCTCATCTCATTATTTGCTTGCTTCCATGGGTTTGGGCAATCTCTTTTGACCACTCATCTGCTCTTTGCCACATCACCATGACCTCAGATCCCTTGATGTCAAATACTGCCAAATCCAGTGTCGTGCCGCCGATATGTTCAAGAGAAGTTTGCCTCTGCAGTTTTCAACCTCCCTCTGATTCTCTGTTGGTCTTGATTCACAAACATCATATTCCTCTATCTCGTGTCAATGATGTAGGAAACATTATGGCCCACCTTCGATCAAGGTCACTTCCTTTCGACTCCAGCTCATTATCTAGGAAGCTGGTTTAGAGACTCCCTTCAGGTACCTTGGAGCCTGCATGCCTCAATGGCAGGTTCTTCACACTCGACGTAAGTTCCACATCATTGGCCTTTGATCGATTGACTCTGCGGGTGTTCGACATCAGACCACTATTCACATGCCATGGATTGTACCTTTTGTACCTTGAGAGCCATTGTAATTATTGGTGGTTTCTGTCACGTCTGTTAACAACTTTCATCATTGGCTGCTAATCAGACGATGTTATTGCATGTTCGACTTTAGCTCACATATTCACATGCTTGAATTTGTACTATTTTATAGTCGAGATGGAGTGCAAGACCCTGGGTTTTGTCTAATGAAATCCAGGCTACGGGTTCTTTGTGGATTATCATGACTTATAGTGACTCTTTTGATTGGATGGATGCGACCATACCTAAGTCTATTTATTGATCCCTACTGCTGGATGGCTATGTCCATACCTCGGATCTCATTATCTCTATACTCTATTATGGATGGCAGTGCCCATACCACATGTCATATATCAGATATATCAGTTGTATTCGTACTTGCAGGTTTTCTGACGGCAACGTTTTGGTTGAACATGTTCTCATAAAGCATTTCTCCACTCCCTCTCTCTCAGACCTCATGCTTTAGGGGGCATCTGTTACACAACAATTTGTCACCGTCCCTACAATCCCTCACCCCGCATATTGGAGGGTCTTTCCCGTGACCTGTGAGCAGTGTCATACTCTGCAAATATTTTCTTTGCATCCTTCTGCATAAGGATATGATTTCTCCTATTGAACATTTCCTCAGGAAGCACCCAAAAACCCATGTTTTTGCATTGGCGCAGGTAGACAATTCATCCCTTGTGCCAATGGGAAAAATATACGCTAGAGGTTGTGCCAGCTGACGCTCTGTCCCTGTGTTGTACCCACGCCAACCTATTTTGGAATGTTTTTTAACAAATTGGAGGGGGGAGTTTCCTTTAACCACCTCGGGGATGACTCATTGCAAGTGGTTAAACTCGATAAACCATGGATGTATACCTTTAGGAAATGGTTTATGGAACATTCTAAGAGGATAGGACTCCTCCCATGATTATAGGAATCCTAACTTCTCCTTCTCCCTCTATATAAACAAAAATTCTCCCTTTAAATTAGCTAGCTGAAACAGTAGTCGAACATATAGCCAAGAAGATGAGCTTGGAGAAGAGATATTATAGCTCAGTAATCGTTATAGAGAAGGTTGAACCAAGGAGGATCCCGTAGAGAGAGCCCCGTCTGAATTCCCGATTGTTAGTATGAATATTTTGTCGAAGTGTATGAAAAAATACCACTTTAGCTACACATAACTTATAGCCCTAACATCAAATATGACTGCCAATATCTTCAGATCTGCAGTTAGTTGATCAAGACAAGTGCTGCAAAAAACCAGATCTATGCATAAAGAGACATTAAGCAATAAAAATAAGGTTTTGCTCCATACATCCAATAGACAAGACAAGAACAATATTTTTTGAAAGAATTTTTTGTATTAAGGGCACCTGGGAGGAAAACAAGAAGGTGTTTCCAATTCTCCTCAATGGGATGGGTTCTTGGAAGTCCTCGGCACTTCAGATCTAGTATTTCTCTCTCTTGTTGGTGTAGAAAACCCAGACAAAGATAGAACTCAAAGGGAGCTCACACAACAAATAATGGAAAATATGACAATGATAATGGCTCAAAGTCAGACCAAGAGTATAGATCGAGAGTGATCTAATAGGCAACAAAAGGTGAAGAATGGTAGGAGAAACCCTCCTATTTATAACAAAATATTGGGTCATTCTAGATCTTGGTGCATGATTAAAATAACATTAACCAAATCTAGATCCACCTTTTATGGAATATTTTATTATATTTGTTGGAGGGAAAAAGTATTTTACTTGGGTCAAATCCCTTTATTTGTGAATAATAAATAAATAAATGAGTTATTTATTATTTTAAGGAAGTGGTTGAAAGATAATCAAATAAATGATGATTTATTTAATTATTTATGGGTGATTTAGTCATATTTAACAAGGAATATCATTTAAATAAGATTTAAATACTTATTCCTAGAAAATAATAAGATAAATAAAGATTTATCTAATTAATTTCTTTGTTTTGGGTTAAACATGACCAGGAAAATCAAACAAATATAGGTTTGTTTAATATTTCCTTTTGGGGTTTCCTATTTAGACCATAAACAACCTAATAATTGTGTTTTATTAAGTTATTTTACATAGTGAAAGCAATTTTACTTAGGGTAAAATTGGTCTTACGTGGTGTACTTGTGTCCATCTAATGATAGTAGGTTAGATGACCAAAAAATGGTGTAACATATTTCCCCCCAGCGTGCGAGTGTTAGGAACAAATCGTATGACCGAAGTACGTTGTAAGAACTCAATCACCAGACATCAAAAGGGAAGTCAGAGAGAGAAATGTGAGGTAGACTAATGTGCTGAAGAACTATACCCTAAGGAGACGAGACTTACAAGTGCAACAAGTCTCTTTTTATGAGAGGGTACCTGCGCTAAAGGCGGCGGGGGAGGCATACCTATGCCCGCTGAGACAAAGTACAAAAGAATAGTGTGTCTAGTAAACAAGGGACCGAACCATAAAGTACAACTGGCATAAACATGAGCCAGATAGAAATACAATGAGGGATCCCATATACATGCTGTGCCTGGGATAACAGCCAGGACTTATACAATAATATATGAGTACATGAGATACAAATACAACCCAAATGCCCCCTACAAGCGGGGAAGGGCTC
Source organism: Pinus albicaulis (assembly GCA_034641835.2). Lineage (NCBI taxonomy): Eukaryota > Viridiplantae > Streptophyta > Pinopsida > Pinales > Pinaceae > Pinus > Pinus albicaulis. Next base: position 1,108,009,405 of record CM076584.1, read on the forward strand.
ACAAAATCTGACTGATACATGCAAATCAAAGAGGCGCTGCAAGTGGCTAAGGCCGACATCATCAAATATATTGAGCTGCACCGAAGGCTGCAATGAAGAGGTCATCCGGGCATGTGGGGGGCTACCTGCAGGGCCACCCCCTCATGAGGGCTGAGACATCTCACACACCCCCGGCCATCAAGAATAGCTGTTGTTGCATCACTGGACCATCAAGCATACAGATCTTGATCATGCTGAAAGGAGCTGAAGTGGAGAAACAATCAAGTCAAAGGGAAATGAGAGATCCCTTTGCCTGATCCGAGGCACCGAACAAGAGTGGAAGCTGGAACCAAGGTACACCTCTCTCTAGACCTGTCCTCTGGAATAAAGGAGCTGATGTCGACAGAAGGACGTCCTCCGTAGGTGAGGCAATGAGAGATCCTCAACTAAGGCACGAGAGAAAATAGTAGAACGACTGACAGACTAATACCAATGATGATGATGGAATGGAGGGGACTGAGTAGAAAATGGATGACTTACCTTGCTAGAGCATAAAGGACCTGAATGAAATGGCAAAGACTGACACAGTATCATGAGGGATAGGGTACAGTTGGACTGACGGTCATAATGTGCGACACAAGAGAGAGACCAAGCAATGAAGGATGGAGGACTATAGCGGGGTACAAAGGGACTCGGGATAGACTCCATGAATGTGATGATGACTCAACTTGGATGCTCTAAACAAGGGTGAATCGATGGTACTGCCACACAGAAAAGGTCCCATGGGGGACCAGAAAAACATGAGTACAAGATGGTATCTCATGACGAAAATCGACACGAACAAAGACAAGTATGGAGGAAAAGTGGTGCCCCAAGTACAAGTGTTGTAATTGAGGAAATTCGATTTTGGGGGGAGGTGAAGTGACCTATCTTGGACAAAATGTGTCCTGGTGAAGTATAAAATAACAAAAAACTAACATATACCCATTTGAGGGCTCGGTGAGAGCTTTCCAACGGTGCAGACGGTTTTTCAAACGAAGCTACAGTGTGGTCGCAGCAGGCGAAAGAAAAAACAAGGGTTCTCTTTTAATAAGGCAATTTTCCCTCCAAATTCACTCATTTGCTTGTGTTGTTGTGGTGAATGTAGAGAGGAGAGAAGGCCCTAAATCTTGCGGCGAGCGTAGCAGACAAACCGACCGTTGGAATCGAGATCCGTCAGTTGCAGGTAAGAGGCCTAACCTTACTCTTTCATTTTGATGGATTGAAAGTTTAGATTAGGGCCCAGAATCTCAAGAACAGACCCTCTTTCACCTCTACGGCCGGGTCACACTTTTTGGGCCAAAAACTGCGACCTGGGAAGTAGGTTTTGAGCCAAAAACTGCGACCTGTCCCAGGAATGGGAAAAAAGTGTGACCTGAAGGATGAATGAGATTACAATTGTTTTAGGGCTGAGATTTTGGGTTTTTGTGATTGGTTACAGTGTTTCCTATCTGTATACTGACAAAGATGATGTGTTTGTGCAGATATGGCAGATATACGGGTCAACTGGAGAGAGAGATACCTGGGTGCACTATGGTCAGAGATCCAGGCAGATCAGGGTGCCTGTCGTGTATTGGCTAGATTTGGGGTTCTGAAGTTTTTGGAGAACCCTTTGATGAGAGCAGGGGAGCCCTTGTTGGCCCGGATTGTCAGTTATTGGGATCCAGATCATGAGGTCTTTGTATTGCAGGGGCACAGGATCGAATTGACAGTCCAGGATCTATATTTCCTGACTGGTCTCCCGCCACTGGGGATGGTGGGAAATACATAGCCAGTGTTACCGCGGGGGCAGAACATCATGGAGTTTGTGGAGCGACATTGTCAACCGGGTCTCCAAGTCAAAGGGACTCGGATACTGATTGAGGACCTAGAGAGATTAGAGACCCGTGCAGTGGCCGCAACGGTGCTGCGGATCCTGGGAAACCAGGCGGTTCATCACATCATTGGGGGGCAGATGATGATTGTGGAGAGTGTGTTGAGTTGGAACTACTATGGGTGGGCCCAAATGATGTTGGTGTCGTTAAAACGACAGCTATCGCTTTGCAAGCGGCAAGTGAACCACGATTGCTCGTATGGGACTTTATTGTGTTCCTTCTTTTTTTAGAATATCCCAACCTTATGACCTCGTATACAGCTCCCAGATGGGGGCCCGAGAGAGCCCAGGATGCACCGGTGGGGGCGACTACTGTGCAAAGGAGGATGAGGGGCAGTTAGACGGGTGTTTTGACCTGAGTTCTTTGCCCATTGGGATCAGATGCTGTTATACATAGACGACTATCCCTATAGTGGGATGAGTTATTGTGGGGATCCGGACCTACTGCTTCCGCCTGGTCGAGTATGGGGACCCGATGGTAAGTGACAAGTGACTACTCTTTTTTGGGCATGTTAAAGTTTTTGAACAGTAGATAGGGTACTGATTCATGTACTTTTGGTATGCAGATATAGGTGGATCGAGAGCAGCGCATAATGAGGATGTGGCCGCCCTCGTGGAGGACATCTGCCGTATATGCAAGAGGTTGTTGACCGGTGTTTTAGAGTGCGGGTGGAAATACTTAGATGACCAGTACATAGAGCCATGTATTGGTCTACCCTCGGAATGGCGGGGTGTCATGTGGTGCATGGCGATGGCCGGTCAGGGGATACGTGATCTACAAGCTACAGGAGCAGAGCCATTAGCTCGGTATCCACCAGATAGTGATTAGGTGTGGGACAGGTGGTGCCCCCTAGTGTGTATGTAGGGACAGGTGGTGCCCCCAGTTTTGAGTTTTTTGTAACATGCTATGGGCATGTCATATGTATCAGAGTAGATGGACTCTAAACACATGTTTTGTGACACATATTATGGATATGCATCTTTTTTAATGATTATGATTGTTATTTTCTTGTATAAAATGCGTGTGATAAATGCCAATCTAGAACATGGTTTGCAATGCTATCTACATAGTGATTTTGTTCTCGTGGTACATGGTTGAAAGTTATGGTTTCAAACTCACGTATCAATAGTTTCACTCGTAAATATCGTCTAAACAGCGCAGGGTTATGCACACGGTAGACACCATTTAGTTGCATGACAAGAAGTAGGGAATCTAAATGAACATGCAGATGGAGGATGCGATGAGAGATGGCATCGGCTAAAAGACCACGCACTTCATCATATTCGGCCTGATTATTGGTGGCAGTACTAATGCAGACCTCGTTCGCGAGAACAAGGGTATGCAAGGGGGTGAAAATGGCCCACCCTGCTGAGGCTAGATTCCGGGAGTAACGACTTGCACCATCGGCGTAACCGATATAGGGTGGGGACGGGAGGTCCTGTGGAGTAGTGTCACAAGACAAAAAATGAGGGGAGGGGGAACAATGACGACAGCGTGAGTGTATAGTAGACATCGAGCTGCAACTGCGGGAGGGAGTGTGATGGGTAGGATGGCTATGACACATATACAAACTTGATGGTGGTATATGAGGGCTATAGGAGGTATGGATGGGACTCGGGCTGCGGAGGTCAACATAGATACGGGTGGGGTTATCCCGTGTATGGGCGGGAAGGATGAGGTCATGGGTGGAGAAGGTTTCCAAGGGGGCATCCGGACGGGAAAAGAGGGGATGACGAGTGGAAGGGAAAACACATGATGCGGCAAAGCTACCTAAATCATCTGTATAGGAAGAAAGGCTCACATACGGATCGTCACGGGGAATGACGGAAGAACAGAGAAACAAATGGTCAAATGATGTTGAGCCCAGGGTGGTCACTGAAGGGGGATCGAGCAAACCAACAGGGGGGGATTCAAGGGGAATGTTCTCCAAGGGTCTCACAGAGGATGATAGGTAGAGGATGCTGGTAGTAGACTCCGTCATCTGGACATCAAGGGGGGGAATATCAATGGGAGCGTGGGGATCCTCAAGCTGTCTTAAAGCATACTACGCAAGTATGGGAGAGGCAGACTAATTTTGTTCAACCTCGTACTCTCGAACTACCACTAAAGAGGCACGGTAATGCGTTAGGTGAGGAGAATGGTGGGAGTAATGGCCATGGACACCACACAAAGCACAGGGTTTGTTGGTGCGAATAATCTTTGGGTTCTTGGTTACGAACGAGGAAGGAATAGAGGGGTCAGGGACTGTGGACTCAGGGAACACGACTTTAACCATGGGCTGAATACGGGGAAATTTAGGACAAGTATGGGTGGCGTGACCGACGACATCACACAAGGCGCAAGGATTTGCGGGTGGAGGAGGAGCCGGGTCAGTCGGGGTGGCCTTGTCTTTGGATGCCCCCTTGCGAGCTTTGGCTTTCCATCCTGGAGTTGCCACCATAGGAGCAGGGTCCTGAGGAGGTGTGGGGGGCATGGAGGCAATGGAGGAAGCGAGGGGGACCGGTTGAACAGGTGTCAAAGCAAGATACAGTTTGGGGTGACCAGGTGGGGTAGCGGCTGGAGCGTCAAGGTACCAGACGGGTATGCCCAAGGTCAGGTTGGGGAGAGAGAGGGTGGCCATGATAGGGTCCGAATAGACTCCGGGAGGGGGAGCCAGGAAAGGTATCTGACCAGCGGGGTAATGACTAGGAGGGACAGCTCCGAGATGGTTGAGGCCTGGGGGAACCGACCCAGGAGGATAGAGGGGTTCAGGGATACCAACTGTAGGAGAAGGGCCAGAAGGAGGAGGTCCAGCTGGCTGAGATGAATGGCTAGGAGCGGGTTGCGGTGGGCGAGGTTGAGTCTGAGGTTGCTGACTAGCCGAAGCGGGCCACTTAAGGGCAGCCCAAGACGATTGCATCATGCAAACATTCGATAAGGTGGGATTAGAGATAGGAGGAGGAGGGATACCAGAAAAATTTCCAAGCAAAGAGGAGTCTTTATAGATGCCGGGAGAGACACTGGTCAAGGAATTGACGGTTTTCTTATTGGCTAAAGATGAGATGGTTGTCTCAGGGGAGGTCTGAGACTTTGGCTCATGATAAGTCAACTGGTCGATAGTGACTATCTTTCCATTGTGAGGAAAAGACATCTTGCGAAAAACCACGGATGGGACAGCAGACATGGCACAGGTGTAGCTTCACCCCAAGAGAATGTTGTAATCTAGAGGGGCATCGATGACTTCGACGTCAACACAAACAGTCTTACCCGCAAGGGTGATAAGAAAATTACGGAAAAGACCAATGGGCTGGGAGGCATGGCTGTCCCATGCTCGAAGGGTGATTGGGGAAGGGGCCAACTCAGAAGATCCGAGTTACTTCCAAACCGAAGCGAGCATCACACAGGTGGATGCCCCTTCATCAATTATACACCGAGAAACCTTAGCATTCCAGATTTTGACTAGGATTTAGAAGGCAACAGAAGCAGGAAGAGGGGAATGTTCTAATTGATGGGCATCAAAAACGATCATTTGGTCATCAGCAGGATCTACAGCGCCCATGGAAAATAGCAAAGACTTATTTTGGGAAGGGCACGACTAGAGGAGTTCCAATGTGAAAATGGCAGCAGGAGACTGCGCCAAATCATCTACTATGCTATACGAATGAGCAGCTTGACCAGAAGCAGCATTTCGGCGTAATGGTCCCTTAGGAATCTTGGGATGAACCTCAACTTTGGGTTGAGGGATATGTAAGGGGCCATTGGATGTCAAAAGAGGCTCTGTAGAACTTGAAGAAAGGGACTCGGGGGCAGACTGAGCGGAAGGCTTGGGGTACTGGCGAGACCGAGTTTGAAGGTGAAGGTCGACGGTTGGGGATGTATCAGAGTTCATCATGAGGATCTGGTAATCAGAGGAACCAGAAGGGGAAGGTTGAGTGGCGGCCTGTCCGTCAGGTGGTTGGGCAGCCACGAATCCTTGCTGGGGGAAAGGGTCGGTAAACACAGCCGGTTGAGTAGTGGACACATTAGGGGGAGCGTTAGGGGAGGCATGTTGTCCTCGCAATGTGGCTTGAGACTCCCACATC